>OX578274.1:83816040-84416040 GCA_951217065.1 Baccha elongata
AAAGTAGATAGCCACACCAAAGGTCTGTGTTCGGTTTTCACTGTAAATTTTCTTCCATACAAATAATGTCGGAATTGTGTTGTTGCCCATACTATGGCCAGTAATTCCTTCTCTATAGTGGAATAGTAACATTCATGTTTGTTCAATGTTCTTGAAGCAAAACACAATGGTCCATGCGTTTGACTTAAAACCGCACCGATCGCGAAATTAGACGCGTCCGTCGTTAGAACGAATTCTTTGTTGAAGTCTGGATGTCTGTTTATTAGATCATCTGACATAATTTTTTTTCAGTTTATAGAATGACTCTTTGTATTCTTTATTTTCAATGTTTATTTTAGCATCTTTTTTAAGACATAAGGTCATTGGTTTAATTATAGCCGCATAGTCAGAAATGAATTTTCTATAGTAGCCAGTTAGTCCGAGAAAACACTGAATTTCTTTTACGCTCTTTGGAATGGGGAATTTTTTAATTGTTTCAATTTTTTTAGGGTTAGGTTTGACACCGTGTTGTGTTATTATATGTCCCAAGAATTCGGTTTCTTTGCGTAAGAACTCAGATTTGTTTAGAGATACCTTCAGATTTGCGTTCTTAAGTGTTCTCAAAATACTATGGAGCGAATCCATGTGTTCCTGCAGGCTAGCTGAGAATATGATGATATCATCGAGATAAACATAACATATTTTCCCTATGTATTCTTTTAGGACTTCATTCATGAGTCTCTGAAAGGTTGCAGGTGCATTCTTTAAACCGAATGGCATCCGCACGAACTCATAATGACCCGTTAGAGTAGAGAAGGCTGTTTTTTCTCTATCCTTCTTTTCAACTTCAATTTGGTAAAAACCTTTTGTCAGGTCTAGTGTCGAAAAATAGTTACAATGACCTAATTTATCTAGTATTGACTCAATGTTAGGTATAGGGTATTTATCTTCTTTTGTAGTAAGATTTAATTTCCTATAGTCAATAACAATTCTCCATTCTTTATTTCCAGTGTGATCCTCTTTTTTAGGTACCACCCAGATGGGAGCATTATAAGGTGAACTTGAAGGTTGAATGACCTTCTGATCGAGCATCTCTGTGATTTGCCGATCTACTTCTTTTTTGTGAATTTCCGGGTATCGGTAAATTCTTGTATATATGGGTGAATCATGTTCCGTAGGAATGTTGTGTTTAACGTGGTTTGTAAATGACAAATCATCACCCTTTTTATAAAACGCATTTTTATTTTCTTTTATTAATTTTAATAATTTAAATTTTTCTTCCGTGTTTAAATGATCTGTTCTTAGGTCTTTTTCAATATTATCATCAAGAATAGTATTTTCCGGAAGCATATTATTGAAATAATTAATGGTTTCATCATACTCAAGTTCTTCGTCTAAGCTGAAGAACAGAGGTATTATTTCACCATTTAGTGTCATACTCTTATTTAAGTATTTTATTTCGGCATTATTTGGAATTAAAATATTGTTGCCTATAATTCCGTTAAAATTTTTATTAAAATTATGAACTTGAAATGCACATTCTTCTTTTACTGGAAGAGCAAATTTTCCTTTCGGTATTATTATGTCTTTTGTTATTTTTATAGGGCTACCTGCGGTTTGTATTATTAAAGGTTTTTTTGTATTTATAATATATTGCTGAGGAGCGTCTTCTTCTCTTAGAAGGCTATTGGTTGCTCCGGTATCTATCAAAAGCTTAATAAATTTACCATTTTTCCCTAGCTTAATATAGGGTAATCTGGGGTTTCCGAGGCTGTAGGCCGAAAATTTGCATCAGACCCAGTTTCATCGTTGTATTGTTCCACATAGTTAGTGGCTTTAGGTGCTCTCCTAAGTTGAGAGGAAGTCGGATCTTGTTCCATAGGTTCGAATCTTTGTGGAAACTGCCGACAATTATGGGGATTGTAATTATTATTTTTATAATTATTATTTTTTGGAATGTATGGCTTTGGGTGCCAATTTTGATGATTTTTGTTTTGGGGATCATCTCTAAAAGGATTGTTAGGATTTTTAAAATTTTTATGTGGGTTTTGGTTTTGTTTGTTTATTTTGTCTGAGTATTTATTTTTTTGTTTATCGTCAAAATTATTTTCTGATTTCCCTAAAAATCCTGCACTACTTAACTCGTGTAAAGCTAATTCTATTGTGCTTGGCTTAATTGAATATAAGATTGTTCGCATGTGGATTGGCAATCTTTCTTTAAAAAATTTTAACGCGGTTTCCGTGTTTCTTGGAATGTCTAAAATATTATTTTCTTGTAAACATTTTTGATTTAATAATGACAGCGATTTTTGTATGTAATTGTAAAATTTTATTACATCGCCGCGGTATTGCGCTGACCTAAGCTCTTCGTATAATTGATCACTGCTTCTGAAGCCACCAAAATTTTCTACTAGCATGTTTTTTTATATCAGACCACTTAGTGAGGTGCGTATGTATTTCAATCGCTAATCTAGCTCTACCAATGAATTTCGATTTTAAAAGATTTATACACATTTTTTGACCTTGCTCGTCATATGTTAATAATGTTGGAATAATATCATCAACATTTTGAACAAAAATAGCTAAATCTTCAGTTCTTCCATCAAATTTTTCTAACTTTTCGATATAATGTATAGGATAATTTCTAGGTTTCTTAATGCTACATTACCATTTGCTGCAGGTTGAGGTGCTGCTGCTGCTGCTGCTGCTTGTTGCTGCATCCTTGTTGCCATTATTTCCATTTGTTGTTGTTGTTGTTGCAACTGTTCCTGTAGTTGAAGATTTTGTTGTTGTAAAGCTGCAATTTGTGCTGGGTCCATGATGTTTGATTTAGCTCTAATATTGTCAAATATAATTGATCGTCTTAAATGTTTTTCACTTTGAGCTTTTTTCGAATCCTTTTTGATTCGATTGAAAATATTTTTCATCTATTTCAGATAACTCTTTATTTTTTTTTTTGTCACTATTTTTTTTTTTTCTCTTCTTCCTCAAATTATCCTTCCTCTACGGAATTTGAAACATTTATCATATGCACTGATATTGGTTTCGGATAATTTTCACAAAATTAATTTTTCGTATTCGTCGAAAAATAATTTTTTTTTTTCACTGCACTTATTAATTTTTGATGAATGTCATCGATATTCGTTCGATCATTCACTTATAATTATTTTGTGCCACGTTTGTTGATTAAAAAAAAAATTTCAAATGCACTCATTTAGTTTAAGTGAACTATCACTGAATTATTATTAAAGGGAAAGGGGCTTTTACTGATTTGCTTTCAGTGCACTTTTTCTTCACTTTAAATTGTTCAGAGTTCAAAATTCCGATATGCGTTCGGATTGAACTTATAGTTGCACTATTCACTTTTTGAGATTTTTATTATTATTTTTTTTTCTACGCGTTGCAGTTGCACGTATTTTCGTTTCGCGGATACTATATTAAATTAGTATCCTACCGACTGCGCCAATTAAATTTGAGTTTTAGAATTTTTATAAAAAAATATTACTTCCTATTCTCATCAAGAGAATAGGGCAACCGAAAATGAAACACAAATTTATTTGTATGATATTAAATACTTTATTTGAGCTTCAGATCCCTTACCACTGGTGGGGGGAAATCTTCGGCTATACGTTGTTGATGTATCTTTAAAAACTAAACTAGAATGAGATCTTGAGATCCCTTTTATATCATAATTATGCTAACGCATCAAATCTTTGTTTGACTGCGGATGATACAATGATTCAATGTTGTGAAATACTTTGGTATCCATTTGATACTCATGCACAAGCTGCTGAAGGCAAGAAAGTGTTGATATGGAATTTATGTCTTTTTGGTCGCTTTATTTGTTTACATTTGATATACATTGTATACTCTTACAAAGCTGCTGAAGGCAAAAGTGTTGACTATAATATTTAATGTTCTTTCTGATCATTGTATCATTAATTGGTTTTCTTATTTTTGGTTTGTTTACATTTGATTGAAATCAAAGTCAAGTTTTTGTTTCTGTGTATCTTTAATAAGAATATTTGATATATGTGAGGGCGCACAAGTGAGCTTGGATATAACATATATATATAATTTGTTGATTTTTTTTTATGTATATATGTTTGTATTAAATAGCCAGATATTTGAGATCAAGTAGTTTTCGGATAGACTACAGGATGTATTATATCGCTCAGATAAATTTGCTATTCTAAATTAAACCTTTCCGGTGTTAGCCAATGCGTGAAGATCTTCCGTTGAATAGTGCCATGGCAGACTTAGCATAATTTTGAGTACCTTATTTTGAGTTCTTTGCAGTCGAAGTATATGGCTGTTAGCACATTTACCCCAAACTGGTGACCCGTATAACATTATGCTTTATAAGATAACTTTAAAAATTATGAGCTTATTCTCAATACTAAGTTTCGATTTTCTGTTTATAAATGGATATAGAATTTTTATAGATAAATTGCCCTTGTTAATTGTTTCCTGTTTATGAAGTCCAAAAGTAAGTGTTATGTCTAAGTGAACTATAAGGTACTTAGCACTTGATTTCCACTCTGTCGGAATGCTATTAATTTCAAGCATATTGCTTGGTTGGAAACAAGCTTTCCTTTTCCTTGTAAAAAGAACAGCTTGAGTCTTCCCAGCATTTATTTTGATTTTCCAATCGTTAAAGAACGTTTCCACAGTATTCAACGCAGATTGCAAACTAGTTTCAATATTAAAACCAACTGAATCTGAAACTGATGAATACACACATGTATCCTCTGCAAAAATAGCTGATTTGCAGTTTGTCAAAATCGGAAAATCATAAGTGTATATTATATATAATAAAGGCTCCAGGACTGATCCTTGTGGTACACCTGCAAGGATTTCGTATAGAACAGAGAAACAATTATTGTTGATTGAAACCTTAAAAAATTTATCAGAAAAAAAGGAAATTTTAACAATAAAAATTGGAAAACCAAGAACCAACAGTTTATGTATCAGCCCCTTATGCCATACCATGTCGAAGTTTTTCTCAACATCTAATAGGACCATACCTATGCTTTTCCCTAATGCAAGATCATACTTAATATCGTTTGTTATCCAGTGTACTTGGTGCACTGTACTAAGATGACTTGCGCGCGTTAAGATATATATGAATTTTGTTTTTTTATAAGTTTCTCAAGACATTTACTGAAAGAACTAAGCAAACTTATTGGTCTATAACAGGTTTTTGTATGGGGATTATTTTTTCTGTTTTCCATTGCCTTGGAAAATGTGCTGTTTCAAAACAAGCTGTAAAAAGAACTTGTAAAAATTGTATACCTGTTTTGGGTAGATTTTTTAGAACTATATTTTTTAGACTATCGAAACCTGGGTTCTTGGAACTTTTAAGACTACCTAGTATATTTTTTACATCCTGAATTGTTATTGTATCATCATCAACATGAATTTGTTGTGATCTTATAAATGCTATTGATTGTTCAACAGCGGTTTCAAGAAGACCACTGCTGATAATGCTGTTTCCCACAAGTTGATTTTTTGTTAATTTATGAGCTAAGGCATTCGCTTTTTTAAGATTGGTTAACAGTACAATGTTTACAGTTTTTAACGCCGGAATCTGACTATTTTTTTTCTTAACTATTTTCACTAAGTTTGAATTCCATGATTTATTTCTGTGTTCTTGAATCAAGGTTTTAATTATGTTATTATGAACTTTTGTTTCTATAAGATATAGTTCATCTCTGGTTCTCAGCCAAAATGACCTATATTTATTCCTCTTTTTAATACATTTAATACAGTAAAATGTTGCTGGGAAGTATATTTGTGTTTTCATTAAAACGCCTTTTTTTAGAACAGACTGTGCTACGCTGTCCAATGCAACAGTTGTAAGACTTTCAACGGCTTCATCGATTTGATCGGAGTTTACTTCATTGGGATCTATTATTTGTAAATTTCTTAAATTAATACACATCTTCTTTTTAAATTTACTCATTCTTAAATCTAAGCATTTTTGAAATCAAGAACCATGCTTTCATTTTGCCTTGGTGCATGATTAACACTGCACATAACTGGAAGATGGTTTGAACTTAATTCATTAATTACCACAGGTTGGCCAAGGAGTTCTGGCATGTTTGTTAAAAATAAATAAACGGTTGAAGGATTTGTTCTATCAGTGGGAGGTTTAAAAGTGGGATGAGGAGGATACAAAATATTAAACGAGTGTCTAGTATTTAAATCATACAATATATTACCCCATGCGTTGGCTCTAACACAGCCCCAGTACCTGCGCCTACAGTTGAAATCTCCCCCAATGAAAAAGGTTTAATTTAACGAGTCTAATTTACGTAAGTAATTTTTTACATCGTATCTTTTTCTGTGCGAAGTATTACCTCCTGGAAAATAGACACAGAATATTTTGATCGAATGTCCATTTGCAAATGGTATTTCAATACCAATAGTTTCTATTACCTTTGTATTAACAATCGGTAGTAAACTATGTTTAATTGTTCTTTTAATAACTACGGCAACACCGCCTCCCAATCTCTCTTCTCTATCTAATCTAAAGCATTTAAAATCTTTGTTAGAAATGTTTACATTTTTGTCTTGCCATCTATATTATGCTTGCTTAAAAAAACAAACAATTCTAAGGATTTATTCCGAATGCCTCTAGCATTCCAACAAGTTATATTTAAGGCATATAAATACTTAATTGCTAATTGTGCAATACAATTGAATTGTTCTACTTTTGTAGTACATTGTCCTAGTAAGGTGATCATCTCTGTGGTGAGAGAATTTTTTTCATCCAGAGAAAAGAGACCAACTCCAACACCAGGGTTGTTTTTTTGTTGTTTCCATTCGGTGGTTCCATGAAATTGTTTTTGTTGAAGCTGCTTGACCAAACATTGGACCTTACATTGACATTGGTGTCGAAGTCGATGTCAGTTTTATTTTTTTAAGTTCAGTTAATCTTATTGATACGATTTCTCAATAAACTAAATAAAATACATCGACTTTTAAAGTCTGCGGCACTTATTTCATGCAAAGCATACAGCATGATTTTGAATGACCTTTCTGATGGCAGGTCATGGGTATAAAATTGCCAATTTTGTTTTGTTAAGGCTTCACGAACTTTTTGATAGATATCAAGGTTTTCACAGTTTAATTTAATGCCAATAGACATTTTTTTAACACTATATTTATCTATTCTTTGAATAAACTATGCACTTTTTCAATTGATTGCTGTGTTGTAAAGTACGTACCTTACAACTTTCTCTTATCATTTCCCCTTATCATTCCATCCAACTAAACCCATACTTACTTCAACCCATTGCAACTTCATCATTTCCTTTTGATTGACCAATATTCCATATTCCCATATTCATCATTTACTTTAATTGCCCAACTAGAAACCACTTCAAATTCCCATATCATCATTTTCTTTTGATTGACCAATATCCGACCCACTTAAAATTCCCATATCATCATTTCCTTTAATTACTTACAAATTCCATCTACCTCCAAAGTCGTCAACCTCACAGTCAACGATCGCTCCACTTAAAAACTCATTCATACCCATTCACTTTCCCAATCCGTTAAACTTCTCCAATTTCATTGCCTGCTACATTGAAACAAAA
Organism: Baccha elongata; assembly: GCA_951217065.1. Taxonomy (NCBI): domain Eukaryota; kingdom Metazoa; phylum Arthropoda; class Insecta; order Diptera; family Syrphidae; genus Baccha; species Baccha elongata. The sequence goes on from OX578274.1 coordinate 83,823,627, forward strand.
CCCATAATTCCCAGATCATCATTTTCATTTTCATTTTCATATCCAACTTTTTCAACCTATTAAATTGATCCCAAAAACCCAATGGCACACTTGTGCTGATATTACATTTTTTTCGGATCCTCGAGTCGGGTGACGAGTCGGGGATTCGACACTAAGAGTCGTACTGTCGTAGCATATACAACCATTTTTCGTTACTATTTCTTTTCCGCTTAATCATTACCATATCTAATAAATTCCAAGAAAATTATAAATTTGAACCTTAAGTATTTTATTTAAAAATCGTATTATACCTAGTGAAATAAGAACAAAATAAATATAAAAAAAACACAAATACGTTTACTTATGTTTTATTCTTGAAACACAAAAAAGAAACACTTAAAAATGTAAGACCCCGATTGAGATCCGTGCGTCTCAATTAAAAAAAATAAATAAAGCACAACATAAAAATTGGTGTCAGATGTGGGGTTTGCCTGAAAAGTGTAAAGTGCCTTTCAAACAGTGAACATTAAAACAACACAATAGAGTACAAAAAAAAAATGTACAACAAGTGATACCTACAGTTTGTTTTCTCGATAAAAATAAAAAACTACAAACAAGTTAAAAAAAAAAAAAAAACAGAGTGCTAATGAAATGTGAAACAATTTATAACAAACATATTAAAAGTAAAAGGTCTCAAAATACTTAAAAAAAAAAAAGACAATTTACCAACCCAAGGGGTTGCAACGAAAACAAAAGACAATCAAGTCATCTCTAATCTACAACATCTTTAACATCTCTCATCTTTAATCTACTACATCTCCAACATATTCATCTTTAGCCAACCTCATCTCAACTTTAATTATTTAATTCATAAAATAAAAAGAGGCAAGAATTTAAAAATAAAATATATTAGATACATATTGATTTTTACCAAATATTATTACCTACTTTTACTATTATTATTATTATCATATTTATCATTACCTTCTATTAGCCTAATTTTTTTTTGAGCTTGAATTAAAATATTTTGTAATTTTTTTTTTAATATTATCAATTTATGTCTAGTATTGTTTTTGTAATACTATCAGTTTATGTCCCAAAATAAGAGTGCCGAAACATCCGACTCAGAAGATTCTGAAACTGGTACTACCGAGGGTTCCTCTTCCTCTGAAAATTCCATTGTAGAAACTGAATCCAAAATGGCCCCAAAATTAGATAGATCTTTTGCTCTTAAATTGATTCCCGAATTTGATGGGAACAGGGCACATCTACATACATTTTTAAATGCGTGTAATCTAATAGCAGAAGACATCCCCGCATCCGAAACCTCAATCCTACTCCTCATAATAAAAACAAAACTAATTGGCCCGGCGTACAATATAGTAAAATATACGGAATTTTCCACTTGGGAATCCCTTAGAGAAAAATTAATTCAACAATTTTTAGAAAACAAATCCTTGTCCTAACTCCAATTAGAGCTTATTCATACTAAACAAAGAACAAACGAGACGGTGCGTTCTTATTCCAATAGATTGGAACAAACGCTAGCAAATCTGAACGATGCTTGCGTTGCTAGCGAAGGCTCAGAGCATTCGCAGACAATTTTGAGCCTTAACCGCAAAACTGCTCTTTGAAAGGGGTCTTAATCCCAAGATAGGACTAATAATAAAAGCCTCGCGATTTACATCTCTCACTGAAGCTATAGAGACTGCTGTACTAGAAGAGAAAAATGAATTCAGTTATTTGTCCCAAACTCCTACTACCTCGTTTCATTCTAAATCTAGAAATTTAATTTAATGTAATTATTGCAAGAAAACCGGACAATGCTACTCAAAGAAAAACAAAGAACAACTTCCTTCCTTCAAGAGTGAGGTTAAAAAGGTTACAATTACTTGTAGTTATTGTAAGAATCTAGGACATCATATTAACGAATGCAGAAAAAGAGAGTATAACAACAATAGAAAACAAAACAATACTAATCCGATTACCTCTTCCTCAACAAATAAACACACGGAAAACATTTCAGAGGCCGGAACCAATGGCAGGCTTCGGACTCAAACTTAATCTCATCTCGCCACATCTTTCAAATAAACTTAAATAATAAAATAAGTAGAGTAGACTCAATAAAAATTTCATCCGAAACCTTGCTAAATCTTCAACCTGCGAAATTTCTCATCGATGGTGGTAGTGAAATTTGTCTGATTAAAATAGACAAATTAAAACCAGAACTATCCATCGACTCAAACATTATTCACTCATTATCTGGAATTACAGATTCCGTGATTCGTACTAAGGGTGTTATATACTTACGCATAAACCTACCCAAAAATATTACTATTTCTTATCCCTTTCACGTTGTAGATAAAAACTTCCCTATAAGCACTGAAGGAATCATAGGTAACAATTTTCTCGATGATCATAAAACTCAGATCGACTATGGGACTAAAATGCTTACATTCTCTTTTAAAAATTTCATTATTGAATATGATTTAATCCCTTCAAATTTAGTTACTATCCCACCTAGATCCGAAACCGTAGTCCCTGTTCTTAAAGATGTTAATGTGGACAGTATATGCCTCTCCCAACAATTTTCTAATGGAATATATATTGCCAACAGCATTACTCCTGCCAATAGTTCTATCTCCTACATATCCGTCGTTAATTCTTCTGAATCTACTATTGAATTTAATACCGAAGACCTTATATTCGATGAGGTCTCCAACTATAACATTTTACGAATTCAAAATTATCCCGAATCATATGATAGAATCCAAGCTATAAAAGAGTCAGTCGTGACAGATCACATGTCGAAGAATGAAAAAGAATCGATACTAAATCTGTGTATCTTGTATAGCGAACTCTTCTATCTAAAAGGGGATAAGTTAACTCATACCTCTTCTGTACAACACCCAATCCTTACCCCGGATGCAACACCTATATATCAAACCCTACAGGTTGCCGGAAGCACAACGATTAGAAGTTGACAAACAAATCCACGAGATGATGGACGATAATATAATCCAGCCATCGAATAGTCCGTGGAATTTTCCTCTTATCGTTGTCCCTAAGAAACCTGATAAAGATGGTAATAAGAAATGGAGAATCGTCGTCGATTTTCGCAAACTCAACGACAAAACTGTCGGTGATGCATTTCCATTACCCAACATAACTGATATTCTAGATCAGTTGGGAAGTTCAAAATTTTTTTCTACTTTAGATCTCGCCAGTGGATTCCATCAAATCCAAGTTAGACCGGAAGATAGAGAGAAGACCGCTTTCTCTTCACCTTTTGCTCATTACGAATTCATTAGAATGCCTTATGGATTAAAAGGTGCCCCAGCCACCTTCCAACGGTTAATGAATAACGTATTGACTGGTCTTCAAGATATAAAAACTTTCGTTTACATGGATGACATCGTGGTCTATGGTAAAACCTTAGATGAATACAATTTGAAATTAAAAGAAATCTTTGAACGTCTCAAAATACATAATCTTAAATTGCAACCCGAAAAATGCCACTTTTTGCGGACGGAACTCACTTACCTAGGACACGTGATAAATGAATCAGGTATCAAACTTGATCCGCAAAAAATCGAATGCGTGAAGAATTTCACTCAACCCAAAAATCCCAAAGAAATAAAAAGCTTTTTGGGACTCGCTGGATATTATCGCCGTTTCATAAAAGATTTTGCAAAAATTTCCAAACCCCTTACTAATCTTTTACGCAAGGATGTTCGTTTTGACTGGACTCCTCTTTGTTCAAATTCCTTTCATGGATTAAAAGAAAGACTAATTAATCCGCCCCTTCTTCAATATCCTGATTTCACCAAAAACTTTATCTTAACAACGGATGCTAGCGATGTAGCTATTGGTAGTGTCCTTTCGCAAGTGAAATTGGTAATGACCTTCCTATATCTTATGCATCACGAACTCTTAATAAAAGCGAAAAAAATTATTCTACTACTGATAAGGAACTTTTAGCTATTGTTTGGTCAGTCAAACATTTCAGACCTTATCTGTATGGTAGAAAATTTCAACTATACACTGATCATAAACCTCTAGTTTATATTCACAACTGTAAAGATATAAATTCCAGAATGATGAGATATCGTCTACAGCTCGAAGAGTTTGAATATGAAATCATTCATAAAAAAGGTGATCAAAATACAAACGCTGACTGTCTTAGCAGAATTGCGAAAATGACTCTTCGATCTGGTACAAAATCTTCTTCTACTTCTTCTCAAAATTCGTCATCTTCATCATCTCCTATATCGTCTGCAAGTACCAATTCTTTTTCTACATCGTCAGTTCCTAATTCTTGTTCATCATCACCAACAGATACAAATTTGTCTTCATCGCCAATTACTAATTCTTGTCCATCATCAATAAATTCAAATTCGTCTTCTAAATCTTCAACTTCTAATTCTTGTTCAAAACCAATTTCTAATTCTTGTACAAATTCTTTAAATACAAATTCGTCTCCAACATCTTCTTATTCCAATTCCAGTTCCAAATCATTAAATACCAATTCTTGTTCAAAAGCTACTAATTCTTGTCCCACATCTTCAAATATTGATCCAGAAGCCTTTCCTTCATCGATAAATTCTAATTCTTCATCTTCGAATCCTTCAACATCTTCAAAAACAAACTCTAATTCTTGCTCAACGTTTTTAGCCAAAACTACTAACTTTTCGACTTTTCCTTCGGCAAAACAAGACCTATCAGAGAACGATATAAAAACCATTCTCAAGGAATTCCACTCAAATCCTATAGGTGGACACTGTGGTGTCAACAGAACCTTCAAACGGATTCAATTATATCACAAATGGAAGAATATGTTCCGAGATATAAAAAACTACATAAAAAACTGCGAACTCTGTCAGAAAAACAAGGTAACAAAGTACACGATGGAACCAATGGTCATAACTTCAACCGCTAAGGAACCATTCGAAAAAATTTCCATCGATATCGTTGGTCCATATCCTATGACCAACAATAAAAACAGATACCTCCTAACATTCATTGACGACCTCACGAAATACACCGATGCTATACCAATACCCAACCAAGAGGCGAACACAATCGCCGAGGCATTCGTCAAGGAAATAATATTTCGATATGGCACACCCAAATACGTGTTGTCAGATCAAGGCCAAAACTTCCTTAGTGAAATATTCAAAAATGTATGTAAGCTTCTTAAAATTAATAAACTCCAAACCACTGCATACCGACCACAATCAAATGGTTCTTGCGAAAGAAGTCACAGAAACTTCGTTGAGTATCTTCGTTGTTTTATCAACAAATCTCAAGATGATTGGGATAGCTGGATAAAATATGCCGTTTTCGTCCATAACACGACCCCGAATACTTCAACGTCATTTACTCCGTTCAAACTCATGTATGGTAGACAGGTTGAACTTCCTTCTAGCGTAACAAGAAATCCTGAAATTTGTTACAATTACGACCTTTATGCCAATGAACTTAAATCAAGACTTATCCATAAGATAAATCAAGACACTGCCATAAGATAGCAAGAGAAAAACTGCTCAAGAGTAAGGAATCCTCAAAACTACAATACGATAAGAAACAAAACCCTGTTGATTTTCAAATAGGAAACCTAGTTTTACTCAAAAATGAAAGCAATCCCAAAAATACAAATAAAAAATTACTTCCCCTTTGGTCAGGACCATACGAAATCATATCTACGTCAGGAGTAAACTCAAATATTAAAATAAAGAACAAAATAACAAAAGTTCATAACAACAGACTAAAAATTTATTCAACCTTACTAATTTACCTCAATCTCAATATTCCTTTCCAGAAATGGAGAAACTTTTAATTGTGACTCTCATCTACAACCTAATCTTGAGCTCCCAAACGAATATACATAACAACGAGCAACTATATGAAATCATCGACTTGCAAAACAAAACAGGGCTGTACTACGAATACGTTGGTAATCTTAAGCTTTTTTCTAATCAATGGAACTTAGTCATTTATACTAACCTTACCGAACTTAACTTACAATATAATTCTATTTTACTGACCTATGACAAAATTCTATCTTCATGCAAACAACTTCTTTCTTCTAACGAAAACCTATCCCAATGCGAATCTCTTCCTACCCTTTCTACTATGGTACTTGATCGAATAAAATCACAAGACCAAATTATAAATAAATACTTAGGAACCACTATAAAACCTAGACTGCAAAAGAGAGGATTAATAAAAGCTATTGGTTCTATATCCAAGCAACTATTTGGTACCCTCGATGACGAAGACGCAAAAACCTTTACTCATCATATAAACAAACTTAAACAACAACAATATTACGAAACCCAATTACATGAAAAACAAATTTCAATATCGAAAAATATCATCCATCAATTAAACCTTACAAACGACCAAATTATTAAGATAGAAGAAAAAATTGAAGAAACCAGAAAAATTATTAATCAAGTAAGAAAAAATTCAAATAGTAACAACGTAATAAATAAATCCTTTCTTCAACTAAACGAACTTTTTACGATGTTCAACTCCTTATCAGAATATTATTATTCAACCAAAGATCACCTCCTTGACGCTATTTACTCCGCAGCCCATGGAAAACTTCATCCATACCTTATTGATCCTTCTAAACTCACCGATGAAATTAAAAGATACAATTACTTTTTTTTTTTTTTTTTTTATTTATTTTTCTTAAAATTATAGATACATAACAAAATTAAAATATTCAAGTTACTTATTCATATTAAAATAATTCATTTTTTGTTAAGATGTATTCTAACATTTTAAGAAGTAGGTATCATTCTGTAGCACTTGTGTGACTAGTGGCGAATGATCCGTCAATTTTGAAATTAAGTTTTTTTATTTTGTGTATGTGGGGTAAAAACTTTAGATTAAAACTAAAATAATGAATAATGTTAATCGCATATTTAATATAGATTTTAAGAGCAAAAACTGCAAAAGCAACTAAATAATGTTGTCAGTAAAAAGCTGAATTCAATAATATTTTGACCATAGAACTATCCAAAGTGAACAGCCAATTCTTCAATTTATTTGTGAACAGAGAAGATTGTGTTTCTCTTCTAATTTCTAAAGGTAGTTTATTAAAAAGCCTAGGTGCCGCCACAGTATAAAATCTAAAAAAATGTGTTTTCCTAGCCAAAGGAATGTTAACCATTGCCATATTATTAATCCTTAACCCATAAGCGTTAGAGCTTCTTAAATTAGCACTGTATCCGCTTCGCATATAAAAAACCTTTAAAACCTTAAAAATATAAAGATGAGTCATTGGAAGAACGCGGAGACTATGAAAAAGAGGCCAACTATTCGCAAGCCTATTGACTTTACAAACTATACGTATCAGATGTTTTTGGGCAACGTTTAATAGCTCAATTATGTAGCTATATACACCACCCCAGCTTGCAATACCATACTGTAGTTTGGAGTGTGCTAATCCATAGTATACCATCAAAAGAATTTTAGTTGAGCAGTGGGGTTTCAATAGATACATTTTGCGAGTAACAGACAACATATATTTTTTTAATTCATCCACATGAGCTTTCCAGTTTAAATTTTTATCAATTAAAACACCTAAATATTTAAAGTTTTCAACACTTTTAATTTTAAAGCAACTCGAATCACACACAGATAAGTCAGAAAAATTTTGTTTGCCACACAAATGACAAGACAATGACATTTTTGAACAAGTACTGGAATGAAAAATAACCTCACAGTCATCAGGACAAGGACTTCTTAAGTTACAAATCATTAATTTAGTTTTCTCGCTTATAAGTAACTGATGTTTAGTGAACCATTGCCTAAGAATTTGAATGTCCATATTCAGAAAAACAATAGAGTCAAAAAGGTTTTTATTAGTGAACGTAAAAGTGATATCATCAGCAAACGCGGTGACTTGGCTATTAAATTTTTGTTTGAATAATGAGTTCACGTATATTAAGAATAAAAGGGGCCCCAAAACAGATCCTTGGGGTACGCCAATATTAACAATTAATTCGTCACTATAATTTTGGCCAAGTCTCACACGTTGACTTCTCTCTAAAAGATATGATGAAAACCATTTATGTATAAAGCCTCTCAGTCCAGCTTTGAAAAGTTTTTCCAGAAGTATATTGTGGTCGACCATATCGAATGCTTTAGTCATATCTATAAAAAGTGCAATAGAGATATTATTTTTGTTAAAGCCATTATTTATTTCACTGCATACTTTCAGAATTGCATCCTCAGTAGATTTCCCTTCTCGAAAACCAAATTGTTCATTACTAAAGAAATTATATTTGCTCAGAAACGATACTATGCGCTTTTTCATTAGTTTTTCAAATATCTTACAAAACGTTGGAAGAATGGAAATAGGCCTATATTGGGACAACAAATTTCGATTTCCTTTTTTGAATAATGGAATGACTTCGGCGGATTTTAAAGCAGCAGGAAAAATACCAAAATTTACGCTTTCATTAAATAAGTGACTGAGTACATCCACGATATACAATGAAATTTTTTTCAGAAGACAGTTTGTAATATTATCTGAAGTACTTGAATTTTTATTGTCAAGGGATAGTATTTGTTTGTGGATTTCTAACGGCGAAATCGGATAAAAAACAAATGTTTTGTTTTGAATTGCCTCATCAACTAAATCGGCAAAAAGATTACATGTGCAATTACTTTGTAAGGGAACTGGTTTTGATTGATTTGGGATCGATGTAAAAAATGTATTAAAATGGTTAGCGATGGTCACAGGATCTGTTATTATTTTACCATCAACTTCTATTTTGGAAAGATTTTCCTTCTCAGGTTGATTGTCAAGAATGTCGTTGACAACTTTCCATTCACTTTTGACGTTTCCTTTGCAATTTTGAAGTTTATTTGCAAAGTAATTGTTTCGAGTAAAATTTACTAGTTTTTTAACGTTTTTATTTACCATTTCGTAATACTTTTTAAGATTTGAGTTAAGTGGATGCCGTAGACATTTTTTTCGAATTTCATTTTTTTTATTTATCTTTTTTAACAACCTCTGATTTATCCAAGGCCTAAAACGTTTTAATTTGGAATTGTTAGGGTTAGATACTTTAGTACAGATTTCAATATGATTATTTAAGATACTAACAAAAATGTCGTAAGCTACTGAAGGATTATTTTGTTCATAGACTGGTTCCCAAAACTCAAATGTTAAACGTCTTATTAAAGTAACAAAATCAGTTTTGCGGGTTATTTTGAAAGGTATCGGCTTAGGAATATTTAATAATGAATTTGTCTCTAAATTAAGAGTTATCATGCAATGATCGGTAATTTTAAGGTCTAGAACTTGAGCAGATTGGTTTTGTATACACTTTGTATTAAATCTTGCATAAATATGGTCAATACATGTTTCTGATGAGTTTGTAATACGAGTAGGTTGCATTATAAGAGGTTTCAAACCATATGATGACATTAAAAGCATATAGTTATCCGTATCTAAGCTACTGTTTAATATGTCAATATTAATATCCCCTATGATCATCAAATTCTTCATCTTTACATCTTTAAGTAATTCATTCATATGTGCAATGAAAATATTTTTATTTAAATTATTTTCATGAAGACGATAGACGCTGAAAATAGTAAACATTTCCTTGTCAATAGCAAAACTCATTTTTACAATATCTGCACTACTGTGACTAATCTTAGAAACATTACATTGATAATCTTTTTTTATATAAACTACAATTCCACCTGAACTATAAGAATTATTGCAGTTTGCATATTGATCGTAGCCAAAAATGTTATAATTGGATAGTTCATAGTCGTACAACCATATTTCAGACAAAATAATAATATCAACATTAAAATTAAAAGCATTCAAATGAACCAAAAATGAGTTGAAATTTGCTCTCATACTTCGTATGTTTTGATGTATAATATTAAACCTAGGATGGATTGGCATAGCATAACTTTTTTGGTTGGTGTATGAGTTGTTTGTAATCATTAAAAAGAAAGTAGTTTAAAATTTATCGAGGTCTTCAAAACACCTCACTTTTATAAAACTATCTCCCTCATTCTTACGCAGAAAAATTATGCCATCCCTGATCCATATATACTTAAATTTCTTCTCTATTTTAATTTTTTTTGTGGCATTGAAGAGCGCACGCATGTGAGACGTTAAACTATCGTTGATGTACATTTGAGCTCCATCCTGAATTTCACCTAGTATTTTCGTTGTTAGCTTTTGTCTTTTCTCATTTTTCGTTCGCATGACTTTCTCTTTAGTAAAATGATGAGTAAACTTAAGAGAGAGAATGTTTAAACTTGACTTGGTCGGGTTATTTGGTGTTTTAATTTTTTTGACAAAGCAGTCGCTGATATCACTTTCATCCAGTTCAACTCCTACTCCATCTCGAAAGATTTTTAATGCAGTTTGGATTGCAGTCGGAGCTTCAATGTCTGGCACATTGACGATTTCAACAGAATTATGAAGCTTAGATTGCTCCAATTTATTAATGCGTTCATGCAAAGCACTCACCGTATTTTTTAGTTCATTATTTTCAATTTGTAGCACAGAAATTTTAGCTAAACATTCCTCGTTCACTTTTTTTAGGTCTTTGATTTGGTTATAAACCATTTCTAGTGTAATTTTTTGAGTTTTTTCTTCATGTTCAGTTATGTTACTTGCCGAATTTGTATGCTTATCACTGGGAAGTGGGCTTTCGGTGGCGAGTGATGTTCTTCGCGAAGAGGTGCATTGAGAGCATCTCCAGATCGAGCGGTTTTTTTTCATATTTTCGATATCGGAGGCTAACATGTTAACACATTTTGCATGGAAGTATATTTTGCAATCACTGCACTGAATTTTTAAATCGTTGCGATCAATTTTTTTTCCACATTTACAAGACATTTTGTATTTAATTTTAATAAACAAATAAAAGTGTACTCAGTAAGATTTTGAACGTAAATTTATTTTAAAAAAATTCTAACTTTGAATTACTTATTGTTTTATTTTTCTCGATACGTGTGTACCCCACAACACTCTCGATACGAACTTCTTCCAGAAGAAAATCGCTTACCACTTCCTTTACAAGAGCAATATATAGACACACTCTTTAATCTCTTAGAAACTCATGTTTACTATATTGACAACCAAATTAATTTCGTATTAAGAACTCCTCTTACTTCTTCAAAAAACTATAACGTTTATAAAATGACTAGCATACCAAATCTCTTAAAAAACAAAACCTATGCAATTATAATCCCCGAAAAACCTTTTCTTATTGTAGACTCAGAAAAACAATCGTATTTCCTCTTTGATAAACATGACTTAGACAGATGTCAAACAACTACAAAAAAAAATTATCTTTGCGAGAGAAACGCGCCAATCCTATTCACATCTTCAAGCAATGCCTGCGAACTGAATTTACTTTCTATTCTGCCAAGTGAAATCAGTAATTGCAATACTCAAGTAATGCAAATACATCACCCAATTTTCCTTCAGCTAGCAGACTCCAACTCTTGGATTTTCGTTTCCCCAAACCCATGATTAAATGCCAAAACCTTAACTCTCAAATCAAATTAAATGCAACTGGTATTCTTAAGATCCAACCGAACTGTATAGCAAATACAAGATACCAATCTTTAAACTCCAAAACAAATTTCGAAACAATAACTAATCTCAATTTTATTTCATCAAATCCTAACCTTTCGTTTAACATAACACTACCACAATTTGAGAAAATTCCCAGCTACGTGACAAAATCTTTTAATATACATAATCAAATTGATGAACTTAGCTCCATCAGTAAAGATATAGAAAATATAGAAAATTCCCAGATCATATATCCAAAAGTCGATCACGGAAGTAATAATATGATAGTCGTGTTCCTTCTTACAATGTTTTCCGCCTTACTTATGGTCATAATTATACTATTCATGCGAAATATGCGAAACATAAAAAAAACTACCGTAAATACTCAAATATCGAATTCCATGCCATTAGAAGAAATAAAAATCTCGAATCCAGTCCAAACCATTGAACAAATTCCAGAACAATTACCAACACCTACACCTCGTTTGGCTCCATCTAACCTTTCTCGTTCACTTCCAATTCCATCTTCTAAAGCCGAAACTCACACCACTCCAAGGTACAAGTTTCGTTCTTAAGGGGGGAGGTGTTGTAAAGTACGTACCTTACAACTTTCTCTTATCATTTCCCCTTATCATTCCATCCAACTAAACCCATACTTACTTCAACCCATTGCAACTTCATCATTTCCTTTTGATTGACCAATATTCCATATTCCCATATTCATCATTTACTTTAATTGCCCAACTACAAACCACTTCAAATTCCCATATCATCATTTTCTTTTGATTGACCAATATCCGACCCACTTAAAATTCCCATATCATCATTTCCTTTAATTACTTACAAATTCCATCTACCTCCAAAGTCGTCAACCTCACAGTCAACGATCGCTCCACTTAAAAACTCATTCATACCCATTCACTTTCCCAATCCGTTGAACTTCTCCAATTTCATTGCCTGCTACATTGAAACAAAACCCATAATTCCCCGATCATCATTTTCATTTTCATTTTCATATCCAACTTTTTCAACCTATTAAATTGATCCCAAAAACCCAATGGCACACTTGTGCTGATATTACATTTTTTTCGGATCTTCGAGTCGGGTGACGAGTCGGGGATTCGACAATAAGAGTCGGACTGTCGTAGCATAACAACCATTTTTCGTTACTATTTCTTTTCCGCTTAATCATTACCATATCTAATAAATTCCAAGAAAATTATAAATTTGAACCTTAAGTATTTTATTTAAAAATCGTATTATACCTAGTGAAATAAGAACAAAATAAATATAAAAAAAACACAAATACGTTTACTTATGTTTTATTCTTGAAACACAAAAAAGAAACACTTAAAAAGGTAAGACCCCGATTGAGATCCGTGCGTCTCAATTAAAAAAAATAAATAAAGCACAACAGCTGCAGAACGCATATCGTAGGAATTTTGAATTTTTTATTTGAGATTGGTGGTGAAGCCACATCATCATCAATCGGTACTCCTATAAGATGATTTTTGTTTTATGCACTCAACAACCTAATTTCAAAAGTTAATTTTCTTTAAGGGAATTTAATGCACTATACCACCCTCTGGCGGTCAGCCATCAGACGAATAGGGGGAATAACATGTAGCATATGAAAACATGCACGTGCCGTAACTATTCGGGACTGGTGGAAGTGTGATCATAGCCTCTTTGCGGCGGCCGCTAGTAACAAGCCTTTTAAAAAAGGTTTGGCTAACATGATCAGGCTAGTTCCTCAGGTTGGCAACAGGTTAATTCCCTGTTCCGTAAAATTTTAGAATTACGAACCCGACAACAAGCCTCGGAAACGGACTGATCTCACGACGACAACCAACGCAACGAAAACGGCAAAACGATTTACGAATTTTCTTATGGAACGTACGATCGCTCTATAGAGCTCGAGCTGCTCAGCAGCTAGCCGATGCCCTGTCAAAATATAGAGCTGACATAACAGCACTACAAGAAATCAGATGGACAGGGAATGGTGTTTTACAGAAGAAAGAATATGACGTATACTACAGCTGTCATACAAAACACCATGTGCTCGGGGTAGGCTTCCTAGTCAGCGAAAAAATGAAGTCTACCATCATCGGCTTTAACGCTATAAGCGAAAGGCTATGCACCCTTCGCGTGCGAGGCGTCCTCAGACGAAGAAAAAGAGACTTACTACGAACAAGTCGAGAGGACCCTCAATGCCTGTCCAAGGTATGACGTAAAAATCATCCTTGGGGATTTGAACGCAAAAATAGGTCGGGAGCCAGTATTCAGGCATTACGCAGGCACCCATAGTTTGCATGAGAACACTAATGACAATGGACTTCGAGTCTTAGAATTGGCAGCATCGAAAAACATGGTCGTTGCGAGTACCAGGTTCCCGCGAAAAGATATCTACAAAGCCACCTGGGTATCACCTGATGGAGTCACTCGTAACCACATAGACCACGTGTTGATAGACCGTCGCCACTACTCGAACTTGATGACGGTACGAACGTACCGAGGCGCCAATATCGACTCGGATCACTATCTTGTTGGTATGGTCTTCCGAGGGCGGATTGCCTTGCGAAGACGTATTGCATCCGCCGATCAAGTTCGAATCAACACGGCTGCCCTGCGCAATGAAAATGCCAGTAACACCTTTGGTAATGCGTTAGGACTCGCCCTAGAATCGCTTGATTTAGGGAGAGTAAGTCCTGGGGCCAGTATGCTGGGCGTAGATGAGAAGTGGACACGCCTTAAGAATACTGTCATTAGTACTGCCAACTCCATCTTAGGCAGCAGTCGTAGAAATCGGAACGACTGGTTTGATGATGAATGCAAGCTAGCGACTGAACGTAAGAATGTTGCGTACCGAGCAATGCAGCAATCTCATAGAACGCGGGCACGCGAAGAAGAATATAAAGAGCTCAGAAGAATAGAAAAACGGCTTCACAGACAGAAAAAATCAGCCTGGGAGAAGAACTTAATCTGTGAAATAGAAAAAAGCCGAGAGCGAGGTCCGCACCAGGCGCGGAAGTTCTACCAATCCATCCGAAACATGACGCAGTACACACCACGCTGCACATACTGCAAGGACGGAGAGGGAAATCTGATCACCGATCCACAAAGCATACTGGAGCGATGGGAAGTGTACTTTAATGAATTGCTAAATGGTCAACTCACTGCAGAAGTGGAGGCTCCACTGCTTCAAGACGAATACCCTATGTTGCCGTCACCAAGCATAGAAGAGGTTGAGAAGGCTATAGACCGGCTAAAGAAAAACAAAGCCCCGGGAGCTGATGGTATACCAGCCGAATTATTTCAACACGGTGGGCCAGCTCTACGTCAGGCAATTCATGATATTATAGTGCACGTGTGGGAGCGTGAAGAAATGCCAGAAGACTGGCGAAAAGGTATAATATGCCCCATACATAAGAAAGGAGATGTCACAACGTGCAGCAACTATAGAGGTATCACGTTGTTGAGTACCGCCTGTAAGATACTCTCCTCTATCCTACAAGACCGGATAACCCCATACGCTAAAACCATCATCGGACAATATCAGTGTGGTTTCATTCCAGGCAAATCAACAACTGATCAGATCTTTACCCTTAGGCAGGCGATGGAAAAATGTCTAGAATTTAACATCCCAACATACCACCTGTTTATAGACTTTAAGGCCGCCTATGATAGCATAGCCAGGGTAGAACTTTACAAAGCCATGAGAGAATTCGGCATCCCAAATAAATTGACACGACTATGTAGGTTGACCATGACCAACGTAACAAGCCAAGTAAAAATAGCCGGATTGCTATCCAGACCAATCAACATCTTTAATGGACTCCGACAAGGGGATGGTTTGGCCTGCCTCCTCTTCAACCTGGCGTTGGAGAAAGCAATCCGTGACTCTGGCACGGCAACAAGAGGGACCATCGTCAACAGGTCCAGCCAGATACTGGCTTACGCAGACGACATCGACATCATCGGAAGAACCGAGCAAGCTGTACACGATTCCTTCATCCAGATCGAGCAGGCGGCACAAAATCTGGGGCTGCACATTAGTGAAGGTAAAACAAAGTACATGGTGGCGTCGAATGCGAGAGGAACAGTTGGTCAAACAATCAAGGTAGCGGAGCACGAATTTGAAGTGGTGCAATCCTTTAAATATCTTGGGTCAATAGTAGCAGCCGATAACAATATAGAAGAAGAAATACGCGGGCGGCTTCTCAAATCCAACAGAGCCTACTACAGTCTGTCAAAGCTCTCCAAATCCAGAAATCTCACCATAACTTCAAAACTACTGCTGTACAGGACCATGGTTCTGCCAGTACTCACATATGGATCCGAGACTTGGGTGCTTAGCAAAAGGCACTCTGACCTCTTAGCCGCGTTCGAGAGAAAAGTCTTAAGGAGAATTGTTGGCCCCATATGTGAGGAAGGACGATTCCGGAGACGGTACAATCATGAATTGTACGCAATCTACCTTGAAGCAGATATAGTGACAAAAATTAGGCTCGGTAGACTTCGGTGGGCAGGGCACCTAGCTCGCATGAGCGAAGAGGAACCTGCTCGGAAAGTTCTTTGTGGTACATTCTATGGCAGACGACAGCGTGGTAGACCATGCTTGCGCTGGAGAGATGGCGTAGACCAGGACGCCCGGAGCCTTGGGGTGCGCAACTGGATGGCGTCGGCTCGAGACCGGGATAGGTGGAGAGACTTGTTGAAGGAGGCCAGGACCGGACCCCGGTTGTCGAGCCGATGATGATGATGATACCACCCTCTAATATATTTTTTGTTCACATTAAAATTTTAGGTAAAAATTTGAGGTAAAAACGTTTTTTTTTAATACTTTTCTTTGCAATGCGAACGGTTCGGAAATGAAATGAAGGTATCATTAACAAAAGTTATAGAATTTTATGGTCTTTAATATAATTATAAAGATTTTTTCCAAAACTTACCGAGATATAAGCGTAGATCCCAAATAATGGAACTTCATACCCCTCCCCCTGCGGCTCACCTCCCAGATGTCAGGACTTTTAAAGGAAATTTAATTCTCTATAACTTCGGCGAAGAAATGTTTTTCGTCTTATTAACAGTTTAGATGATATGACGGAATGTTTGATGTTTCATATGGGAAAAAAAACAGATTTGTGTAATTCTTCCCCTTTGCGATGCGTTTAACTCAGAAACGGCTGAGAATTTGAAAAACATGATTATAACATAAATTGTGAGAAATTTGATGGGCTTTAATTTAGTTTGAAAGAATTTTTCCCTACAGCGGGCCATTTCCGTGCTATAAGCGTAAACCTTAAAAAAGGAGAACTTAATACCTCTCCCCTTCCTCCTGCTCACCTCCTAGACTTCAGGACGTTTAGTATGTAGACTACTTAAGCAGCCTGAACAATATTCCGAAGTAATTGATTAGGACCCTGCTCACGCACTCTACACCCCCTTTTAAGCTATTCATTGACTGGATTATAAACAGTATTTTTTGTAAGTTTTAAAGCTGATTTCACTGAACTATAATATCAATTTGAATGGGTGTGTCATTTGTTCGTTGTGAAAATCTAAAAGAGAATAACAGTATATGCATTAGTGAGTGGTGAGTGGTTTTTCATCAGTAAAAAAAAATTCATTCCACTAAAATAGAAAAAAACAAAAACATTTTTATAACATATTCTTATATCTTCTTCTTCACCTGCCATAATTATTAATTTTCCATCATCTGTAAGATTTTAAAAGGGTAGCTTCATCTTATAGGGGTGTTTTTTTTTTTTATTTGTGAATTATTATTAATTTTTTTTTATTATTTAGGTTTTGCATTAAGTCCATGTTTATTTTATTTTGTAATGGTTTATGATGTAGAATAGCGGAAATGTAAATATCAGGAAAAGAAATAGAAAGAAAGATGGGAAAATGTATATACGATAACATGAGAAGGGATACATTGCTATAGGTACATACGAGGAGTAATAAAATCATTGATTGTGTTGAAAAAGTAAATACGATAGGTTTTTATATTTACTATTCTACTAGGTGGAAGGATCTTGTGCTCATATGTAAATTGCAACTATAAGTGGAGGACCTTGAGTTTTGGTTTTTTTGAGGGATGTCCCCTTGTAAATTGAAATTGGATTTAACAAAAACAAGCACCTGCGAATCCTCCAAGGGGACCAAGTGGTATAGGGAGGGGAGCCATCGATAGGGTTACATCGCGATCTCGTGATTTTTCCTTCTCAGTTTCAGGTGGACTCTTGCGGGATGATTTTTCTTCCTCAATAACTTCTTTAATTGGAAGCTAGTTAGAAAAGGAAAAAATCGTTTAAAAGTATTCAATAAGTAGTCATTATAAGCTTTTTTTCTATTGGCTTGCATTCCATGAAGTCGTTTTGCATTCCTATGTGTATAACTGCGTATACGTTCAATACTTCGAAGTTCGAAGGTATTGTGCAATTCATTGCCGGGGTGTCCCTGAATAGAGGAAAAATTCTAAGAGCATAATATTGTTCTGCATTTAAGGGTCTTCCTCCATTTTTGCCTTCATTTGTATTGCTTTAAGAAAGGCTTTTTTCGTGTACCCTGTTAACTCGTTTTTGTTATACCTATTAACATTCTTTTTTTTATTTATTAAAAAGTTGTGAAGTTATTCTAATTAAAGAACCAGTATACACGAAAAAGACTGCTTAAAATCGAAAAATGGGGTGAGTACGATAACTTTGGCGCCAAGAATTGATAACGGTTTTTTGTAGAACAGTTCAATACAAGCTTTTTTTACTACTGGTGGGAGGGGGGGTCTATCTCCCTCCGTTTGGGCGGGAGGGGTAATTTTAAAAAAACAGTGCTAAAAATTAAAAACAAATATTAAAAAATAACGGTAATACTTAAAACTAAGTTTTATATCTTTTTTTAAAGCCAATACTTTAATGTTAAAACTTTCAAATTTATTATTTAAAAGTAGTGAACCTATGTTGTAGTCGAACTTTATAAAATTAATTAATACAAAGAAAAAAAAATTTTGTAGCCAATACTTTTTTCTATTAGATGTTTCTTAAATCAAGTGAAACAACGGACTTTAAACTCAAAAATTGCGAAAAAAAGGTAAAAATAACTTTGAAGTGTGATTTTTCAAAACTGTAAAATAAAATAGTACTTATTTTTATAAAATTCGTTGCTCATATTAATTTGAAATCATAAACTGAAAACAAAATGCTTTTATAATTTCTGGTTTTTGAGAAAATGGAAAATTACTAAAACTACTTTTTTATAAGAGTTTTCTTTTTTTTTTGGTATACGGTGAATGTTGTACGTAGGTTCGTTTTTGTAATGATGCTTGGGCATCTTTAAATGCAACAGAAGCTTTGCATTCACCCAACCTCGCACCCACCCCAAATCCTATACTGTGTCTAAGCAGGGGGGTTGCAGGGGGTCAGCATGCCCCCCCTTACATACCTCACTGTTTATACGCCTTAATACGTAAGCAAGCAAAAAACAAGTATAAAATATAAAAGTTGTTTTAGTAATTTTCCATTTTCTCAAAAACCAGAAAACATAAAATCATTTTGTTTTCAGTTTATGATTTTAAATTAATATGAGCAACGAATTTTATAAAAAGTATTATTTTATTTTACAGTTTTGAAAAATCACACTTCAAATTTTTTTTTACCTTTTTTTCGCAATTTTTGAGTTTAAAGTTCGTTCTTTCAAAGACTATGCATAAGTTTCACTTGATTTAAAAAACATCTAATAGAAAAAAGAATTGGCTTTTAAAAAAGATATAAAACTTAGTTGTAAGTATTACCGTTATTTTTTAATATTTGTTTTAAATTTTAACACTGTTTTTATAAAATTGCCCCTCCCGCCCAAACGGAGGGAGATAGACCCCCCCACCCATAGTAAAAAATGCTTGTATTGATCTGTTCTACAAAAAACAGTTATCACTTCTTGGCGCCAAAGTTATCGTACTCGTGCCCGAAAAATTATAGCAGCACTGGAGATACCCCATAATTTAGAAGTGTAAAATATTTTTTTATTAGAATAATATCCGTGAATCATACCCTAAAAAGAATTGTCCCTCTATTCAAGGGCACTTTGTATTTTTAAACTTCTAAGTATGTATATTGTATAATAAGTATGTTCATATGTATATGTATATGATAGTTATTAAAGGCTTTAGCAAATGGATTTCAGATTTCAAACAGGTGCTATGTATTTCGAAAGATTGAGACAATGATAAACGAATTCATCGTCGTTAGATTATAGTATTCGTTTAAGGGCTTGTTTCACAATATTTAAGTAAGCTTCAATCAAGCTATTCAGAACTTTTTTTGACAGAAAACAACAAAACAATACACAGCAAACAACGAATTTACCTGCTGAGTATTTTACTTGAAACTTACTTAGAGACTGTGAAAGAAGCCCTAAGTGGTGTCTTAATAGATACGTACAGGCAGTTTTTTGTTTTAATGTTACGATATTTGTCAAACCCTTCTGGTAATCTAGGAGAAAACATTTGCACAATGATTGAAGGATATATTATGTTTATATTGTAAAAAAAATTAGGATTCATAAAAGTCCTTAAATGTACTTGTTTTATTTTTTTGTCACTTGATTACGAACAGTATGTAAATCGACCTGTTAGAATCTTAAAAAATAATAAAACAATTAAATTTTTTTTGTATAATACCTATGTTAGTTTTATTCAAAGAATGCCAATAGTTTTTAGTAACGGGTGATTCACCTGATCGCTGAATCACTTCTAGTAGCCTACTGTATTCCAATTGCGTCGATAAAATGTCCCAAGTATTCAATTTGTTTCTATGCAAAGTGACTCTTTTCAATATTGCAACGTAAACCATGTCTTTCTAGCCGTTCAAGAATCACCTAAAGATTATGAAGATGTTCAGAATTAGTCTTGCCTTTTTCTCTCTCAAATATTGTTATTCCATAAAATAAAGAATTTCCTTTATTTTTCCGCGAGTGGATTTTTATAATTTCAATTTAATCAATTTTCTTGTAAATTAAATATTTGATTAAAAATAAAATACTTATATTTCGACTCAATGCTTAACTAAGTCAAATATTCATCAGTTTGGCTTTTTCTTTGCCAAAACTCCTATACACTTATGTATGCTTTGTCTCGTCCCTTCCGGCGAGTACAATTTTTCTTTGTACATATTCTGTAAAAACGAAGCAAAACAATTGAAACTACATTAAACAAATATATCCCGACATATTTTTGTGCTGCATTTTTATTTGGATAATCGCTCATCAGAATCTAGAACTTCAACCATAGAATACTGGACTATTTGAGGACAAACAAAACTTTCGATTTGCATCTCATCTTTCACGGTGAGTTAAATTAGAATATGTTCTGTCTATTGCCTTGTTGATACTATTAAAAAAAATATAGGATTCATAAAAGATAATATTAAAAAATATATCTGTTTCATTTTTTCACGTCAACAATAACAACGTTAACATAAATTAATATACATATACAAATGTATATAAGAAAAATAATAATAATAAAAGCTTTCACCACACTAACTAAGATCAAAATAAAATAAATACGTCATCATTAAAAATTACACTCTTATCAAAGCTTTTTAGAGTTCTCTCTCACAGAGTAACTTGCAATATCAAAAAACCTTCACTGAAAGAAATTAAATCTTAAAATGTATACGCTTAAAAGCATAAAAACTTAATTTGTAAAATGCTGAAACCAATAACTTGCGGAAACAGCAACTGCTCATTTAATGTTAAAACATATGAATCAGTGGTTTGTAAGGGTATTTGTGGTAAGGCTTTTCACCCAATATGCACTGGATTTAGTAAAATCGCTACAGCAAATCAAGCTGAGTTTTCAATACATTTTAATTATTACTGTGAGGAATGTAGAACAATCACGCTCTCGCATATGATGCTTGCAAAAAACCATGACCCTAAAAAAACTTCAGAATGCCTTGATCACTTCAAACTCTATCTCCAATCTGATGCATTCCGTTATGAGCCTACCACTTCCTCAATATACTCTATTAAAGACAGCTTGTCAAATATAGCTGGGTCTATCAAAGAACAGTCTTAAATAAATAGACAAAGATTTCAAAGCTACTTACAAAAAAAATAATAATAACTCGATTATTCTTGCAGAATTCCTAATCAAAGAATCTAATGCAGCCATACTCAACCTGCGGCCCGTCGAGCTTTTATATGTGGCCGACCTGACAAAGTTACAAAAATTGGTTGTCAATCAATTTAAATTTCATGTGGATCAAGAAAAAGTATGGTCGAGAGCAATATGTATAAAAAGATAACAGTCTATGGAACACCCTATATCGACAACTTCAGCGATCAACAAAAGCCGATACATACAGAATTCCTTCAACTATGAATTGAAGGACGTAGCTGGTAACAACATAAACGACGAACTCCTCAAATCATTGTGGCTTCAACGGCTGCCGCAACATCAATCAATTTAAATTTCATGTGGATCAAGAAAAAGTATGGTCGAGAGCAATATGTATAAAAAGATAACAGTCTATGGAACACAGTATATCGACAACTTCAGCGATCAACAAAAGCCGATACATACAGAATTCCTTCAACTATGTACTAAGAATTTCTATTATATTATAGTATTAGTTTATATAATTATGAAAGATTATAAATGACTTTGTAATGACTTTGAATAAATATTGTTTTTAGTCTGAATTGGACTTCACTGGAGTTCACTTAATAAACTCAATTTGGTCTCGAATTCTTGGGAAGAAAGTTCTCGAACTCCACATTTGGTGACCCCGACGACTAGAACGAACGCAAGCAATTTTTCATCAAAATGCCAACCAACGATGACGAAGGCAACAAAGAACAAGGAACAGTACCACCAGCAATGCATAAAAGCGAAGATACACCCATAGAGCTATCCAAAATTTCTACGAAAATTCCCGCATTTTGGAAAGTACGACCAGATCTCTGGTTCAAACAGGTCGAGTCACAATTTTTCACATCAGGAATCAAGAACGACATTACCAAATACCACACCATCGTCGCAGCTATAGAGAGTAGTGTTTTAGCTCAGGTGAGCGATATAATCCTAGAACCGCCAAAGGAAAACCTGTACGAAACACTTAAGAACAGACTGATAACTCAATATGCAGACTCCGAACAAATTCGTCTTCGTAAATTGCTTCAAGAAATCGAGCTTGGCGATAAAAAACCATCTGCTTTGTTAAGAGAATTGAAGAACGTAGCTGGTAACAACATAAACGACGAACTCCTCAAATCATTGTGGCTTCAACGGCTGCCGCAACATACACAAAGCATTATCATGGTAAGCAACGAAAAACTTCCAGGGCTAGCTGTTCTTGCAGACAATATTGCCGAAGTAAGTGGAACTTCAAACGTCGCCGCAGTAAGTATACAACCAAGTTCTTCTCTTGAAATCAAAATCGCCCAGCTAACACAACAAATCGAAGACCTCAAATGCAGCGTATCAGCAGTTACTCGTCATCATGATCGACCATCTCGAACTCGTTCTTTGTCGAGACAACGAAGAAAATTTCATAGCGATAATTCCAGAAACAATAATCAAGATTATTGCTGGTTTCACAACACACATGGTACAAAAGCGAGAAAGTGCCGTTCTCCTTGTTCTTTCAACAACACAATAAAAAAAAGGGGAAAACTAGCGGGCTTGTCATTCGATGCGGCACGTGACAACAGCCAATTCAATCGCCGCCTCTTCATTACAGATCCCACCACACGAACAAAATACCTAATCCATACCGGTGCCGACATATCCGTTATCCCACCAACCAGTCAACAGAAGCGATCGAACAGCTGTCTCAATTTCTTATATGCAGCAAATGGCACCAACATCAAAACCTACGGAGAAAAAACAATTAACTTATCTCTCGGCCTCCGGCGAAATTTTAAATGGAAGTTTGTCATTGCTGAGGTTAATCGTCCTATAATTGGTGCGGACTTTTTAAGTTTTTACGACATTTTGGTTGACATAAAAAACAAACGTTTAATAGATAATAAAACTTTATTAAAATATTGTGGAACTACAGAAAGCTCTCTTAATATAACACATATTTCGTGTAATAATCCCTATTATTCTATTCTTCTAGACTTCAAGAAAATAACACGACCACCTCCAATTCAAAGCGAAAGTTGCATCGCATCGAAAGTGACTCACCACATTCTGACCAAAGGACCGCCAATCCATTCAAATGCAAGAAGATTATGCCCAAAGATGCTAAAAATCGCGAAAGGCGAATTCGAGCAGATGATTCATCAAGGTATTTGCCGTCCATGAAAAAGCCCATGGGCCAGCCCCCTGCACATGGTCCAGAAGTCAAATGGGGAATGGAGGCCATGTGGCGACTACCGAGCGCTAAACGCCGTCACAGTCCCAGACAGATACCCGGTACCACATGCACACGACTTCACGCATTTTCTAGACGGTCAACAAATCTTCTCCACGCTCGATTTGCAACGCGCATACCACCAGATACCGGTAGAATCGCGACATCGAAAAGACAGCCATCGTAACACCTTTTGGGCTATACGAGTTTTCGCGCATGCCCTTCGGACTTCGCAACGCAGGACGATCGTTTCAAAGGTTTGTTGACGATATCCTAAGAGATCTTCCATTCGCACGTGCTTATATCGATGATCTTCTCATCGCATCGCGCAACGAGTAAGAACACAGAAGTCACCTTCGGCAGGTATTTCAACGCCTCCAACAATACGGACTCGTGATAAACGTCGACAAGTGTCAATTTGGACAGCAAAAAGTGAATTTTCTTGGCCATTCTATCAGTGCTCAATGAATTAGCCCGTTGGCAGACAAGGTAATTGCAATACAAAAATTTTCTCGTCCCAAGCAAGTGAGTGAACTACGCCGATTCCTCGCAATGGTTAATTTTTATCGCCGCTTCATACCGAATACTATCGAATCACAAATGGTACTCCAAGCATTGATAAAAGGCAACAAAAAAAACGACCGGATGCCCATTGAGTGGACCGATAATATCTCAACGGCATTTGAAAATTGCAAGCAGTCATTATCCGAAGCTGCCACTCTGTGCCATCCCAGTGCATCTGCTCAGCTCGCATTAATGGTCGATGCATCGGATTTTGCTATTGGCACCGTACTCCAACAACTCGAGGACAAATCTTGGCGGCCGCTAGGATTTTTTTCTCGTAAGCTGTCACCATCGCAATGTCGATTTAGCACTTATGATCGGGAACTTTTGGCTGCATACTTTGGTGTAAAATATTTTCAACACATGCTTGAAGCTCGAAATTTTGTTCTATTTACAGATCACAAGCCACTCATCTATGCTTTTGCCCAGAGACCGGAAAAAGCCTCACCAAGGCAGCGAAGCCAGCTGGAATACATAAGCCAGTTTACAACCGATGTCCGCTACCTGCCGGGAAGCGAAAATATTACCGCAGACACACTCTCACGCATCGAAATCATTGCAGCATACGGCACCATCGACTATAGTCTCCTTTCGAAACAACAACAATCCGACAAGGAACTAAAGCGTCTCATTTATGACAAATCAACAACGCTGCAGCTTAAGAAATTTCCCGTTCCCGGTCACGACAACATAACCATCTATTGCGACACATCAATGAAAAACATTCGTCCATACATCACAGATGAATTTAAGCGAGTAGCTTTCAACAGCGTACATAACATGGCACACCCCGGAGTCCGAGCAACGACGAAAATGGTAAGCGATCGATTTGTTTGGCCAAACATGTCGAAAGAATGCAGATTGTGGTCCAAATCCTGCCTAGCGTGCCAAAGAAGTAAAATCTCTCGACATAACAAAACAGCAATAGGTACGTACAATCGAACAGATATCCATTTTCAGCATATAAACATCGCCATCGTTGGCCCTCTTCCGCCTTCAAGAGGATTTCGTTATTGTTTGACGATGGTTGATAGGTTTTCGAGATGGCTCCTGTTGAAGATATAACTGCGGAGACTATTTGCCGAGCACTCTACAACACTTGGATTTCCCGATACGGTTTTCCCGAACGGATAACGACAGACCAGGGAAGACAGTTCGAAAGTGAGCTCTTCAACGAACTATCAAGAACACTGGGCATCAAACATCTGAGAACAATTCCATACCACCCGGAATCTAATGGCCTCGTCGAGCGATGGCCATAAATTCACTTAAAACAGCCATAAAGTGTCACACTTTGGTCAATTGGGTCGACGTTCTCCCGACCGTTCTTTTAGGACTACGTACTGTACACAAAGAGGATCTAAAAACAAGCGTCGCAGAAATGCTATTTGGTACAAACCATTCAATTCCAGGTGGCTTTGTCCACTTCAAGAAACAAAACGAAAACGAAAACCAATCAGATTTTTTGAAATCTTTGCGAATTTTTATGTCTACAAAAAAATTTAATGAAACATCGAATCACTCTAATAAATCTTTTTTTTTATACAGAAAGATCTTCCAGAGGCGACCCACGTCTTCATACACAACGACGCAGTGAAACCACCACTTCACCCACCATACACTGGACCTTTCCCTGTAATCAAACGAGCGACAAAATATTACACTGTGGAAAAAAATCTAAAAAACATCAATGTCTCAATCGATAGACTCAAAGCAGCCTTTGGATACGAAGGGAACGAGGATGAGACAAGCAATCAACAGCAATCACAAACAATGACCAGCCAAGGCAACGATAACCGAGATTACACAACACGATATGGGAGAAAAGTCAAATTTCGCATCAATCGCAGTTGAACAAGTACAACTACTATAGGGGGAGTACTATGGAACACCCTATATCGACAACTTCAGCGATCAACAAAAGCCGATACATACAGAATTCCTTATATCTATGTACTAAGAATTTCTATTATATTATAGTATTAGTTTATATTATTATGACAGATTATAAATGACTTTGTAATGACTTTGAATAAATATTGTTTTTAGTCCGAATTGGACTTCACTGGAGTTCACTTAATAAACTCAATTTGGTCTCGAATTCTTGGGAAGAAAGTTCTCGAACTCCACAAGACTGAGCACATCTGCTATGCGTGCTCCATGGGTTCGAATCCTATGGTGTGCATGTAGAAAGTTTTTCATAATAAAATTGGATTAAAGCTCAGCACCATTAATAAGAAGACTGATGATAGGAATTGACACTCCTTGAAATAGCTATATCTCCAGCGAAAATAACAACGAATAATAAAATTCGTAAGAAATTGGTGGTAGCATCTTTAAGTTTTTGTTGTTGTTCAAAAATTCGATAATAATTTTTCTTCTGAAAAGACAAAAACGAAATGAATTACACAAAAAAGTAATAAATTACCTTTTCTATGAGGTCATTTGAACAGATGGAAGTATTATTAGAAGTTTCCGTATTGTTCCGACTTCGAAATATAGAATATTTCCAAATTTACAAAGTCTGGCATTGGATACCGATACTTCTGCAACATCGCAATGCTGGTGTTAAATATTTAAGGAATTTTTAAATTCTTTTTAATGAAAGTTCAAAAACAAGGCACAGATTTCGCAACTTTAAAAAGCGTTAAGAAAACTTTCCGGTTTTTTTTTTTGATTTGGCAATCCAGAAAAAAGAGCTGCGAAAAAATCGGTAATTATTATTATGAATAACAAAAAATACAATCAAAGGAATTGAACCACAGTGTATCGATAGCTCAGTTCCCAAATCCGATCACCAATAAAACCATCAAGAAAATAAATGAAACACATGATTTTATAGTGGAAAAAATATTATCAAAAAACCACTTATTAAAACTTTGTTCCGTCCGTCCGTCACTTATTTCTATAAAGAACTGAACTCATCGAAGTTATATTTTCTCGATAAAGCTCATTCTTCGTTAACTTAATGTTATATACGTATACCTACTAATACATCGACAGCAGAGTTCACAATACTCGTGCAGTTCGATACAGTCCCGGCGAAAACCTACGGTTTTCTGTACCTTATGATAACCCTCTTATTTATTCTAGCTCATCAATCGGCAGGATGCAAATCTTCTGAACCGGCCTCGTAAGTTGATTGGTCGCTGTCTGTAGTACTACGTTACGCACCAGTCCATCCTTGCTGTGAATCAGCTTGATTATCTGTCCCATTGCCGATACTGAAGGGGGATAGTTCTCACTCTTTATGATACAAGGTTGTCCTTCCTTTAAACCATGCTTCTCTCTTCGCCACTTCTTCCTCTCATATAAAGTAGAAAGATATTCTTCTGTCCATCTCACCCAAAAATGCGCTAACATTGTCCTTCTCTCTTTCCATAATCTCACACCCTTCGTTTTTGGCATTTCCTTGTTCACAAATGGTAGTGGTAGCACTAGTGGTTCACCAACCAAGAAGTGTCCCGGGTCATCACTCAGAGGATGTAACGGCCTTGAGTTTAGAATCGCCTCTATCCCAGTAAGTAAAGTTAACAGTTGTTCATAGGTTAGAACCTTCGCTCCGATCACTCTTGTCAAATGAAATTTCATGGACTTCACCGCTGCTTCGTATATGCCACCTTGATGTGGTGCTGCAGGCGTTATAAACTTCCATTCCGTCCCTTTCAAACACAGATGTTCAAAAGTTTCCTTCACGAGCCAACGCTCTTTTGCCTTCACTATTTCCTTCGCTGCACCAACAAAATCTGTGCCATTGTCACTGTACATCCTTTCGCACCTTCCCTTTCTCGCTATGAATCTCTCGAAACAAGCAATAAATGCCACTGACGTCAAGTCAGATATCAAATCGATGTGCACTGCTCTTGTCTTTAGACACACAAAAATTGAAACCCAACATTTCTGTTTTGTTATTTGCTCTCCTGCTCTGTTGATCATCTTGATCTCAAAGGGACCCGCATAGTCCACTCCTGTATGTAGGAAAGCTTTTCCCGGAGTTACCCTCTCGTATGGCGAATTGGCCATTAACTGCTTTTCAAAACGATGGTTGTATCGCACACAAACTTAACATTTTATGAATGCAGTTTCTTAGCTCACTCCGAATCTCGCGGATATATTGTATCATGATCTGTGTAGCTCCATATTTTGTTACTCTATGTGCACTTTCCATAATAAGCCAGGCTAACCTGGACCCGTTTGGTATGATTATTGGGTGCTTCCTTTCATATTCCAGCTCTGATTCTTCCAATCTACCGCCAACTCTTAGAATCTTATGATTATCTAGAATTGGTTTTAATGACTCAATCCTGCTCTTCTCAGGTAAACACCTGTCCTTCTCTATACAATCGATTTCCTTCCCATAGTATTGTTCTTGTTCCATTTTTATTAGGTAAGTAATCGATTCCAGCTTTTCTTCCGGTGATGGCTGCTCCAGCGCTTCTTGTCCATCCTTAATACCTTCTCTCCTTCTCTCTTGACGTATAGAACGTCTTTGTCTTATCCCATATCTCTTTTCATCATCCTTCCTTTGCCTTATCTTTGCTCTAATTACATTAATGAAGCGAAATGTATAGCTCATTATATTGACTGCCTTCTCTAAAGTAGATGTATATTCCATCAATGGGATATTCTTTTTCCAGCACTTCACATAAATAGATAAAGGCTCTGTGGTTTTTGTGATCACGAAGACTTTCATCTCATCCCTTCCCCCATCTAAAACATTTGGCACAAACTTTTTAGATAACCAAGTTGATCGAGGCTCTGATAGCCATTCCGGTCCATGAAGCCATAGCTTGTTGTTCACTAATAGTGAAGCCTTCACACCTCTGCTTAGAAGATCAGCAGGGTTCTCTTTTGTACCAATATGTCTCCATCTCTCGATTTCAGTGTTAGTCTGGATAGACGATACTCTATTTGCTACAAATGTCTTCATATCGCATGGTAGTTTATGTATCCAATGCAATGTGACGAGTGAATCCGTCCATAAATTGTAGTCCATCTCTTTCCAATCCATTGTAGCAGCAACGCTAACTACGAGCCGTCCGAGTAATTCAGCTGCCGCAAGTTCTAAACGCGGTATAGTTACTGTTTTAAGTGGTGTAACGCGTGTTTTTGCTGTTAATAAGTTCACATGAATCCTTCCATCAGTACTCATAGCTCTTACATATATTACCGCTCCATATGCTCTTTCAGACACATCCGAAAAACCATGTATTTCCTTCCGTGCACCTTTAAATGTGCCTAACCATCTCTCAATTCGTATGTTTTCCAAGAATATTATCTCTTCCCAAAAATTCTTCCATCTCTCGTTTATGTTTTTTGGTAATTTCTCATCCCAGCCGACCTTCAGACGCCAAATGTCTTGTATAAGAATCTTTCCATCAATAATTATGGGAGCTAAGAACCCATTCGGATCATACAGTTGAGCTACGCAGCTCACAATTCCTCTCTTCGTCATCCAATCATCAGTCACTGCTGTTTTTACCACAAATGTGAACTGGTCCTTCTCAAGTAGCCATTTGAGGCCCAATGTCGATGCCTTCTCTTCATCTTGAAATAGGATTGATTCTTGTTTCTCATAGTTCATATCATTCACAAGAGCTTTGGAATTTGACTTCCATTTTCTTAGCTCAAATCCTGCTCCTTTCAGCACATGGTCAATTTCTTTTGATAATTTAATTGCCTTCTCTTCAGAATCAGCACCAGTGGTGCAGTCATCCATATAAAAGTCTTCCATAATTGCCTTAGCAGCATTTGGAAACTCCTTCTCCGCATCCTTCGCACATTGAATTAGTGTTCTCACAGCGTTATGAGCTGATGAGGTCATACCATAAGTAACTAGTGTCAACCAGTATTCCTTCAATTTGTCATGTGGACTCTCTCTCCAAAATATTCTCTGCAAGTCCCACTGTTCCTTTGCAACCTTCACCATTCGAAACATCATTTTAATATCAGCACTGATGGAAACTCTGTGCCTGACGAAAGCGCATCAAGGTTTCGTGTAAATCTTTTTGCAGTTTCTCTCCTAGCATCTGCGCTTCATTGAGTGAAACACCCTTCACTGTCTTACAACTGGCATCAAAAACTACTCTGAACTTCTTTGTGACGCAGTGATGTGGAATGTGATAAATGTTCTTTCCTTGAGCATTACCAGTTACCAATGTCATGTGCCCTGCGCTCTCATATTCTCTCATGAAATCTATATATTTCTGTTTAAGATCAGCATCCGCTTCCAACCTTCTCTCTAATGCAAAAAATCTCCGTTTTGCTACCATCTCTGAACTCCCAATGTGCATCTCTGGTTCTTTTAAAGGGATCGTAACAATGAATCTTCCATCTCTGTCACGTACGTATGTTTTTACGAAGTTTTGTTCTACCTTCTCTTCTTCTGTCGATCTATGTGACGACGATGCGATTTCATCTAGCTGCCATAAGCGTTTAAGTGATTCATGCAGTTGCTCGTTAGTCATACAAACAACATATGATACCTTCTCATTTACCTTCCCTTCCATCTCATAATCCTTTCCATCCATCTCATTGCCATACTCTCCAAGTATGATTTTTCCCAAAGTGGTTTCTATACACAATGGCCACAAGATTGCCTTCCCAAAACAGAAACAAATATTTCTGATATGAATCTGCAACCTAATAATAAGTCAACAGAATTCGCCTTCCAATATTCAGGATCAGCCAATGGCCGACCAGAAATTTCCATCCTTGACGGAACCAAATTGTGTGTAGGCACAATTGGCCGCCAATTTCCTTCTCTTGGCAGTATCCAGAACTCCTGTTCGATAGAATCCTTTCACACCGATAACCTTCCGCGTGCCTGCATTTTTGGCAATTCTTATTTTTGCTGTAATTGATTGGTTACCAAATTTGGTTGAGCACCAGTATCCAAAAGCACCCTTGTATTCCATACTTCCTTCCATTCTTCTCACTTCTTACTTGTGCCGTAGGCATTGAAGTAAGCCTTCCCTTCTTTTTAAAATCATTCAAAGAAAAATTTCCATATTCTTGTCCATCTCTTGTTCCATCGCTATCCTTCTCTATTTTAGTACGCTTCACAGGTGGATATCTTAGTTAATTCTCCTTCATCTTAATTTTGCGTTCGTCATTCTTGGTTTTACGCCCCATTCTCTTGTCCTGCACATTGTAGACCTTCCTTTCTGGTGTGGGCTAGCAGTCTTTTAGCACCGTATTAATTGTGGAGCAGAACATATGTATAATGTTTCCTTCCTGCTTCCTTCGCATTACCCTTCTCTGTAGGATTTTCAACTCCTTTTCCTTCCATTTCTCTGTGAAATAAAAACAATGAAGTCAAAATTAGTTGTGTATCAACGTATATGCTTCCACTCCAAAAGTTCAATGAAGTATTTATACCCCTATATAAAAATAAATATTTGTACCCTTATGAAATAATAGGATATCTACTTATGCTTTATAAATAAAACCAATACTTATAGGTACCATTATAAATAAAATCAATAAATACTTATACCCCTACGAATAAATAAAATAGGATAAATATGTATACCCCTACGAATAAATGTATTTTAAAATTCTGAAAATTTGTTGTTGCTAATGCTCAGTACCTACATTGTCATTTTTTTTATATCAACCTTCGCTCACAAAATTAATTCCTGCTCAAATGAATTTTCCATAACAATATTTTTCCTTCTCATCCTTCCGCTTGCAAGCATCCATTCTCTTTTTTTAAAAAAGTATCTGGTACTTTTGTACTTTGAGCACTTTCCCTTCCAATAAATCTCACGTCCATTCTCTTCCTTTAAAAAAGTATCTCGTACTTTTGTACTTTGAGTACTTTCCCTTCCAATAAATCTCACGGCAACCCGCACAATCGTGCTTGAGTTCCATTTTACTCCATCACATGACAGCTCGCACATTTGTGCTTTGAGTGTCTCCTTCTCTTTTATACCTTTTTCCATCGCTAACAATTTTTTCAAAGAAAATTTCCATCTCATGTTTACCGACAAATACGTACACAGTGATTGTACATCCTTGTTTTTACCATCCATACCATCCATCTATCCAATAGACACACAACCATAAATGCCGAAAATAAATCATCGCTGAAGTGTTCTACTTTGCCCAAATACAAATACAAACGGTTGTGGACAATATCAACAATTTGTTGTATTGGGTTCTGTTATTTTCTACTTTGATCCCAAATAATTCAAATCTTTACCTTCCAGAATACCATACACGGGCGCTCGTACATTCGTACTTGAATGTGAATTTAAAACATTCGTATATGTATGTTTGAATGTTCCATCCACCTTCCCGATGACTATTCGCACTTGTGCCAAGATTATCTCCATCCAATTTTCCATCTACCATCACAAATATTAATCTCGACCTACACAATTTACCTTGTGCATTTATCAAACCAGAAATAAATAAACCATTAGACTAGCACATATGTGCTTGAATTGTTTAATTAACCATCCATCCTTCGTATATTTCCATCCTTTCCATCCAGACAAAAATATTAATGCCGACCATAACCCATTGCTAAGATGATCTGCTTATGAAGTAATTTTCAACTCGCAGGAAATAATAAAAACCATCTAATTTTGTTGTCTCCGTACTGCATGGCGATAAATTCAGGAAGGTAGCTTAAACAAAGTAAAAGAAACAAAGAAAAAAGAAACAAACGCTGCTCACACATTTTCCCTTCCCGTCGCCAATATTTCCTTAACGAATTTTCCATCCATCTTCCAATGCACAACAAAAATAAACCATCGCTAAACTGCTCGCGCTGCCCTGTTAAAAGAAACATTTTACAATTACAATCAAAGCAACAACTCGTTGTATTGACATTTTGTTGTTTCTGCTTCCATCACGACACGATAAGTAGGTTAATAGGTACCTAGAGGAGAAAAAGAGTCAAATCTTACACACGTTCTTCCCCTTCCATCACTATGGTCTTTTACCATCACATCACATTTTCCTTATCTTTTTCTTTCCCACCATCACTAAATATCCTGCACAAATAAAACAACCTTCCCATCTCGTTTACAAAATAAACAATAGAAAAATGATTACCGTCACTCGCACATTTGTGCTTGAGTGCATATTTTTTAACCATCCCCTTCTCTTTCCATCCTAAATCAGCAGAACACACAAAAGTAGACCTGCACTGTCCTGCTCTGTTAAGAAAACATTTCTCCCATTTTTCATTCTAAATTTGCACACAAAAATATTCAATGCATCACACTTCTCTTCATCCATCGCAATTCAATTTTATTATATATTTTTATAGAAAATAAAAAAACAAAACAAGCACAACCTAATCGCATTTTAATTCTTTCTTCTATGTGGTTATACCATCCGATCTCTAAATAAGAAAAAAGAAACAATTTTTCCTTCCAATGGCCATCACACAATTCTCGTAAAAAATAATAAATTTTCATCCCAATATTTTTGGAAAATGTATTCATCACTATCACAGAAAGAATAAACACAATTTGTTGATCCGACCATCGCGATTATAATCCTGTTCAACAAAATGGATAACAAAAAAAAGAAAAAACATCCTTCACAAAAATAAAACAATATAGACCATCGCGATTATCATTTTGTTCAATAAAATGAACAACAAATACCTTCACGAAACTTGGGGAGAAAAAAAACAACCATCACTTTTCATACGACAATGTAGGTAGTAAATATACTTTCGACGAGCACAACAACTTAATAATAAAAAAATAAAAAAATAACACAAAATAGCAGAGTGGACTGTATAACCTTTTTTTTTTTTTTAAATATTGTTTGTTGTTATTTTATATTTATAAAATTCAATGCACTGATTTTATATATATATATTTCACGGCCACGGTCGAACTTTTTAAAGAGTCTTTTATTCGATCTCAATAGTCATACCGTTCGTTGAATTAACTTGTTTGTATTCCTTCTCCTTCTCGGCTGGAGAGATTTATTTTCTCTCTCTGGTTTTGTCTGTCCTTCACATTCGTTAAATAATTTTGTCGTCAACCACATTGTGGTGAAGAATAGCAATTGTTTTTGTGTGTGTTTTTTTATTTTTGTCATTTCCAGCAGCTGCGCTACCGTGATTCGCTCTGAATATATTTTTTCTTGCATGAAGCAAAGAAAGTGAAATTGTCTCGTCCGTCTCTTGTATGTGCATGCATACATGTGTGTGTTTCCATCTCTTATTTTACGACGTTGTCGTTTACTGTATAACAGTGAAGAATGACAACTTATTCGTTGAAAATTTCCATCACATCGCTCTGTTGCCAAGCAGAACCGTAGTTTTCTCGGTAAATATTCGCTTGATTTTGTTTTAAGTAAATTGTTTTTGCTAAAGCAAAAGAGGCAAAATAATTTTCCGTCACGTTTGTTTTTGTGTACACTAACGGCATTTTTACTGTATGTGTGGCATTCCTTTATGTATATATAAAAAAATATAATAAACTCTTACCATTCTCCATCATACTTCTCTTTTAGCACGTAGGCAATTTTTCCTTCACAAAAAAACCTTTCTCGATGCATGCTTCGGCGTGTGTAATGACGCGCATTTTGCACCTAAAAATAGCAAGAATTCCTTCACCTTTCACTAGTATTATTATTTTTTTTTACAAAAAATGAAATTCAAGTTACGTATAATTCTGCGCGTGGAAATATCACTACGCGGTCCTTCACTTTACGCACTTTTTCTCGATTAAAGCAGGAAAAAACGCACCTTCCTGTTAATAAATTAACAAACCATCCCGGCCGTTGGTTCAAATGTGGCTCGATTGGCCAAATGTATCGATAGCTCAGTTCCCAAATCCGATCACCAATAAAACCATCAAGAAAATAAATGAAACACATGATTTTATAGTGGAAAAAATATTATCAAAAAACCACTTATTAAAACTTTATTCCGTCCGTCCGTCACTTATTTCTATAAAGAACTGAACTCATCGAAGTTATATTTTCTCGATAAAGCTCATTCTTCGTTAACTTAATGTTATATACGTATACCTACTAATACATCGACAGCAGAGTTCACAATACTCGTGCAGTTCGATACACACAGAATATTTACTACTTCGCTTATTCAGCCAACGGAGCTTCGGCTTATACCGACACATCTTTATCGTAAAAATTGTCGGAAGTGTCATACTTCTATTAAAATAGTATTCAGTCTGGAAAATTGAAATAGTGAGTACCTAAACATTTTGTAAAGTGTTCATTTTACCAAGATTCTTAATGTGAGGAAAGGTTTTTGAATTAGTGAATCTTTCAAAATATCAAGTGTTTGAATTAGTGTATAAGTGGTACAGTGAAGTAAAATAGTGCTATCTATACAGCTGCAGAAAAGTTTTGAAACCTTTTTTTTTTACGAACGAAATAGTTACATAATTTTTTTCCAGTAAGTAAACCAGAATTGACATTCATGCGTGGTGGTATCTGTTAGTTTTTTTATGCGATATCCCAGAATAATATCTGAATTTACAAAGTGAAAATAGCGTATTCTCATTTATTATCTAGGTATAGTAGATCTAGGTGGATCTATTATCTAGGTATAGTGGATCAATATAAAAACAAAAAGCTGAAAAAAATTTCGACTATGATAACGACTGATATCCTTGAAATTTTGAACATTGTTCCCCAAAAATATAAGACCGTTCAAAGAAGTGCACAAATCCTATTAACATTGTTCGATGAAAAATTTACAAAAACGAGCTATGACCACGACGCCACGATGATAGAAAAAGCTGAGCATACTTTATAAGACCGGATCCAATGTTTTGAGAAATAAGCAACAATTTTTAAAATCTCAATAAAACTAAAAAATTAAATTTTATTTATTGATAAAAATAAAACCATTAAATTTTAATTAAATTCTTTTGCTAAGATTTTTGTAATACAATTATCTTGCGGCCCGGACATCATGACTAAAGCATAATTGTGGCCCCTATACAAAAAAGGTTGAGTATGGCTGATATAATGCCATCCATTACGCTATTTCCGAACTAATAGAAGAGGTGAAACGTATTTCATGCAAAAATTATTTTATTTCATGTGACCCTGGCAACAACATGTCACTAGCGGTTGAATCTAAATTCGCTGTTACAACTAACCTTAATTCTACAGGCTTACGCGATTGTACTTCTTCATTATCTGTTTTTCCTGAACCAACATCAACCAGCAATAATAACATAACTTTCACTGAGATTTATGTAACTAACAATAAATCACTACACATCGAACGCCAGGATCTAAGTACGAACCATCCAATCCAGTTTCCCAACTGATCAGAATCAACTTTCACCAACACAACATGCTTCTTAAACTAATCAACCGGTCACTGAATCATCAAAATCGAATCACGCTCCACAATCACATGTGCCCCACCAACTGCACAACCCTCGACCACCACTACTTCTCACACTTATCAACTATTTTCCGCTGTCACTATATCAAGATGTCACCGTCTTAATATTAGAACGTTTAAATTTAGCATACCCCGGGCATTTATAAAAGCATAATAACGAATAGTCATTTTATTGAATCAACTTCAGCTATAAACTTCAAAACTGAACCTAGTTCTAAGTTATCACCTCATTCCCCTAACTATATAGATTCCCACTCTTCGCTAAAATTTCACGGCAAAATCAATTTTCGGCTTCTATCAGCCCACAAACGAAAAAAGTTTCTTTTAATCTTTCTCATCAAGATAAACATCCTTACTTTATCCTTTTTCACATTTTTAACCAATCGCCTATCATTTCCTCTATAAATTCTCCCAAAAACCCGATTTCTTTTCAAATGAAAAGTAACAGCCCCTCTTCAATCTTGAGTCACAATACCCAAAACCTAACAAATACATCAACCCCTTTCCTTGATCCTTTTATACTCCCACCGGTTAAAATGACACAACAATTTACTGACATTAATGATGTCGTTATGTTCTCTCACGTCTAAGAAATCATCGAATTTTTGCTAATGAGCGCCTGTACTTAGCCTATCTTCTTGATAAACATGATTTAATCTGTGTTGATGGTACTACCCGATCTAACATAATGCTTTCAATTCATCAAGAAGGCCTCCCAACTTACATAACTGACCTAATGAAAATATATATCCTATATAATTAATCTTTTAATTTAACCTCTACCGATGTATGAAACGATTTATTGGCTTTTGCTTCGTACATCAATTCCAAATAGCTTTTACAATTGGCCAAAAACCAACGCCATACTAACTTTTTCCGTTTCTAACCAAATTTTTTCAAGCTAAAATAATCTTCAATTCTTCTACTATCAGAATGTCAGGGGCTTACATATCAAAACCTCAGAAAATTACTTGAATTCACAAAAACTTCTTTTTAATGTGTTCGCTCTTACTTAATCCAACCGTACACCTGATTTCGACGACCGTGAACTTTTCACTTCTGATTATAATGTTTTTTAAAAAGATGTCTTATTTAATAATAATAGAAACTTATACTAGGGACGTGCTGTTCTT
Organism: Baccha elongata; assembly: GCA_951217065.1. NCBI lineage: Eukaryota > Metazoa > Arthropoda > Insecta > Diptera > Syrphidae > Baccha > Baccha elongata. Next base: position 83,861,604 of record OX578274.1, read on the forward strand.
TTGGCACTTCAATTCAACCTCTACTCATCCGTATTAACCATTCCCAATACAATTAATCTTGAATTTATTTGTGTGAAAATATGAATATCCAAACGCTTTGTGTACACATTATGTTGTTACATACCCCTTACTCAACCTTTTACAATTGGCCAAAAACCAATGCCATACTAACTTTTTCCGTTTCAAACCAAAATATTTCAAGCTAAAATAATCTTCAATTCTTCTATTATCAGAATGTCAGGGACTTACGCACCAAAACCTCAGAAAATTACTAGAATTCACAAAAACTTCTTTTTAATGTGTTCGCTCTTACTGAAACCAACCGTACACCTGATTTCGACGACCATGAACTTTTCACTTCTGATTCCAATGTTTTTCGAAAACATGTCTTATTTAATAATAATAGAAACTTATACTAGGGACGTGCTGTTCTTTTGGCACTTCAATTCAACCTCTACTCATCCGTATTAACCATTCCCAACACAATTAATCTTGAATTTATTTGTGTGAAAATATTTATATCCAAACGCTTTGTGTACACATTATGTTGTTATATACACCTTACTCAACCTACCCAACCAGTGAATACCAATTTCTAGTTGATGCAATCGAGTATGTATACGACCTTACTAATTTCGAATACGATATTTAAGTAGTTTGCGACTTTAATCTTCCACGATTAATTTGGAAATTGTCTGAAAATGAGATTCTCTTCTAATGTCATTTCTGAAGAAGAAAATCTTTTTATTGACTGATTTTTCTCTTCTAATCTAGCTCAAGTGAGTAATGTCAAAAACTGTTTGGGTAGGCAATTGGATTTGATTGTTTCATCAGATGCTCATAATGAGGATGTTAGACAAAGTGGCCATATCCTTTCCAAGCTCGACAACTATCATTCACCTTTTTGTCTGACGTTCGCTCTTAAGTCCGATAACATCCAGCCATACGATACCACGTCGCAAAATTTAATTTTCGTAAAGCAAACTTTGACAACCTTTAACACCAACGTTCAAAACTGTTTCTCACTATCCATACATACCTCTACTGCCTAATAAGAACTTTGTTACTTCCCCTACTTGGTATAATAAAGAACTTCGCTCACTTCTTAACAAAGAAATAAACTTTGTAAAAAATATCTAAGATCCAAGTCAAATGAAGACCTTTTGAACTATCTTCCCATTCATAATAATTTCTCCCATCTTTGTGATTACCTTTATTCCAATCATCTTCTCCAAAACCAATCTAATATCATCTCAAATCCTAAACACTTTTTTCAATTTATTATTTCAAAAAGAAAGTCTGATGGTTATCCTTCAACTTTATAATATTCCAACTTATCATCCGCTGAACCGAAATTGATTTCTAACTTTTTTGCCGAATTCTCCGGCTAAGCAGTTTCTTCTATCAATACTGCGATTGATACAAACTACTTTAGATATATGAATGGCTGTGCCTAAACATCCTTAACCTCCATCAACATGCTTATCATCAGTAATTGACGAAATTCGCTCTCTTAAATTTATATTTCTAAAAGTCACTTACGTTTAAAATTTAAATAAAACGACGACATATTTTTATGCAAGTAACTCAATGCCATGTAGAGTGGATTTTTTTTGTAAAATAAAACTAGTTTGATTACAATTTAAACCTAAATATATTAAAATTAAATGATTAATTAAAATAAGCGTAGCAATGCTACGCAGATTCTCTGCTAGTAGTTGATGTTGCCCCTAGTTATGTTGGAACACGCGTGAAGTTGGCTACTGGCGGTCCATATCTAATACGTCAATGATGAATACATAATGGTATTGGTGAATATAGATACATAATATTTGATTGGTAATATTGCACTGGTTTGGTTAGCACCGATGGAAAATGGCTTACTATTGTACTGAATTCAGTACAATTTGATTTTCTCAATACGCAATTACATCTTTGCCATTTTCAGTACAATTTTGAATTGTTTGTACAAAACCGACTTTTTTGTTTATTAAATTTTCTCTTATCTTTATTAAAAAATCATCGGAATATGCCAAAAAATTAAAAATATCCTAAAGTCCCTCACCTCTATGGTATATTTCCCGTCGCTCCCACAACCTCACCGTGAGCATCCTATTAATATACAGAGTGTAAATATAAACGCTCAACGATCAAATATATTTAAAGCAACTTCTCCCGTTCCAAATGTCAACAGCATCCAACTCGATGCAAACAACAACGAAAAGCTTTTTTCCATCGAAGAACCCAATTCTTTAGCTATGAAGATGATTACAAAATTATCAACTTGTAAAACAAAGATAGACCAGTTTAATGTTATCACACATTTAGCGACTAAGTTTTTGTATAATAGTCATGATAAGTAATATTATGATAGATAAATTATAACTTGAAATGCTAGAAGTATTCATAAAAAATGTTTAGAATTTGTCTCTTTTTTAAATAGGCATGACATTGCTTTGGTGAATGAAACTTGGCTAGACAATAGTTTTCATTTATGCCCACCTGACAATAAGTGCTATCGAGTTGATATGACTGAAAGCCAAGGTGAAGGAGTTGCAATTCTTATCCGTAAATCAATTCAACATTCGCTTTTGCCGGTCATACGTACTAAATTGGTAGAAAATATTGGGATCGAGATCAAGTTAAGAAATTTCCCAAGTGGTTCATCATAAATTTATAAGAGATTATGCTTAAATCAGGACTTGAGAAAACTTTTCGCAATTAGTGGAGACTTTTTGATTGGAGGAGATTTAAACTGCAAACACAGAAACTGGTGCTGTAATAGAGCAAATGCTTTTGGAAATGTTTTGTCTAACTTGTCTGCAACTTTACCTGTAACTATTTTGTTTCCTCCCAGTCCGACTTATTTTCCTGCTAGTTCTCGTGGATGTCCTTCTGTCCTTGATATTTTTGTAACCAATGTTTCGTGGCAGTTAACTTCACCAACTACATTAAATGAACTTAGCTCTGACCATAATCCAGTACTCTGTAGTCTTCTGTGGTCAGGAGCAAGAAAACTCTTTTATTATCAAGACCTCAAGAACGCAAATTGGTCACGTTTTCGATCAATTATAAAAAAAAGTTTCGAAATGTTCCTATCGACATGGCAGAAGTTTTAGGGAAAGATGATGTTGACAGTATTGTTTATAACATTACCCAACACATCGTAAGCTCTGTTGATGAATGCGTCCCTAAGGTTTTAAAAAGAAATCGTTCTTTATGTCTTCCTCCGCATGTTGTAGAACTGATTAAACAAAGAAATATACAAAAAAAAATTGGCAAAGATATCGCCTACCTATTTTTCGAGACAGTGTTGCATATCTTAACAGTCTTATTTCTAAAGAGTAGACAGTCAAAAGGAATAATGGTTGGAACAACAAACTATGTGCTCTCCAAAAAAAAAACGCAAAACCATTCTGGAATATAGTTAAAATTGTAAAAAATAAACATAGACAAGTTCCTTTTTTAAAAACAGATGCGGAGATTTTCGTTACTTCGTAGAAAAAGCCAATGCACTTGCACTAAGTTTTTCTAAAAATCATTCCGTTTCCCAAAATCTTGGTAACGCTGCAACAAATCATTTAGTTCATTACACTGTAAAAAATTTAAATCAGATGTTAGTTGAAGTACCTGGAAATAGTTATGCAACGCTTGACGATGTAGGAAAAATCGTAAAAAACTTACAAGTCAGAAAAACAGGTGGGGTTGACCAAATAAGAAATATTTATTTAAAACAACTTCCTAGGATCGGAATAAGGTTTCTCACTTTTATAATAAGTGCGTGTATAAAAATGCAATATTTTCCTGGAAAACAGCAAAAGTTGTACCAATTTTAAAAGCGGGCAAGCCTGTGGTCAGGGCTGATAGTTATAGGCCAATTAGCTTGCTCAGTAATATCAGCAAAACCTATGAAAAAATAATAAAAGAAAAAATGATTAGAATCATATCTAATAATGGTATTTTTCTAGAAGCACAATTCAGTTTTAGGAATTTTCACAGCACTTCACATAAGTCCTTCGTATAACTAATTATGTTAAATCTCATCGTTCTGCAGGATGATCTACAGGAATGATATTACTAGACATTGAAAAAGCGTTTGACTCTGTCTGGCACAATGGCATGATATATAAAATGATTTCTTTCAATTTTCCGTCTTATTCGTGTAAAATTGTTCAGTTTCCTGCCAAGTAGATGTAGATGACAGTACATGTCAATAGTGGTGTCTCTGAATAGATATGTTTCGATTATGGTATACCTCAAGGTTCAGTCTTGGGACCAATTCTATATAATTAATTGAGTGGCAACACTGGTTTCAAAGTGCATAGTCAAGTGTAAATAAATTTCTGTTGAAAAATATTGATTTTATATAGAAAAGCAAGATTTAAATGTGAAAAAAAAAAATATACACGACAAAATTAAGCATACAAGATCTGTATTCGACAAAAAATCACAGGCAAGTCTTGATATATTTCTTTATTAAAAAAAAAAAAAAAAAAGAAAAAGTAAATCGGCTAAAATCTAACAAAGGATATACCTACCTTATATAATCTGTCACTGTTAATATATATAAAAAAAAAAACAAAACAAAAAAAAAAACAGCAACAAAAGCAAAAGAATATTTATCATAACCTCTACTCTATGTCTAAACGTACTGTAAGTGAAACTTCACCAGAAAAATCAATGGGAGATACGGAGAAAAGGGAAAAGAAGTATACTTCTCGTAAAAATGCTGGTAAAACTGCTGGCACATCATCTGGTTTAGTTTCACAAATGTCTATAAATGACTTAAAAACATTATTCGATGATAAACAAAAGCATCTTGCTACAAAAGCTGACGTTGAAGAAATCCGTTTAGACATGTTGTCGATCAGGCAGGAAAATGAGGATCTCAGAAGGCATGTCCATGATCTTCAGACAAAACTAGAAGTATTTGAGAAACAAGTCACCAATATCCAAAAGCTCCATCATGAAAAGAACTTGATTTTCAAATTAGAAGCAAACAACCAACTCGACCAAGTAGAAGAAGTAGTCAATACATGCAGCGAGCTGTCAAATGGGGTTAGTGATATAAAAAGCCAAGATGTCCATGAAATTAAATCATGGAATCCAAAACTAAAGAACTTTATTGTGAAATTTAGAGATAAAGATAGTTTGTATGCAGTACTCAACAACACATATAAACTCAAAAACACAAAAATATCAGTCCAGAGAGATTATCCTCCAATTATAAGAAGGCGAAGGGGACACCTTTTGCGCATCCGAGGGCTTATTAAACGCGAAAGAAGAAACACTAAAGTAGCTGTTAAAGGGGAAACATTAATAGTCAACGGTTTACAATTTTCATGGAATGAATCAACTGGTCTTAAGCATGGAGAATATTGTGGTTTTGCAAAATTAATAGAATTATTGAGTTTACCCGGCGAATTTTTTCAAGCTTGTTTACCATCAGCAACAACAGGTGGTAGACGATTTGACAGTGATAGATCTCTGACAGAAACATCTGTGGAACATGTGGAACGTGTAGGTGTCAGTAGGTCAAGTTCGCAAACTGGGCAAATTCTGAATCAATAGCACAGGGATGGTATAGATGGAAATAATAAAATTAAAATTCAAAAACATAATAAAACTATTAATAATAATAACTTTAATATTTGTATCACCGCATATAATGTTGGCGGATTAAATAATAAGATTATACTCTCTGACTTTTTTACTGATATATGTAAATCGGATATCATACTACTATATGAAACGCATGTTATGTTTGATAATTGTACTGAATTTGATAAATACTTCCCGAATTTTAAATGTTACTGGATTCCTGCAAAGAGGATTGCTACCAGGGGTAGGGCAAGTGGAGGAATAATGGTCGCTTTCAACAAAAAAATTATTAAAATTATAAATATAGAAATTAAAGAAGAAATTGCACTTATACAATTAAGAATTGATGGAAAAACCTTATTCATGGTACCAATATACTTAAACTGCAACAAATGGCAACAAGACTTTGAGGTGCTTTATGATGTTCTGAGCGAAGCAAAAACACAAGATCTAATGGTAATTGGTGATCTCAATGCTAGAACAGCAGATAAAGAATCAGCATTCAAACTTGGATTCAGGAAAAGATGTTCTAAAGATCAAACCATAAATATGGAAGGTAAAAAAATATTAGATCTATGCAATGACTTTGGGTTAAGCATAGTTAATGGAAGTGTTGACGGGGATTTAAATGGAGAATTCACATTTATCGGTAAACAAGGATGCTCGACAATAGATCTGTGTCTTATAGGCGGAGACTGGATCTCCACATTCAAAAACTTTAAGGTAGGGGATGCTACCTACTCGGATCATCTTCCAATTCAAGTTGAAATTGGAATTGATAGCATCCAAGGAAGTCCCGATAACCAAATACCGTCTGAAATCAAAAAATTAAGATGGATTGGACGTCATGAAAGCAGCTATATAGCGAAATTAGATGTTTTAATACAACGTAAAGCAATCAACAGTCGTATTTCCTATTTACCATTAATTGAATTGGAAAAAATCATCACAGATGCTGCAGAAATAATGCAAAAACCATACAAATTGCATAAAAAAGAAGAATGGTACGACTATTCTTGTGAAAAGCTACGAAAAAAATCACTTGACTTACTAAAATCACTTAGAAAGTACAACTTAAATGTAACACGAGTTGAATATGTAGAGACAACTAAGCAGTACAAACACCTATGCAAAGAAAAAAAAATTAAGTATCAAGAGGAACTAGCAAAAAAATTAAGCAACTGTAAGGATTCGGCAGAATTTTGGAAGTTTACAAGAAAAATAAACGGCACCGGTAGCTCAAAGAAAACACCAAACATTTCCATTTGTGATTTAGAACAACACTTCTTTTCTTTGCTCAGTGCACCCAATCACCAGATGATATGGAGCTATGCAAAACCAGCTATAACGAATGATATGTTAGACGAAGAAATAACTATATCAGAAGTCGAAATAATACTGGAAAAACTTAAAGATGGGAAAATGGCAGGCTCAAACGGTATACCAACAGAGTTTTATAAGTATTCCTCTCCATTGTTAAAAGAAAAGCTTACCCAAGCACTAAACGTAATTTTTAACTTTGCTGTACATCCGGATTGCTTTGAAGAATCGCTTATTTGGCCTATTCATAAGAAAGGTGACCCAGCGGATCCAAAGAATTACAGAGGAATTTCATTTCTTAACGCAAGTTTAAAAATTTATACATCACTACTAAATAATAGGCTGAATAATTGGGTAAATACGAATAATAAATTGAGCGAATTTCAATCGGGATTTCGAAAAGGCTATTCAACAATGGACAATTTATTTGTTTTAGGATGTCTGGCCCGCTCGAAGCTGAGTCAAAATAAGAAGTTATACGCCTTTTTTATTGACTTTAAAGCGGCTTTTGATACGGTGGACAGAGGAGCGTTGTTCTTCAAACTATACAACCTGGGAATATCGACCAAGTTTGGAAATGCTTTGGAAAAAATGTATCAACAAACAAGTGGATGTGTATTCAACGGGATAGAAACATCAAACAACATTAAAATTAATCGAGGAGTTCGGCAAGGGTGCAACCTCAGTCCTTTATTGTTTGCCCTTTTCCTTGATGATATGATCGAATGCCTACCATGCGGAGCGCAAATTGGGAATCTTAAAATCAAATCGATTATGTATGCGGATGATGTTCTCATTTTGGCAGAATCACCAAGCTCACTACAATTAAATATAAATAGACTTTTTGACTACTGCAATAGATGGAGCTTGGAAGTAAATACCACCAAATCAAAAGTGATGATTTTTCAAAATGGAGCAGGAAGGATTTCACGTGAGGAACACTGGAGATACGGCCAAACGGAACTGGAGATAGTGAAGGAATACACTTACTTAGGAATGACTATAACATTCAATTTAAATATGGAAAAACACCTCCAAGCTAAGGCGGACGTTGCCAGAAATGCAATATGTGCAAATTGGAAAAAAATATTCAACAGTAAGCTTATTACAACAAATGCTAAATACGAAGTGTTTAACGCTACAGCTAAGGCTACACTGTTTTACGGTGCTCAAATCTGGGGCGTTAAAAAGTTTGAGACAGCAGAAAGAGTTTTGCGGTTTTTCCTTAGGAAGATTTTTCTGTTGCCAGTTAATTCTCCCAATTATATGTATTACCTGGAAACTGGACTACCTACACTTTATGTATCTACACTTAAGCTCAATGCAGATTATCTGGTACGAGTGGTAAACATGAATGACGCCAGACTACCGAAGATGATGCTTACGAGTGCAGTCCGCCAAAAGTCACTTTTTTACAAAGATTGGCTAGATCATGCTACAAACTGTGGATGGAATCTTAATTTAGAAAATGCAAGCTCACTTCAATGGAAAAAAGATCTGTATGAAGTTATACAACATATAGATCAGAATGAAAGATATTCATTTATAGAGCAAGCTAGATCATCAAATGAAAGAACGATATACTCTAGTCTGAACTATAATCTTAATGAAAGAAATTACTTCACACAGGATCATTCACGTAAACTAATAAGCACTGTTTTCAAAGCAAGGGGAGAGCTTACTAAACTTAATTTTATGCCTCACAGAACCGATTTGGAAGGTAATTGTTCTCTTTGCAACATGCGGGAAAAAGAGAATATGTATCATTTTCTGGGAAGGTGTCCAATGCTGATGGAGATAAGGAGAGTTTTCTACGAGAAAAATAATCTGCAAGAAGACGACATCAAACTGATTTTGAATGGGGAAAATTGGATTCGGTTATATGAATTCACAACAGAAGCGATGGCATACAGAAACAGAATTATTAGTGAAAATTTCTAATTTTTTTTTTTTTTTTTTTAAATAAACTAAAAGTTGTATGAAAAATATATATCATAAAGTTATTAATATCTAGCCCTTTTAATCCATTTTTGGATTTTTTTTTTCAAATTCCAGTTTATTAAATTTCCGTTTTAACTAAACTAAAAGTTGTATCCGCTTGTAAATTTCTTTTTACTATTTTTTTTCGTTTTAACTAAACTAAAAGTTGCAACTAAATTCAATTAAGTATTAAGTTAAATTAAAATCTTACAATATTTTTCAAATTTGAATGTTTTGAACAATAAAAAAATGTAATATCAAATAAATAATGCCACTCGGGCAGACGGCAGCAATGCCATGCTCATTATTATTCAATTATAAACTAAATGTAAAAACTCAAAACTAATATGAAATGAATAAAAACTATCTATCTATCTATCTATCTATATAATTAATATACATCTGACTTCCCCAAACTAACGAATTGTAAAGCAGCAATTCTTGCTGATGATACAGCCATATTCCCCTCGCACGAGTTTGGTCTCAACATTGAGACGAACTTAAGCAATGCGATCAGAGTACTGGAACAATATTATGATCGATGGAAAATCAAGCTTTATGGTGATAAAATGCAAGCTATCTTTTTCACGCGAAAAAGAAAATCTTGTCACCTTCCAACGAATCAACTACAAGTTCTTGGAAATGTAGTTTCTTGGGATAGTTAAGTTAAGTATCTTGGCATTCATCTTGACGCAAATTTAACTTTCAACCACCATATTGCTCAAACAATAAAAAAAAAATAACATATCCATAAAAATGCTATTTCCTTTCATCAATAGAAAGTCCTTATTGTCAAACGAAAACAAAATAATTATACATAAAGTAATTTTTTAGTCGATTCTTTTGTATGGTTGTCCCGTCTTGAAAAACGTTGCCAAATGTCACGTGAAAAAGTTGCAAGTTTCTCAAAATAAACTTTTAAAAATAATGCTTGACCTACCTTTGCATCACTCAACATCCGATCTCCATAAAAAGGCGAATGTTGAATTGATTTATAAAAGAATTGAAAAATTGTACTTTTCATTCTTAAATCGACTGGATCTTTCCGAAAATACTTTAATATGCCAACTCAATAACCAAGCATAATTTGTACATGTTTAACGATCTGTGATATATATGTTTTTCTTTTTGATTGTTAAATCTTATATTTATTTGCCAATTTATTTATTTATTTAAACTATTCATTTATTTATTCTTTTATTTATATTTATTTATATTTATTTATTTATTTATTTAGACCTAATTTCTTTCAATTTATGTACTTATTTGTTTGTATTTATTATTTGTTATTTGTTGTTTATTATTTGTTATTTATTGTTTATTATATTTTTATTATTAATTGTTTATTATTTATTATTTATTATTTAGTATTTATTATTTATTATCTATTATTTATTATTTATTATGTATTATATATTATTTATTATTTATTATTTATTATTTATTATTTATTATTTATTATTTATTATTTATTATTTATTATTTATTATTTATTATTTATTATTTATTATTTATTATTTATTATTTATTATTTATTATTTATTATTTATTATTTATTATTTATTATTTATTATTTATTATTTATTATTTATTATTTATTATTTATTATTTATTATTTATTATTTATTATTTATTATTTATTATTTATTATTTATTATTTATTATTTATTATTTATTATTTATTATTTATTATTTATTATTTATTATTTATTATTTATTATTTATTATTTATTATTTATTATTTATTATTTATTATTTATTATTTATTATTTATTATTTATTATTTATTATTTATTATTTATTATTTATTATTTATTATTTATTATTTATTATTTATTATTTATTATTTATTATTTATTATTTATTATTTATTATTTATTATTTATTATTTATTATTTATTATTTATTATTTATTATTTATTATTTATTATTTATTATTTATTATTTATTACTTATTATTTATTATTTATTATTTATTATTTATTATTTATTATTTATTATTTATTATTTATTATTTATTATTTATTATTTATTATTTATTATTTATTATTTATTATTTATTATTTATTATTTATTATTTATTATTTGTTATTTATTATTTATTATTTATTATTTATTATTTATTATTTATTATTTATTATTTATTATTTATTATTTATTATTTATTATTTATTATTTATTATTTATTATTTATTATTTATTATTTATTATTTATTATTTATTATTTATTATTTATTATTTATTATTTATTATTTATTATTTATTATTTATTATTTATTATTTATTATTTATTATTTATTATTTATTATTTATTATTTATTATTTATTATTTATTATTTATTTTTTATTATTTATTATTTATTATTTATTATTTATTATTTATTATTTATTATTTATTATTTATTATTTATTATTTATTATTTATTATTTATTATTTATTATTTATTATTTATTATTTATTATTTAGTTGACCATATTGTTGCTTTGGCCGACTTACATAGTTCTAAGGTAAAGATAAGTAGAGTAGGTAGAACAGTGACGGTTGCACCAAAAAAAAGTACATAAGTCAATGTATTTGTATGTGGGTACTTGCGGTTGTGAATGTATATGTATATATGTATATGAACATATATACATATTTATGGGCGTACGCGAGTGTGCATATGCAAATGCACAAAAAAATTGTTGGTTCTAGTTTTTAAGTTATTTTAAGTAGTTTTAATTAGATATAATGTAGTTTAAGTTAGTTTTAATTTAGTTTTAATTAGTTTTATTAGGTAAAGGGTAGCTTTAAGTTTTATAAAAAAATAAAAAATGATATAGAAAATTAGTTTTTTTTTAATAATTTTCTCGTTAGTTTTAAGTAATCATGAGTTCTAATAATAAGTTATTTTCCGTCATAAGACATTTTTTAAGTATAGTCATAGTTTAGAGCGCCCGCATGGGGTAAGTAAGTTAGTTAAGTTAATATGGTAAGCTAGTTGTTTAAGATTTTTTGTCTAGCATTAAGAAAGATACGATAGATAGGAAATGAAAAAATAAAAATGAATTAAAAATGAAAAATGAGCGATCTAGACTATTAGTACGTATCTTTATAATTTATAATGCATAATTATAATCAAACCCCGCCAAATATCAAAATAAAAATTGAAATATGCAAGAAAACATTTTTTTTTAATTTTTCACCTGCTCCTATAAACTTTCTATAATTCTAGCAGTTAGATTTATAGGAATGCATTATTATCCTTTAGTACTACTACGGCTACCTTAAAGAATTTTCTTAGGAGTGAAAAAATTAACTCCATAAAGATGTGATGTTACTTTTTTGTTTTCCAGCTAAGGTAGTTCAGCGGTCGTCCAGGGTTGCTCAAAGAAAGCAAACGAAAACTTTGATGTTGTTCAGGGCTCAGCAACTATGTCTCCAATTCAGTAAAGCTCAATTTTAATTTTAATTTTGTCAGCACGGAATAACTTTTCTGCCTCAGAAGAGTGTAAGAGGCACAAATCTTCAAATACATCTGCCCCGTAGGAGCACAATAGAATATAATATCTGCCCCTTTAAGAGCACAGGTGATATATAAAAAAAAGAACTGTCCCCAGAGGAACACAAATTAACCTTATTTGCCCTTTAAAAGAGCACAAATATAAATAAAAGAACTGTCCCCAAAGGAACACAAATTAACCTTACTTGCCCTTAAAAAGAGCACAAATATAAATAAAAGAACTGTCCCCAAAGGAACACAAATTAACCTTACTTGCCCGTAAAAAGAGCACAAATATAATTAGAAGAACTGTCCCCAAAGGAACACAAATTAACCTTACTTGCCCTTAAAAAGAGCACAAATATAAATAAAAAAAACTGTCCACAAAGGAACACAAATAAATTCCACGGCAAGTTCTTGCCTCAAAAATTGCCTGTGGTATAGTGCACTACGCACCCAATACGGTCGGCGGTTTGAATGCTTAGGACTATTTACGAGCTGGTTGAGAATCAACTTAGCTCTACGGTCGGAAGCGAAGTGATTTTCTCAGTCTAATTCACTCCTACTCATAATCTTTTCTGGTGAAAGCTGGTGTGACTTATATTATTTAAAAAAAAATACACGTCACACAGCAAAAATGTACCCACTGCTGCCTCGCACTATTGTATTATTACCCATCCTCTAGTGCAATCGTTTTAGATGAAACTGCCGTGGAGGTATACAATTAGCATGTGTTCGGTTGTGTGTCGCTCACTGGTTGCTTCGTGCATTTCCTATGCTGTTGCTTGAAGGTAGGTATTGTATGTAGGTACATGGCAATGCATGGCATGTCTATGATGATAATAATATAAGATAATGGACCTATTTAATTAAAAGTATAGCAGGTTAGGTCCCTTAAGGGTGGGTCTTCCTCGTAAATGTAGGGTACTACGTGCACAAAACCTAATATATCTCCTACATTTGAAAAGATATTTTGATGAAATAAAATTTATTATTTAGTCCATGAACATATCTTAAAACATATGTCCTCAATTTTATGTTTTACAAAAGTTTGTGCTTTTTAGGGAAGGAATTACACATTTTTTTCCCTTTATTTTGGCTGATTTATGCATCCCCTCAAGGGGCTCTCGTGTGATTTGTTTTTTTATTTTGTTGTTAATGTTTTTCAACTGTCAATGAATGTATGCTTTATGTAGGATAAAAAAAAAAAAAAAAAAAATTATTTGAGCTACAAAGTGGACGTAAGTTCACACTAATTTAAAGCTCGTTTATTGGCGCAGTTTCTTAAATTTTCAACGGAGCCAAACAATATTTTTTTTTTATAACAGAAAGTAGATACTTTATTTGAAACAAAACAAAAAATTATTTTTTTCCACTTTATACGTCTGAAAAACTTATATATACACAAACAATACTACTTTTTTCTTTCCCCCGTTGGGGCTGGCATGTTTTATTCTTAATATTTTTTGTTTTTAATTTATTCGAATCTCTTATTATTTTTGTAAAATGTGCTGTAAATTTTTTTGCAATTTTATATTGTTTAGACGTAAAAATTTACAATTCAAAGTATCTATACACATGGTAGTTTTCCCAGGTTGAAATGCCATGTACAACTTTATTATTATTTTTGTATTTTATTTCAATATTTTTTGCTAAAGTTCCAAGTGAAGAAAACAATATCACACGCATAAACAATTTTATATTTAATTTTGAAAAAGCATCTTTTTAACGATTTTGTTAATCAAAATACGCACACAACGATATTTAGTTCACGAAACTTCCGTCGAAAGAGAATATTATATTTTCGCTGTTCGCACTCTCTTTAGAATCAACTTTTTTTTTGTGGTGATACACAAAACACAAATGGTATGGTGAATGGTGTACATCAGCGTTGCCGCCGAGAAAAGAAAATGCCGTGTCACATTTTAAAAACTGCTTGCCATGAAAAAACTATAAATCTTCTGTTAAAAAAATAAAACTTTATTTCTGTAATTTATTATATAATTTTCCATCAATATTAAAGTAAGATATAGGCAATGATAAAGTGTGCGATATTGAAATGTTTCGTGCCACTGTGCCACAAGAAAAAAATGTCGTGTCAAAAAAGCACGATTGGTTAACTTCGGCAACGCTGGTGTACGTACGATTCGTAGGTATCGTCGTCGTCGCTGTCGTCCAAGTAGGTATATGATATTTTTGTTTTTTTTTCTACTTGGTTTTGGAAGGAAACTTATGGATGTGGGAATAATGCTGAAAAAGATTTTATTCGTTAATTATATAGAAATAGAGTCTCAGGGAATCGTCTATAAAATGAGTTAATCTTATCGAATCTTCAAGGTTGAGGTGTCAAAAGGAAGAAGAAATTGAGATCTATGTTTCTGTATCAGAATAATTGACGTAGGCACTTGGGCTTGGGCACTTCAATTTTTGTTTGCGATTAAACCTAAATTGGAGATACCTCCTCTTCTGTTATCCTACAACGGAAAGAAACAAAAATATTGAAGATGACCTCCTTTTTGGTGGTGTGGTTGGACACGATTAGTAAATTGTGAGATAGTGGGAAGAGGGAATGTGTATATTGCAATTGTATATCTATGTTCCTATTTTTATTTAGAAGCGATTTTTTTTTTCATTTCGCGTGTTGACGGACATGGAGTGGTAGGTAATTGCAAATAAGAATGTGTGTGACTGAAATTTCTCTGCGTGGCCTTTGGCATGTGCCGAGGGAAAGGGTATCATGATGACGATCTACGTAGGTACCTAGCCTGCAATGAAAATACTCATTTTTCTTCACTGGCACCTAAATAAAAGCATTAGGTAAAAATAAATCAGAAATGAAAATTATCAGATTTTACCCATTATTTTCCAAATTATTTGGGGTTGATTTTGTTGAAAAAATAAATGGAAAATAATTAAAAAAAATGCAATTTGAATGATTGAATTGTTGTTTGCCAAATAACTAATATACTTCAATCAAAATCTGTGAATGTTAAAAAGTAACTTGTTCACAAAGAGCCTCAGAAAAAAAATTTACAGGAAAATAACTGTGACCGCCGGCGGGTCAGATGCCATGTAACGGTTTTGTCAGGTGCTATGTGACCCATATGACATATTTTTTTTCGAAACAAAACTTTGGAACAATTTGGAAGAGTCCTAGCACAATCTAGCACTGGTTTTTAAATTTGAAAATTCGAAAAAGGGAGCTTTCAGGAAGGCAAAATTGCTAACAAAGAACTCCCAAGCAAGTCGGATAATTATTCAGCCGAGTTATCCGCGTACAAACAGACACCAATTAATTTGTATTTATATAGGTACCTATCTACATAGGTATATAGATTAGGTTATATTACACCTAGAGGTAGGTACCTACATCCAAGATGATACAAGTTCTAAAAACTCAGAGTTGGGCGATTTCGCATGTTTATTTACATACCTATGCCTCCCTGATTCCAAACATCAAAAAATGATCATAGGGCATACCTATATACATAGCTAGGAATTTAAATGCTGCACGACTTTTCTGTTTGGTCATTTTTATTTTTATTCTGAAAACAAAATGTACATAGGTAGGTAGGTTTTCCCACGTGACAATGAAGTGACAATGTTTCAATTGCAAAACAAAAATATACAGTGTTGTGCTGTTGTTTGAAATCTGACAACAACAAAAATAGAAAGGAAATCTCAAATTTCGCACATTACAAATGAACAAGTTACCTTATTCTTCCAACATCCTTACTTGTAAACTCCAAAATTCACCCCTTTGCAATAAACCCTAAAGTAATTTTCAAACAGGTCAAATAGTTATATTGACCTACCTCACACTTATCTTACATAAAGCTTCCTAAAAAAAAACTATTTCAATGTACCTACCTACCTACATACATGCGTAACGTATATTTATGCATGTTCATTTGATGTGTCCTGACCTTCATCAAGATCTCGATCGAATTACAAACGAGTTCACATTTTTTTGTTACTGTTTTTCCAGTTCCAGCAACAGCAAGTGAAAGTGAAGAAAAAACAACTAAACGAAAAGAGAAAAAAAATGACTCACATTTTAGCTATACCTACTCATGTGTTTTGAAAACAAAATTGAAAAATATCCCTTCACCCTTCCATAAACAGAAAGCATAGAACTCATCATTCACATTCAAATCGAAAGGATGACAAAACAACAAACCCATTTTGAAAAGAGAACAAGAGTAGTTGAGCGTATCAAAAACAATAATGAAGAGAAAAGAATATCGCACTACCACATTGAAATACGTTTACATGAATTTTAAATTCTATTGTCATGAAGACCCACCCTTAATAGACGGTTGTGCGGCGGTAGGGAAAATTCCCTAATATAGTTTTAAGAGGAAAAGTGTAACTTCGTTACAAAGCTCAATAGGAACTTAAAAAGTTCTCCTTTTTAATTATATGGAGTATTATACAATGCTTTTAACAGTTCAAAATATGATTATACGAAGCTTCTTTGAAAGACTAAAGGAGTAAAATTGTTAGTTGGGGGTGTCCAAGCAAAACTAAAAGAAGTCGTTTCCGGCTTTATTGTGAATGGTTGCGTGTGTCACATTTTAAATCTTTCTTCGAAGGCTGCAGCAAATACATACAATTTTAAAATATTGTGCCACGCGTTGGCTTTCCCATCGGTACTTGGATATTTAATGTACATGTACATATTTCAAAATTACTCTTTAAATGCGAAGTTTTTTGATAGGCAGCACATGAACGCATCTTAGAACAATGGGACCCTTTAAGTTATTACTTCGGACTGGGGGTATTTTAAACAAACTATGAAAAACAAAACTTCAAAGAAAAAGATATAAAGAGATTCAAAACTCATGCTAAAATATTTTACATAACTTTTCTACAAGATATTAGAAAAATGATTAGATTGCTTTTACGTTTTCTTAAACGCATTTCAAAATTTCTCACAAAGCCAGTATTGGATGGTCAAGTTAACTCTATCATTCAATTTGTTCTAAGGTTTTTTGCTCACGAACACAAAGATATTGAAGCTATCAACAACGAATATAAAGCTCTAGCTGACTGTGAATATATTAGGAAAATAAGAAATTTATTTGTATCGGAATTTTGGGCAAAAATAGGTGGTTTAAAAAATTAATGTAATGAGTTTTTGTTTCAAAATATTAATCGAATTATTCAGGTTGTCATTTGTGTTCCTCATTCTTCAGCAAACGTGAAAGAATTTTCTCATATTGAAATGTAATAAAAACTAAATTAAGAAATCGACTACAAGTTTGAACGTGTTCTGCACTAATAGAAACCAAAAATCTTATAAATAAAATGCACGACTGGGTCGCACGAACTAGCTCTTGTAACCAAATATGGAATTTAGAAAATTTAATTTACTGAATTATGGTAGAAAAATGGCCTCATTATGATATAAAGTTGTATGGTAGCTATCATTAAATGGCTATCTAGACAAACAATTTAAATTCCATCTTGTGTTAAATGCTAAGATTAAATACCGTACCAAATTAAGATCAAATCGGATAAGCCGTTATCAATTTATGGCCAAATTTGTGAAAAACCGTTGACACCAAATCTCCGTTACGTGCAATTTTAGCCAAAAACCTAAAATGCAGTTATATTAGAACTACTAAAAATATCACGTACACCAAGATTAATCAAAACCGATGGAGCCGTTTTCGAGAAAATTTAGAAAAACTAAAACCGTTATATGGGGGGGGGGGTACCCGTTATAACCGGGCTGAAACAAAAATTAGAATTTTTACTCTAGGGGACTGTAGATTGAGGCACAGACAACCGCACATCCGCACAGACAGACCGACGGACGGCATGACCAAACCTACTTTTTTGGACTTCTCTATCATCGTAATGTTCTTACACGAAACCAATACTTGCCCTATTAAGCAAGTAAAAATGAATGTTGTCACAGTTTTATAATTAAAAAATACCTTTTAAATAAAAATGTGACAAATAATCCTGTTCAAAAAGAACTTTTAGAGTAAAACTCGCTTAATTTTAATTAACTAACTATTATTTCGTTATCTAAGGCACCAGTTATAATACTCATTGAAACTGATAATTGAAAATTTCCATTTGAAGATGCTGAAGGAAATCACCGATTATTTTGATGGCACAATAAATCTGATAGTTTAAATTTATTTATTTGCAGAAAACCTTTAAAATAAAAATGAAAATATTTAATGATAAGGTTCAATGAAAGCTACAATTTACTTAGCTATAATGCCTAATGAAGTTCCTTTATTTTTATTTATTTTACTTTTATTTCATTTTAAATTATTTGTTTTTGTTTTTTGTTATTTTTAATAAATCACTTTTTATTTAAATTTGTGCGTTTGCTTAATTATCCATTTTTAAAAGCCCAGTACATTTTGTGCTTTTGTACAATTTTGTTTCAGCGTTCAGTACAATCGAAAAAAGTCGATTTCTATCACTGCTGGTTAGTGTTACCTTAGTATTATACAGATAGTGTTGCTAATAGGCTTTTTATTGGCAATGTTCCCACTAGGCTTAGCTAGATACTTCAATTCGGCCATCTTGAAAATTTAATTTTTTTACTGTTTCTGTTTGGTAACTGGACTGCCGACTCGACTACCGGTCTTATATTACTGACTGTGCAGACACCTAGATAAGGTAAGCGAGTTTGTTGCAAATTGTCCACATCTTTGAGTATATACCGATCGTTTCTTAAAATTTTAGTTATTTGATACGGTCCTTTAAATTTTGGTAAAAGTATTTTGGGCGCACCAGGATGTGAATCAAAATTTTAAACTAACACATAATAACCTATTTCTTGTTCTGAAACTGCTTCCCGTGTAATTTGTTCGTGATCATTTGAACTATCTTTTGTCTAATCTCTACCAAATTTTCTTTAAGTTCGTCTATCACATTTCCCCTTTGACTTACTCCAAAAAGCATAACACTTGAATGTTTCCCTATCATTTGATTTACGCTGTTGTTCAGATTAAACTCTAACGATTCTAAAATGTGATTTCAATAGACTCCTTTTTATGGTTTTACTTATTTAGCTATCATCGGATCTAAATTTCTATTGACTCTTTCTACCTGACCTGTGGTGATCTATTCGCAATCTGTATGTGTTAAATGTTATTTTTGAACAAAAAGCCTTTAAATTCACCAGACATAAACGAACTACCCCTATCAGATACTATACACTTTGGTCTGCTATAAGAACGAATTTATCTGTTAACGATGTTAAGACTTCTTTGGTGTTAGTTGTTTTTGTAAGATATAATCTAACAAATTTTGTGCAAACATCAATTACGATTAACATATGTTTCTTTGAAACTCTGGAGTCGTCTATAATATGGTACCTACTTTCTCTTTCATTTTGGGAAACCAATCACTTTTTTATATAAGTTCGATCATTTTATCAGTACCTATGTGCCCCATCTCGTCGTGATGTTTATACATAACGTGCCCTTTCATACTTTCAGAGTTCGTAAAATAAAATTGTTCCATCATTTTGTTTTTTTTAAATAACACAATTCCGCATTTCATATGAATGACTTTCTGATAGCAGTAACGAATCTTTACCTTGAGAAATTATTAAGTTTTCTTCGAATGTGTTGGTTTCTAAAACCAAAATGTTCGTTGAACGGCTTAGTGCATCAACATGTTGCATGCGGGTACCGGACCTATGTTCTATTTCATAATCATAATTTTGAAATTCTAGTGCCCACCTCGCTGTTCTGGGGTTGAGATCTTTTTTGTTCAGTGTCATCGTAAGCGAGTTGAAGTCTGTTATTATTTTGAAATGTTAACCTTGTTAATAGTAAATACACCCTGAACCTTTTACGTGCATTAACTATGGCCAACGTTTCTAATTCGAAACTACGGTATTTAGCTTCGTCGTCTGTTATTCTTCTAGAAAAATAAAACACTGGGGGTAGTTTTCCATCTTCTTTCTCTTGTAGGAGTACAGCTCCTAGACCTATACGTGTAGTCCTTAGGGTATTGTAGCTCCAAAATTGGGTTTCTATAAAATTTTGAGGCTTTCAAACGACCTTAATTCTTCTTCGCCGAAATGGAATATTTTGGTTTTTCATAAGTGGCTAAAATTGAAATTTTTTTACGAATCTTCGAAAATACGAACGCATACCTAAAAAAACTTTAAGCTGAATGTACGTATTGTGGCACTGGAAAATTTTGAATCGACTCAAGACCTTTAACGTCAGCCTGTATACTTTTACCAGTGATTGTGCACCCCAGATATTTAATTTTTGACTGAAGAAATTCACGTCCAACCTCAACTCAAGTTTGTTACTAACCAATCTTTTGAAAACTTCTTAAAATAGCAAAATGACTGCCCACAAGATATATTATTACCTCATCTGTTCTTATCTTTTCTTCTTTATTCTTTTTTATATATAAAATTCCGATGTACGTGTTTTCGTAATTCTTCTACCAATTTTGATGAAATTCGTTTCATATACCTATGTAGTTATCCGAATGGTTCTTAGTTATAGTTGGACCCAGAAGGTGGCAGTGTTGTGGAGATCCAGAGTTGTTTTGATTTCCTTACATACAAAAGTGCGTGTTTGAAAATCTTCTTCTCATAAACGGTTCCACCAATTTTAATGAACTTTGTTTTTCATACTCATGAATTTATCTGGATGGTTTGTAGCTTTAGTTGACCCCAATAGCGTGGTAGTCTCGCGATGGGGTTATCTGCATAGTTCTTAGCTATAATTGCACTCGGTAGATGGTATTGCAACAGTTTTTTTTTTATTAAAAAAATGTGTTTTTTGTTAAATTCCTCACATAATAAAACATAAAACCTAATATTTTTTTAACTCACAGCACCATTTGGCAGGTGACGGTGTTGTCGAGATCCAGAGTTTTTTTTTTTCAATTTACAAACAAATAATGAAATTTCAGTGTGCGCGTGTACTTAATTCTTCTTCTTCTAAACGACTTGACATATTTTGATGTTCTTTTATTTTCTTATAAGTTACGGTTATGTGGATGGTTCATAACGAAAATTGAAAGCGGAAAGTAACGGTAACAAATAGTTTTTTTATTTTATTTTCAAACCAATTGTTTTTTATATTTTTGGGTCTGGCCACTTCTTGATGCTTTTTTTTTTATGTTGACTTATAAGGCAGGTAGCTAGGTATAATGAGCGTTATTCCTGAAATGTTTATATTTATATTTCGTGCGAGTGGGTATAAAGAAACAATCCACGAACACGAAGAGCAACCACAAATCTTGGGCAATGGAACGCAGCATAGACCAACACTCCAGACGAATTTTTTGTATCCAAAAAGAGGAGAGAAAATGACAACGTCCGCCGCCGGGACGGTGTTCTTTTTTTTTCTTGTAGTGAAAGTTCTTCAGTTGGGTTAAAAAATAAAATAAATTAAGGAAATTTGTCGGTCACCCTGCGGGTTTTCTCTTCTTACTTCTGATATGAAACTAAGAAAGTTAGTTCCTTGTATATAGTTTACGTAATAAAATAAAGTACACATAGCTGTCAAAATGTAAGGGTTTTCAATGATACTGTTAAATTAAATAGCTAGAAAACTAAAAAAATTTGCGCAATACTTTTTTATTGTGAAAACAATCCGATCCACTACAATACACGATAAAAAAAAGACATAACATTTCTCAAATTTAGTTTATTTCTGACAAACTGTCTCTGATAAAAAGAGTACTATTAAGCATGTTTATTTTCATTCTATCTCTTGAAGTGGCTATGTTGAAAGCCAATTTTAATTGTATTGGGCTTTGTTCACACTTACATTTTTGTTATACAATTTTAATTCAAATTAAGTCGTTTTAATTCTACTTTATTCCTAACCGAAATTATGTTAAATTTTCGAGCTAATATTGTGCTAAAAATAATGCTAGCATTATTTTAAAAAATAAACTGCTAAAAGCAAAATAATAATTCTAAATTTAGCACGAAAAATGCTAAATTGGTCACACTGTCGACAGTCCACAGGCATATTGCTTAGGCGCCGTAAACGAAGCCCATACGAACTAATGCCATAATGGTGCAAGTTCACTTTCAAATGCGAATTAAAGCCACAATCGAAATATGGCTTGAATTCACTTTCAAATTTGAAATAAAACCTTCACTGAAATGTGAATTACCACCATATGGTGGTAATTCACATTCGATTGTGAACTTATGCCATACCATTTCCATATTACAAGTTTCTTGAAGTATTTCACTTTACAAATCTCGAATGCAAAACTACTATTGAACTAAAACAAGTAGTTTCAGTTTATGGCGTAGGTCTAAACAGTGGGGTAGGTATGGGAGGGCATGCTGCCCCCCTGCAACCTCCCTGCCTGGGCCTGTTATAGGATTTGAGGTGGGTGCGAGTTTGGGTGTATGCAAAGTTTCTTTGGTATTTATTATTTATTTAGTTTTGAACCGAAATTCAAGATTTTTATTTTGTACTATTCGAAAATTTTGCTAATTATTTTTACATTCAAATGAGAATCAAGATCACTTTCTGAAACGAACTTACACGATATGGTCTCAATTTAAATTTAAAATTGAATTTAAGCCGTAATGGGATTGGTATGGCTCTAATTCGCATTTCAAAGTGATTAACCACCATTATGGCGTTAGATACATGAGTGCTGACTTGACTCCGTTGCTTTGCATTCCCAGACTTGGCATCCTATCTCGTAGCTGTGTTTGTGCCAGCGGCCAGGCCAGTACTTAGTGAACATAGATAAGAGAATTACATAGATACGCGGCCGGATTATTGATTACCTATTTGCAACAAAACGACCTTTATTAGCACAAACGTCCTTCCGGTTACCCATTTAAGGCTAACTATAATGCGCATGAGTAAGCACGAGCTACTGTCGAAATCGCATGTGTAAATGAGCGAATACACACAGTCATATGGCGTTGGCTACAATAGATATATGCGCATTGCGTTGAGTTTCGTTAAACATGAGCTCCGCATGAGCAGTGCGGTGCCGTGAACGAATCCCATACGAACTAACACCATAATGGTGTTAGTCTACTTTCAAATGCGAATTAGAGCCATAATCCCATTATAGGTAAAATTCAATCTTGAAATTAGATTTAAATTTTAGAAAGTGATCTTGATTCTCATTTGAATGTGAAAATTAACTCACGAGTCACGACGCATAAGCGATGTTGTCGAAAGGTACAAAATCTTGAATGACAAAATCTCGAATTGCTAAAATTTCGATTACCTAGTACAAATTGAAAATTTAAAATTTCGGTTCAAAACAAAATAAGTAATAAGTCCAAAAGAAACTTTGCATACACCCAAACTCGCACCCACCCTAAATCCTAAGACAGGCCCTGGCAGGGGGGTTGCAGGGGGGGCAGCATGCCCCCCATACCAACTTCACTGTTTAAGCCATAAACTGAAACTACTTGTTTTAGTTCAATAGTAGTTTTGCATTCAAAATTTAAGTAAGTTCATAGGTTCTCAATCGAATTTGAATTACCACCATATGGCGTTAGTTCATATTTCAGTGAAGGTTTTAGTTCAAATTTGAAAGTGATTTTAAGTCATATTTGAATTGTGGCTTTAATTCGCATTCGAAAGTGAACTCACACCATTATGACATGTTCGTATGGGGTTCGTTCACGGCACCAGCGCAGCGGTGCGATCTGAACCGCTCTTACATATCTAAATTTGACAGCTATGGACATTTGAAAATCAAAAAAAATTTATTACATTTTATCAAAAAAAAACTACGAAATTTCATTAAAATATCCATTTCATAAATAAATCAATAAATTTACCAATAAATTATGAATTTTTAACACAATAAAAAGAAACTAAAAACAAGTGATTTTCACATGTTTCACATGTTCAATTTGTGTATTCATCAGGTTTGTACAAACATTACGAAACAGTTCGTTTAATTTTGACAGTAGGTAATATTAGCTTATGCGCCTTATAGTTCTACCTTTACATTTTTGCATTTCGCGTCTGTGAATACGTGTAAAGTTGGTGACGTGGACCAGTAATAAAATTGGGGTAGAATGTAAATATAAAATGCATGTTAATTTTATCCATATTTGCTGTATTATATTTATTTTCATAAATGCTCCTTAAATCTCTTCTAAATATTACAGATTGCTTTTCAATAAGCAACACGGCAACTATAGTTCATGATTTTTTGTACGTTTCCCCTAAAAATCATAAGCTGTGGTGAATTTCGTTCATGAATGGAGGTATGATTCTCCCGAATAAGGGTGTGTTCATAAATGTACGCTAAGCTAAGATCACGAATATCTCGTAATAGAAGCAAAATAGCAACTTGTATTTTTATTAAGTGTTTTTTTAAGGAATTTTAAAGAACATTTTTCATCGAGTATCCTTGTACGTATCTAGACTTTTTAAAATACGATACAAGTGCAAGGTCAAATACAGCCTTGCGCTTTCATGGACTATAGCTAGGTTAAAGCTATTAGAAAAATAATAATTAAATGATGAAAACATTGAAGAATAAATTATAATTATAATTTATAGCATCAATATTTAAAAGAGACTGTATACCTTTTAAACTTATTTTCTGGATTCAAATTGCTTAAATAAAATTTTAACTGATGTGTTTGAAACAGTAAATAAATGAAAAAAATATTCTATGTTCTTCTTGTCATCGATTCACTTCCATCAATTGTATCAAATAATAAGTAAGTAAGTAATGTTTCATTTTATTGACTCAAAAAAAATAGTAACATAGCGTAAATGAAATTTTAAGCTATGGCGTTGACGTCAGCTCAAATAATATTAAAAGACTAATGTCGGTTTCAATGGTGCCAAAAAAGCACTGTTTTTCATTTTTCGAGCAAGTAGAACAGCAAATAGATTTGACAGATTGATAAATTAATTAAGAAGTAACTTTCATAAAAGATCTCGCTTAGTAGGCCCTAATATTTGAACTGATAGTTCAATTGAAGGAAATTCCTTACCTTCTCTTTCTTTTTATATCGAAACAAACAAACATACGAACATGCAAATACAAATATAGTATTTTTCATCATGAGCCTTATTTTAAATTGTGAGTCACCAGTGTAGGAACAGCCTTACCAACAAATAGACGAGTTTATGAACAAACCCAAAAAGTTTTTATCTTGTTTGAAATCTCTAGAAGTATAAATATAAAGTGCATATTGATTTAACAGTATTTGCGGTATCAGCTTTTTTTCAATAAATGTTTCTGAATGTTTTTAAACGTCTTGTAAATATTACAAATTGCTTTTAAACATTCACTTCTCTTATTTTATTAAATAAAATTCCAATATGTAACACAGTAATTAGTTCATGATTTTTTTTAAGTTTCACGTTTCCCCTTCAACTCAGGAGCTGTGGTGCATTTCGTTCATGAATGGAGGTAGAATTCTCACGAATAATGTGTAAATAAACGCACTCTAAGCTATGATCACACTTCCTTCGCAAAAGGTAGTCACCTTGTTGTGGTGCGAAGGCTTAAGTTTCAAAGATTCATCTGATCTTTGAATCTGGGGAAACCTGGATCTACAGTGATTTTGATGAGTAACGAACCAACAACTGCCCACCCCTTAATCCAGGGTGTTACGTCACCGTGCCTATTGGATGGTTTGCAGCAAAGGGGTATACCGGCTGTATTCTAACGGTACCTCTTCGAAACCGGGTCAAATCAAAGAGTAACCTGACCTTATCTGTGTACAGGGGGTGATACGCAGACGGACTTTGTCCCCATACTCGTGGGAACAAAAATGAACAAACAAAAAAACAAAACAAAAACAACAGGGGACGACGTGCAAGAATCGGGCACGAGATTCTTAACGGAAGCTGGTTAAATCAACATGGCAGAAGAAGAGGAGAAATTCCTTCCCGAATTTTCTTCAGCCCTTAAGGCTTCTTCCGACGGCAGCATTGAAGAAAGTGTCATGGATCTAGGAAATTTATTCCTAGTTGAAAATGACACTGTCTCCCTTGCTGGGAGCTTAACATAGTCAGTAGCCTCTAACCGAAGCAGAATTAAGAGCTACAAGAAGACGATTAGGGTTCTGGAAGGGAAAAAGTGGGAAACTCTCAGCGATAAGGAACAATTTAGGCTTCAGGCTGCTCGTGCCTACCTGCGGAGCCGTGATCCTTCGATCACAACTACATCTGAAAGAAAGTAGGTTAGCTAGCGCTAGGGAAACCCTAGAGAATGTGCTATCCTGCAGTAGGGAACCCGCAAGGAAGCTTGGAGGGAGAGGGAAAGGCAAAGCTCAACCCTCGCCTTTGGCATCAACAAATGCCTTCGGTGTAGTAAACACGGGACCGGAGACAGTTGCGGTTGGTGTAAAAAGAGGAAGGCATGACGACACATTCTCTCCTCCATCCAAATAAAACAAAAAACCGAGAACTGTATCCAATGTGGTCATAGACAGTCACCGGTTCGCAGTTGTCGACCTTGGTAATCCAGAACGGAGGCTGACAGATGAGCAATGGAGATTAATTGAAGTCAGAATCCTGGATGGGGTGAATGACTTAGTGGCTGGGCAAATACTGCACTTTGGACAGATTACATCTCTGAAAAGATTTAATATGTTGGAGTGCGGGGACGCGGAAACCCTCAAATGGTTGAAGAAGTTCATCGATAACACGGAAGCACCGTGGCCAAAAGCCAACCTGCGTGCTTACGATAGGAAAGAACTTTTAGAATTCGCCGAACCTAAGGGTCGTCTATTATTTCCTGGCCCTTATCTGCCGAAAGAAAGAGTGCAACTCAACATCCAAAACCTCAACCCGGAACTTTTAAGTAAGGACTGGCAGGTGGGGGAAATGGGGCCGCACAACGATTAAGGCATGGAGGTTGTGGTGAGGCTCAGTCACAAATCCACAACGATAAAGGCATGGAGGTTGTGGTGAGGCTCAATCATAAATCCATGCCACTACTGCGCAAATGTGGCTACAAAATACGCGTTGGCATTACCCGATGCAAGATAAGACCATTTGTGGCGAAAGAACTAGCCGGCATGAAGATACAGCAAAGCCGCTAGCGCCAACTTAGTACATGCTATGACAAGCGGCAATATTGATCTAGCTCTGGTGCAATAACCCTCAATTCAAGCCAACAAAAGGATTGCTTAACCAATGTGGATACAGACAGAACCCTACTTAAGAGGCCGGGAAAATTTGTCAATCCGTCAGATAAGTATTTTATTTAATAAATACCTAGAAATCGATACTTTGTATTGTGTTTTGTTATTCTTTTTCAGATATTCTAAAGCTGACATCATTGCCGAATATCTTTGGCATGGAAAATGCCAATGGATTTGCCTGCCCGTGTTTCCATCTCATACATGCAGTTGCCTACTACCCTGCGAACTCGGGATTTAAGAAACTTTGGAAGCAGTTTGGCATTAATGCCATGAACAAAGCTACTTTGAGCAAAGTTTCGGTGGAATACTTCCAGCCCTTTCCGGTAAGTCACTTGCTTAGATCGCGAATTATATGTGTTTTTCGACTTAACGTATGCTCTGAGTAAATTCTCCGACAACTTCTGCCTGACAAGGGTTGTTTTAAGCACTTTAGGCGCATATACTGCACTTTGGACAGATTACATCTCTGAAAAGGTTTAATATGTTGGAGTGCGGGGACGCGGAAACCCTCAAATGGTTGAAGAAGTTCATCGATAACTGAAGCACCGTGGCCAAAAGCCAACCTGCGTGTTTACGATAGGAAAGAACTTTTAGAATTCGCCGAACCTAAGGGTCGTCTATTATTTCCTGGCCCTTATCTGCCGAAAGAAAGAGTGCAACTCAACATCCAAAACCTCAACCCGGAACTTTTAAGTAAGGACTGGCAGGTGGGGGAAATGGGGCCGCACAACGATTAAGGCATGGAGGTTGTGGTTAGGCTCAGTCACAAATCCACAACGATAAAGGCATGGAGGTTGTGGTGAGGCTCAGTCATAAATCCATGCCACTACTGCGCAAATGTGGCTACAAAATACGCGTTGGCATTACCCGATGCAAGATAAGACCATTTGTGGCGAAAGAACTAGCCGGCATGAAGATACAGCAAAGCCGCTAGCGCCAACTTAGTACATGCTATGACAAGCGGCAATATTGATCTAGCTCTGGTGCAAGAACCCTCAATTCAAGCCAACAAAAGGATTGCTTAACCAATGTGGGTACAGACAGAACCCTACTTAAGAGGCCGGGAAAATTTGTCAATCCGTCAGATAAGTATTTTATTTAATAAATACCTAGAAATCGATACTTTGTATTGTGTTTTGTTATTCTTTTTCAGATATTCTAAAGCTGACATCATTGCCGAATATCTTTGGCATGGAAAATGCCAATGGATTTGCCTGCCCGTGTTTCCATCTCATACATGCAGTTGCCTACTACCCTGCGAACTCGGGTTTTAAGAAACTTTGGAAGCAGTTTGGCATTAATGCCATGAACAAAGCTACTTTGAGCAAAGTTTCGGTGGAATACTTCCAGCCCTTTCCGGTAAGTCACTTGCTTAGATCGTGAATTATATGTGTTTTTCGACTTAACGTATGTTCTGAGTAAATTCTCCGACATTCTGCCTGGCAAGGGTTGTTTTAAGCACTTTAGGCGCGACTAATATTTCGGGATCGGATAGTGCTTTTAAGTCATGAAGTATTTGATAAGAAGAACCATGGGATACCATATTTTGGCCAAAAAGAGCAAAATATGGTTGGCAGCCTAACGATTCGTGTGTGTCAGAACGCAATGCACACCCTATACTGGACAAGTGATTATCCCAATTATTTTGTTCATTAGAAATTAACACTCGTAACTTACTAAGCAAACTCCGATTTACCCTTTCCGAAATGTTAGCCTTACGAGAGTTCAACGCCGTTCGTACTTGCCTAATGTCATAACTATCTAAAAAGCTTTTCAACTCTTTAGACACAAATTGACGTCGGAATGAATATACTCAGGGGTCCCGAAAGTATGAAACACTTCACTTTCTAAATATTGCACAATACTAGTTGAGGTAGCTTTGAGAAGCGCCTTAAGAAAAGTAAATTTGGTAAAGTGATCTACCACAATGAAAACGTACACGTTTCCTCTTTTAGAATGTTGGTACGGTCCTAAGAGGTCGATATACAACCGCTGAATAGGTCTTTCAGACACAATCTGTTTAACAATTGGTGGTCTTAAAATCGCATTTGGTGCTTTCACAGTCTTGCACAATACACACTCACTCACAAAGCATTCTATGTCATTTACCATTTTTGGCCAGTAATACTTTTCACGAATTCGGGCATATGTTTTGGCGAAGCCACTGTGACAAGTTAATTTTGTATTATGAGCCATTTCAATACAATTTCGAGTGAGTGTGTCAGGCAACCATAAGCGCCACAGTAAATCTTCTTCATCCACGTCTCCACTTCTGAACCTAAGTCTTTTATATATAAATTTTTCCGATACAACTAGGTCAGAAAGTGCAGATTGATTTGAGGTGATGTTTTTTCTCAACTGGGCATATTGCTCCGAATCAAACTCGACCGAATCGAGGTACCCTCACCACATGATATAATCGAAGAAACTTCATTAACATCATGTTTTCTAATTACTGACTGGTCCGAAATGTCTCCCATGTCTATACGGGAAAGGGAATCAGCTACTACGTTGAGAGATCCAGAACGATGTTGAATTCAAAATTCAAAACCTTGGACCTCCAAACTCCATCTAGCCAACCTTCCATTCAACTCCTTCATTGACATAAGCCACTTGAGACTTGAATGGTCGGTTATGACTTTAAATGGTTATCCATCAACGTATGGCTTAAACTTTCTTATATTTAGAACAGCGGCAAGACATTCCTGTTCCGTTACAGTATAATTTTTGTGAGCTTTATTTAATTTCTTCGACATGTATGCAATTGGTTTTTCGTTACAGTTCTCATTAAATTAAAAAAGAACACCATCTACACTTTCAGAAGATGCATCACATTGAATGACGAAAGGCTTTTTAAAATCAGGTTGTGACAACACAGGAGCTGAGGAAAGTGCAGTTTTCAATTTATTAAATCTATCTAAAGCTTCAGATGTTAACTCAAATTTATTTTTTTTTTCAGGCAATCGGTTAACGGTAATACTAAATCGGCATAATTTTGAATAAATCGGCGATACCAACCAGTTAAGCCCAAAAATCTTCTAACCTGTCTTATGGTAGTGGGTACAGGGAAACTAACCATTGTCTCGATTTTTTCACGATTTGTTTTTAATGTACCTTGACCTACAATGTTCCCTAGGTACTTAATTTCCCGCATGCAGAACTTGCTCTTATCGAGGTTAATTGTAAGGTTCACCCTGCGAAGACAATCAGCCACTTCGTTTAGAATACGAATATAAGAATCAAAATCCGCTGTACATATCAGTAAATCACTCAAGTAGACACTACTTGATCAATGATACGACTCATTGTTTGACCTTAAATTGGTAGAGTGGTCTACCCGGTACTGCAAATACTGTCTTTTCTCGCGACTTGACGTCAAGGGGATTTTGCCAAAAGGCATCTTTAAGGTCTAACCCGGTAATGAAATGCGTATCTTTAATTCGACTTAGTAACCCTTCGATATGTGGCAGCGGATATGCGTCTTTCACCGTGACTGCATTGACTTTTCGAAAGTCTAGGCGAACCTTACCAGGCTTTCTCACTAAAACTACAGGGCAGCACCATAGAGAATTGCTAACCTCGATAAAATCAAGCTCTAGCATGCGATCCAATTCTTTGTAAACTTCTTCCTGGCAAACTGGAGACAGTGGATAGTGTCGCGATTAAATGGGAACCGCTGTTCCCGTATCAATTATATGACACCCCAAGTTGTCTTACCCAGGCCTAAAACGACAAAGTTAGGAAAAGCTGTTTGGTGTTTTTAATTGGGCACTCTGCTCAGGAGATAATTCTATCAACTCAGCCTCATCCTTGAAATTTACCTCCTCTACATTTAATCCGACATCGGTGTGTAATTCGCTAACTGTTGGCATAAGATGGAATTCTCGACAAAAATCCTTTCCCAGATACAGTTTTTGTGTAAGGTTGGGAATTAAGTAAAAAGAAATGGGCTTTGTGATTCCATTGTATGTGAGAATTTGAGATCCGCAGTGATTATAAAATCCAAACAAATGGTATGGAACAATAATTTATTTATTGATATATAAAATAATATTAAAATGATGAACAAGAAACATTTAATTATAAGTTTTTGAAAACATAAATATCAATGCCGATCAGTAAATTTAAACAAAGTGTTTTACATTCATATTAAATTACTGTAACTGACACCGCCTCTTAATTTAATAAGAATTATATAAAATTTACGTTATTTGCTATTTAGTAAAAATAAAAATTCATAAAAATCGGAAAAACTAGTTATGTTAAATTTAAATACGCTCGTAGTTTTTCAAATTGTATTCGACCAAGTCCTTTAGTCATTATGTCTGCAGTTTGTTCACCTGTGGGTACATATTTCAATGCAACAAGTCATTTTTCTATTGTATCACGAACAACATGATACTTGACTGCTACATGTTTCAATCGTTTGTGATTCTTTGGTTTCTCCGCTGCATTAATGCACCATTGATTATCTTCATGTATAATCGTTGGTTCGTTTGGTTCGATATTTAATTCACGAAGTAATTGTTTGATCCATTCAGCTTCATTTATTGCTTCAACGACTGCTGCATATTCAGCTTCAGTTGATGATTGACTGATTGTACTTTGTTTGTGTGTATGGTCGACACACAAACAAAGTACAATCTTTGTTACTGTGTTACCAAATAATTTAAAAACAAATCCTGATGTTGATTTGCATTCGTTTTTGTCGCCAGCCCAATCGGAATCAGCATATCCCATTAACGTATCAGCTTTTTCATTTTTGTGATATTCCAATTTCATATCCAATGTTCCTTGAATGTAACGCAAAATTCGTTTTGCATGTGTGAAAAGCTCCTGTGTGTAACAACTTTGAAATCTGCTAAAGTAATAGGTTGCTGCACATAAATCCGGTCTTGTTGTCAATGTTGCATATGTAAGACAACCTATTAGTTCACGGTATGGTATATTTGAGTCTTCGATTGTGTCACCTGCTTCCAATTGTAAGCCTTTTTTCTATTGGTGTTGACACTGCTTTGCCAAATTTCCGCACAACATTTTTCAAATATTGACCTTGGCTCAATTTTAGTATTCCATTTTCTCGATCATGTTCAACATTCATTCCAAGAAATGATTCAGCCTTCCCAATGTCAGTCATTTCAAATTCTTTTGCAAGTAATTTCCTTACAATACCAATCACATCGATTCTATCACAAATTATTTATACATCATCGACATACAGTAATATGTAACAGCGAATATCCTTGTCGAATTTTGTGTATAAGCAATAGTCCGATGCGCAACGCTTGAATCCCATACGTATGATAAACTTGTTAAATTTTTCATTCCACATACGCGATGATTGTTTAAGACCATATATTGATTTGTTCAATTTACAAACGTTCGAGTCTTTTCTTAAACCATCCGTCTGTTGCATATAAATTTCTTCATTTAAATCGCCATTCAAAAATGCTCCTTTTACATCCATTTGGTGAAAATGCATATCAAACTGTACAGCCATTGCAAACAAAATGCGTAATGTTGGTAATTTAGCCACTGGTGCATATGTTTCGTTATAATCAAACCCTTCTTTCTGTAAGCACCCTTTGGCTACCAATCTGGCTTTGTATTTTTCAATTTGCGATTTTTCGGCAATTCACACAAAGTCCATGTATTATTCTTAAGTAAAGATTCATACTCACATTCTATTGCAGATTTCCATTCATGCCAGTCATCACGTTTCTTTGCTTCTTCAATCGATGCAGGATCATTATCAACGTACCCCTGCGCAGAGAGTGCCAAATTGTCATTGCTGTCTTTTGATTCTGCAAGTAAATTCAATCGTCTTGGTTTTCTACGTTCCCGTTGACTTCATTGAACTGGTGTTTCAGTAATACCAATGTCATCTGTAGTAACACTCTGATTCATCTTGTCATCAACACTGTCCTCCATCGATGAATCATCTTGATTGGAATCGTTGTCAAATTCAATCACCGCCTCTGAATTAGAAAGTCGTTTGAAATTTGTTCGGTTTAAAACTGATTTTTCGTCAAATGTGACGTTTCGTCCAATAATTAGTTTATTTTTGTCAATATCCCAAAGACGATATGAATTGTTCGATGCATAGCCCATCATAATACACTTATCAGCTTTCGGTTCCAATTTCTTTCGTCTTTCAGATGGAATATGATTATAGCAAATTGAACCAAATATACGTAAGTTTGAAATGTTCGGTCGTTTACTATACCAAAGTTCGGCTGGTGTCTTCTCAATGAATTGCTTACCAAATGCGCTCGTTGGACATCGATTTTATCCGCACGAACTTTTGAAACTTTGCAATTGTGCATTGTTTCCGCCATTTCAACATATTCCATAAATTTGTTAAATGTTTCACTCTTATTCTTCATGAAATAAACCATCGATGCTCGTGTGTAATCGTCTGTAAATGTCACAAAATAAAGTGAGCCGTCGTATGCTGTTTTTGAAATAGGGCCACACACATCCGTGTGTATTAATTCCAATACACGTGAAGATCATATGGTATCCAGTTTGTCGAATGGTAATCTTGTTTGTTTGCTCAAAACGCACGATTCACAGAATTTGTCATCGATATTTACATTTATTTTATCAATGCCATCAACCATGGAATGTTTAATTAATTTCTTGATGTCAAACACATTTAAGTGACTCAGTCGAAAATGCCATAGATCCTGAGAAACACTTATCAAATTGTCCTCACCTGCAATCCCAGCAAATATATCACATTCCACGTGAAATGTCACTTCATAAAGCTGTCCACTTGCATGCGCCACAAATTGCGTTATACCATTTTTCGATGCGTACGCAAATTCACCTTTAAAAACAATCTTGTAACCTCTCTTCGTTAATTTTTGGATCGACAAAAGGTTGCATTTTAAATCAGGAACATATAATACATTCGGTATTTTCGTAACGGAAGAATCACCATTATAAAAAGTTATGATCGAAATATTACCTTGATGCTTCGCTGTGATTTTTTCATTCTTCTTTGCGACCGAAATGTTCATTTCTTCGATGTCAAACAGTTGATCAAAATATCGTTTGTCGTTACACAAATCATCCGTTGCTCCAGAGTCTAAGGTGAATGTGATTTCCAACGCCTCATTTCGTTTCGCCGACAACACTTGGGTTTGAACTATTATGGATGTCTCATGTTTATTTTCCATACAGCATCCTTCATCGCTTGCATCTGTTGTTAATGCTAGTGCCTCACTTTGAACATCTTGTATCGCACATAAAATTGTTTGCTCAGTCGAATGGTCTTGCGTTGCACAGTAAGCACTGTAATGGATCTTCGATGGAACTTCCTTCACGTACTTACTTTTTGTCCTGCATCTGGATTTAATGTGCCCCTTTTTACCACATTTGAAACAAACGATGTTTGAATTTTTCGCTTGCATTGCACATGCATCATTATTTTGTAGGGAGACAATTTCTTTTACCTCTCTGTTAAGCAATTAACATACAGAAAATATGATAACCACTTTGGATTGAATACCTATGTATTTCATACCACTTCCAACCCTTGTCTCAAATACCTACCAAATTTGCAAATTTCCATTCACTAAACAAATTACACTTTTTTTTAATATGAATCAAGATCCCATATGCAACATCCAACTACAACCCAACTTTCAAAACCATTCGCAACATTTTGTAGCAAGATACAAATTATTTTGAATCCACTTCTTTGATACATAAACTAAATTCATTCAAGAAAAGAGCTTACGAGCAAAAACAACGACCTCTAGGAAGAAATAGGGAAAGTATTTTCCCACATCGGAAAGCTGTTCATGAAAATGTAACAGACGCCAAAGGAGCTTTGGCTACTACAAAATCATCCACCACCAAAGGAGCGCGAATAAATGAAAGCTGAAAGTTGAGGTTAAATCTGAACCAATAGGAAGACTAGCATATGGTAACGACACCACGCAGAGCACTTAGAGATAAAGTAGTAGGAAAATGGACCGCTTCAAGGTAAATTACGAAGAAGTACCAATTCCCACATCCAGAGTATTGTTCCTAAAAGAAATGAAATTCGTCAGTATGAAGAAATATAAAATTAAAGAGTAGAATGTAGATAAAACGATAAATAAATAAACATTCAACATTTAGGTTCAGGCTCGGACATTAATTAGCAAGATGAAATGCTAAATTAATAGGTAAAAGGGTCGCGGCTGGAGCCGTAGTTTTCCAGATGTGGTCCATCATCATCTTCGATTATTAAACGGAAGGATTAGACCTTCCGTTTTCAAGGAGGGAGTTCCGGAATCAAAATTAAATGCAACCTGGAACCGTATGTTTGATGATCGTAGATTTCATTTAGGTGGTTTCTATGATTATCCTAGGTAGGGAAGATAAGCATAGACGGGATTCAATAACACCTGAATTTGCCCCACGTTGGGCGCCATTTGTAACGGACAAAAAATATTTCTTCCATTACATTGCAACACATTGTGAAAGATTGAAATTCTTTTTATCAAACGAAAGAAAACTTTGATTAAGAATTTTTTTATATTTTTTTCTATAGGAGAAGAAATATTGTTGTTAATCTTTCAATCAAATGATATGATGATGATGATGATGAAGATGTTGCGTTGCTTTGTAATGGAAAAAATATATCCGCTAAATGAGGGTTCAACTAGTCTCCACCAGAATCAACTTCCTGGTTTAACTTCCATAGATACCCAACACTGCCAACACTCTCATTATCTACAACCAGAGAAAACAAAAAGTAGGTATCACCAGTATTGAAAAAGCTAATGGGGTACTAACCGAAAATTACTAGCGGGTAGGATCGTACAAAAATTTTGGTAATATTCATCGACTGAAGAAAAAGAAGTTCAGAATTTCAAGTCTCAATATCATCCACATATCGTTGAATAGACTTGAGATTCCTAAATCTCCTCTTCACCCGATGAAATCACCGACATATGTAGTTGTAGTATATGCGATTTCTCAAGACACCAGAAACCTTGATCTTACGTCTGATCAGGATTCCTTTTTATCAACCGAAAATATTCAAATCATTCAACAGACTACTTTGAACTATTAAATCAACTTTCGGCGATTTGAGACGAAAAGACAATTAAAATAAAAATATTCTATTAAGGATGTTGACGACTTGACGTAACTCTTGAATGAAATTAGAAAAGTTTTGAGAAGGGTTCGCATCCCCTCTGGATTTCAAAAAAGAACTCCATGGTTTCATACAAGGATTATTCAGGTTTGGTCAACCCCCTTCTGAAGGATCCTACACCTGATTTCCTAAAGACATATAGTACCCTTGTCTCTACTTAGACTTAGGCACGTCCATGCCCCGGAAGTCAGGGTGGTCGTCATTCTACCATTGCACCAGGTCTGCTCGTTGCCATTGCTTAGCTCGCCGAGTTGTGGGGTAGGATCTTGCAATTCGAATGCGACCGGTGTCACATTGTTTCAGACCTGAAGTATAGATGAAAGGAACTTATTAGATTAAAATTTGCTTTGGACCCGATGGTAACATTGAACAGAGAGAAAAACTTGAAAAAGAGACCACAAACAAATCATACGACAGTAGCTTCGATGTTGACACTTCTATAGGCTGACCTTACTCAACCTATCTAACTCTTCTTCGCCATCCGTAAGGTTCTGCGACCAATGTGGGGGAAATTCAGGTGTTATTGAATCCCCTCTATGCTTATCTTCCCTACCTAGGATAATCATAGAAACCACCTAAATGAAATCTACGATCATCACCCATACGGTTCCAGGTTGCATTTAATTTTGATTCCGGAACTCCCTCCTTGAAAACGGACTCTCCGAGTCCCCCGTCCGTACCAGATCCCTCTCGGATGAGAGCTGGCTCCGTTGTGAGTTTCCCGAACAAATACGACAATTGGGTGTCACAGTTTCAGGTAAGCCACATTTGTAACAAAACAGTCTTCGCTGTGTATCAGTGCAGTCGCGAAACGAATGACCCGTCTTTCGACAATTCCAACATTTTACGTTTTCAGGGTTGAAATTAGGTTTATTCTCGCGTTTAAAATTTGGATTATAAGCTTCGATAGCGTTCGAAAATTCTGGAAGTGTAGTCTCTACCGTCTGAAATTCAATTTCACTGACCTGCTTTCTTGCCTGTGCGATATATGGTGGTGGTGCTCGAGAGCGGTTTGGATCATAGTGATTCAAAAACTTCTCCATCTCTCGGCAAGTGTGCACTAACTCTGACACTTTACTGACCTTGCTAGTGAGTAACAATTCACCCATCCTCCTTTTCACATTCTGTTTAACTATTTCTACGATCTCCTGGTTTGGTCGAGGTGTACGCATTCTGGAATTTATCCTCAGGATGTCTTCATAAAACGTATCAAAGCTCTCTCCAGGCAATTGTTTCCGTTCGGCCATTTGACGAGTGAGCTCTGAATCTGTTTCTAGACCACGGTATTGCTCTATGAGGCGTAAACGTAGGGATCCCCAAGATGAGTGTGGATGTTCTTTCAGCCACATCCAAAACCATGTCTCTACCGCTCCGCTTATGAAGTGATGGAAGTTCGCTACAACCTCTTCCCATGAAACATTGTAGCTATCCTTGACTCGTTCTAAGCGAAACAAGAACTCGTCAACTGTCATGTTAAATTTGACTCCCCACTTATGATAATGTGGAAAACGCGAGTACGAGCCTGCTGGTGATGGTGATGGTACTCTGGTTCGATCATGTCCCGAAGGATTTTCGAACGTCATTCGATCCAATCTCTCGTAAAAGTCGACTCCTTGAGTTCTTGCTGCTTGAGCTCTAAAAGTTCCTGGGTGTCTAGGAAGATCGCGTGGAAAGTTCGGTGTGACAGGTATATGTCGGATTATCGGCGGTTCTCGTTCTGCAGCATATATTCTTGGAGTGGGTTGTTCACAAAGATTCATTGCCGGTCTGGAAGGTTGCGTATTTTGCGTGCTTATCGCCAATGCAGTCCGAATTGCTTCGTTGACTTTGTCCAACATTTGCG
The DNA here is from genome assembly GCA_951217065.1 of Baccha elongata. Lineage (NCBI taxonomy): Eukaryota > Metazoa > Arthropoda > Insecta > Diptera > Syrphidae > Baccha > Baccha elongata. The sequence goes on from OX578274.1 coordinate 83,900,111, forward strand.
TTTGACTTGCTGCTAAAGTTTCCTGCAAATTCTTCCGATCTTCAGCTCGGCTGAACCCAATTGTAGCCAGTGCTACCTCCTTGATATATTGCTGCATCTGGTCTTCTCGCGTAGGTGAAAAATCAAGTCTGCGTTGCCTTAGTACCTCCGGGGTGAATGGTCTATTTTCTTCCACTACTCGTGGACTTTCATCAATCACTTGATGGTCTTGTGACGTACCTGGAATTTCTTCCATCTGGCTTACATCAACAGCTTCTCCGGCATCCATTGTCAGATCGCGTGCTGGATTTAACGCCTTTTGATATCTCGTGAGATGATCTCCTGGAGTGCTAGGGTTTCGCTGATTCTTCCTTTTTGGTTTTTCAACGGTAGGATGTTTGTCTTTTCTTCCTCCCATAAGGCTGAACAACTTTACCCGCTTAGACTGATATTATTTGATACATAATATTTAATAAGATGAAGATTTAATAAAGATATTTTCAAAACAAGCGATTGTTTTGCAAAAGAACCTATTAAAAAAAATATGAATTCAAACTAATTCTACGCTACTATACTAACTAAACCTACTTTTTCTTAAAACTACTTTTCTAAACCTAACTTATAAACTAACTTAACCTAATTTCCTTTATAGGGTAAACCCTCTAAAACTCCAAAAACTTCAAAAAAAGGCTGGAAACCTCAGGAGCAATTCTCTTCCCCTCCTGACTTTCCAGATTTGTTTGACTAAATAAATTATCCGCAAAAAAAAAACTAAACTCAAAACTTCAGAAGTGATCCTCTCCAACTTCTGATCAAAACTACAAACTTCAGAAGTGATCCTCTCCAACTTCTGACTAACAAACTAGAATTTTCCAAAACTACTTGGCAAAATCTAAAAACTGCAACCAAAAGAACTTGTTGCTTAATCGCCACCAGGCACTCCAGTTCCCAAACCTAAATGAAGATTTGCCAGAACTGCTAACTCCTATCGCCACCAGGCCTCCAATTTCCAAACCTAAACGAAGATTTGAAGAAATTGCTAATTCTAAAACGCCACCAGGCAAATTCTAAAAATTTTTACTTCTAAATTTTTAGAAAACTTAATTTATGGCCACCAGGCAAATTCTAAAAATTTTTACTTCTAAATTTTTAGAAAACTTAATTTATGGCCACCAGGCAAAACTAAATTTCAAAATTCTTCAATATTCAACAAAAATATTCTATCAAAAACTAACTTCTTTCTTTCTAACTTTTCTCTACTCATTCCAGGCTCGGAGTCGCGACTAGAAAACCATCGTCTACCGTAACTCCATCATCATCGTCAAAAAAATTTTTTGATTTTTTCAATCAATTCCATTTTAGATCGCATGACTTATTCACTGCATCTAAAAACTATCTATCCATAATTCGAAAATTGATCTATGCTACAGCTACAAACCTAGGTAAGAAGACATCGTTGCCTAGTGGACAGTAGGTTAAGATCTCCTTTCAAACCACTTCAAGATACTACTCAATACAATACAAAAATAAAGATTCTACAATAAAAGTTGATATTTTAAAAATTGATATGGTTCTATCTCTTGTGTTGGTGTGTCTTTTACTTCGAATAAAACATAATTGTTCTTCGCTACAGACCTGAGTAGGAACAACTTCAACCACTCACCCGGTCGAAGAATCTGACACTTTATCTTCTAAAGACATCGAACTAAAAAAAATTAAACAACTGCTCTCCAAAGCTACAGCGACTGGCTTCAACTAGCCAATCCGGACATCAAACTGAGAGTTATCCACAATAATGGATCGAATTAACTTTTGCGAGAGTGAGAGGATGTATGATCTGGTTGTCGCAAACGGACATGAATAGGAAAGATCACCAGTCATCGGCCGACACATAAGTCACTCACCTCCCGATGTAAAATCTCAACAAAAAATTCTCAACTACAAGAAAACCAAAACTTCACACATTCTCGATTAAAAAATCTTGAACATATACTAAATCTTAACTGAATCTTTTTTAAATTCCTCTAACTAATACAACATCTAAACTCCATCGGGCCCCACAAGTTTGAGCACCATTTTGAACAGAGCCCAAAAATCTACCCCTTAATACAACTCCTGTGAAAGAGTAGGCACTAAGTATAAATCAATAGATAAAAGTTTATCATTAAACTGAATTTTTGCCTTTATTACTCCAGTCACTGGCTGTTTTCGACCATCGGCCGTAGAAATATCGGTAGTGAACTTTTTATATGGGATGTTCGATTTCTCTATATATTCAACTGCTCCTTTCCCGAGACAGCTGACACTGGCACCCGAGTCCAGTAAACCTAACCAGTTTTTGTCAAAGAAGTTAACTTCGACATATGGACGAAAATCGCCTGAATTAATTGCTATTCTGGTGGCTGCTATATTTCTAAAAGTTATTCGCTTTTGAGTGAAACGATTTCTTAATTTTTCAATTTTCTTTTGGTGTTTAGGGTAAGTATAAATTCTTCGTCTAGCTAGCTCATATTCAACTTGTTTAAGATGTCTTAGAATGGGTATTTTTGAAGGTAAAGTAGGTAATTCATTATTGATGGTTTTATTTAAATTAGGGTTTTTCAGAATGGTAACTTTCTCAGTGTTCTTTTCTTTTACAACGGACTCTCCGAGTCCCCCGTCCGTACCAGATCCCTCTCGGATGAGAGCTGGCTCCGTTGTGAGTTTCCCGAACAAATACGACAATTGGGTGTCACAGTTTCAGGTAAGCCACATTTGTAACAAAACAGTCTTCGCTGTGTATCAGTGCAGTCGCGAAACGAATGACCCGTCTTTCGACAATTCCAACATTTTACGTTTTTAGGGTTGAAATTAGGTTTATTCTCGCGTTTAAAATTTGGATTATAAGCTTCGATAGCGTTCGAAAATTCTGGAAGTGTAGTCTCTACCGTCTGAACTTCAATTTCACTGACCTGCTTTCTTGCCTGTGCGATATATGGTGGTGGTGCTGGAGAGCGGTTTGGATCATAGTGATTCAAAAATTTCTCCATCTCTCGGCATGTGTGCACTAACTCTGACACTTTACTGACCTTGCTAGTAAGTAACAATTCACCCATCCTCCTTTTCACATTCTGTTTAACTATTTCTACGATCTCCTGGTTTGGTCGAGGTGTACGCATTCTGGAATTTATCCTCAGGATGTCTTCATAAAACGTATCAAAGCTCTCTCCAGGCAATTGTTTCCGTTCGGCCATTTGACGAGTGAGCTTTGAATCTGTTTCTAGACCACGGTATTGCTCTATGAGGCCTAAACGTAGGGATCCCCAAGATGAGTGTGGATGTTCTTTCAGCCACATCCAAAACCATGTCTCTACCGGGATCGCCAAGATGAGTGTGGATATTCTTTCAGCCACATTCAAAACCATGTCTCTACCGCTCCGCTTATGAAGTGATGGAAGTTCGCTACAACCTCTTCCCATGAAACATTGTAGCTATCCTTGACTCGTTCTAAGCGAAACAAGAACTCGTCAACTGTCATGTTCTTCGCGTTAAATTTGACTCCCCACTTATGATAATGTGGAAAACGCGAGTACGAGCCTGCTGGTGATGGTGATGGTACTCTGGTTCGATCATGTCCCGAAGGATTTTCAAACGTCATTCGATCCAATCTCTCGTAAAAGTCGACTCCTTGAGTTCTTGCTGCTTGAGCTCTAAAAGTTCCTGGGTGTCTAGGAAGATCGCGTGGAAAGTTCGGTGTGACAGGTATATGTCTCATTATCGGCGGTTCTCGTTCTGCAGCGTATATTCTTGGAGTGGGTTGTTCACAAAGATTCATTGCCGGTCTGGAAGGTTGCGTATTTTGCGTGCTTATCGCCAATGCAGTCCGAATTGCTTCGTTGACTTTGTCCAACATTTGCGTTTGACTTGCTGCTAAAGTTTCCTGCAAATTCTTCCGATCTTCAGCTCGGCTGAACCCAATTGTAGCCAGTGCTACCTCCTTGATATATTGCTGCATCTGGTCTTCTCGCGTAGGTGAAAAATCAAGTCTGCGTTGCCTTAGTACCTCCGGGGTGAATGGTCTATTTTCTTCCACTACTCGTGGACTTTCATCAATCACTTGATGGTCTTGTGACGTACCTGGAATTTCTTCCATCTGGCTTACATCAACAGCTTCTCCGACATCCATTGTCAGATCGCGTGCTGGATTTAACGCCTTTTGATATCTCGTGAGATGATCTCCTGGAGTGCTAGGGTTTCGCTGATTCTTCCTATTTGGTTTTTCAGCGGTAGGATGTTTGTCTTTTCTTCCTCCCATAAGACTGAACAACTTTACCCGCTTAGACTGATATTATTTGATACATAATATTTAATAAGATGAAGATTTAATAAAGATATTTTCAAAACAAGCGATTGTTTTGCAAAAGAACCTATTAAAAAAATATGAATTCAAACTAATTCTACGCTACTATATTAACTAAACCTACTTTTTCTTTAAACTACTTTTCTAAACCTAACTTATAAACTAACTTAACCTAATTTCCTTTATAGGGTAAACCCTCTAAAACTCCAAAAAACTTCAAAAAAGGCTGGAAACCTCAGGAGCAATTCTCTTCCCCTCCTGACTTTCCAGATTTTTTTGACTAAATAAATTATCCGCAAAAAAAAACTAAACTCAAAACTTCAGAAGTGATCCTCTCCAACTTCTGATCAAAACTACAAACTTCAGAAGTGATCCTCTCCAACTTCTGACTAACAAACTAGAATTTTCCAAAACTACTTGGCAAAATCTAAAAACTGCAACCAAAAGAACGTGTTGCTTAATCGCCACCAGGCACTCCAATCGCCACCAGGCACTCCAGTTCCCAAACCTAAATGAAGATTTGCCAGAACTGCTAACTCCTATCGCCACCAGGCCTCCAATTTCCAAACCTAAACGAAGTTTTGCAGAAATTTCTAATTCTAAAACGCCACCAGGCAAATTCTAAAAATTTTTACTTCTAAATTTTTAGAAAACTTAATTTATGGCCACCAGGCAAATTCTAAAAATTTTTACTTCTAAATTTTTAGAAAACTTAATTTATGGCCACCAGGCAAAACTAAATTTCAAAATTCTTCAATATTCAACAAAAATATTCTATCAAAAACTAACTTCTTTCTTTCTAACTTTTCTCTACTCATTCCAGGCTCGGAGTCGCGACTAGAAAACCATCGTCTACCGTAACTCCATCATCATCGTCAAAAAAAATTTTTGATTTTTTCAATCAATTCCATTTTAGATCGCATGACTTATTCACTGCATCTAAAAACTACCTATCCATAATTCGAAAATTGATCTATGCTACAGCTACAAACCTAGGTAAGAAGACATCGTTGCCTAGTGGACAGTAGGTTAAGATCTCCTTTCAAACCACTTCAAGATACTACTCAATACAATACAAAAATAAAGATTCTACAATAAAAGTTGATATTTTAAAAATTGATATGGTTCTATCTCTTGTGTTGGTGTGTCTTTTACTTCGAATAAAACATAATTGTTCTTCGCTACAGACCTGAGTAGGAACAACTTCAACCACTCACCCGGTCGAAGAATCTAACACTTTATCTTCTAAAGACATCGAACTAAAAAAAATATAACATAGTAAAATAAAGGAGGCACCGGCAAGTCAGCTGAGCATGAGACACAGCGGGTCGTGGGTGATTATCTAACATAGTAGAGATATTTATGAACGAAATTTCAGAGACATTCTAAAGTATGGCTCCTTTCCTCTTTCGTTGAACAGGCTCACGCTCTATTAAACGAATGAGTTTTGTAGGGAGACCATTTCTTTTACCTCTCTGTTAAGCAATTAACATACAGAAAATATGATAACCACTTTGGATTGAATACCTATGTATTTCATACCACTTCCAACCCTTGTCTCAAATACCTACCAAATTTGCAAATTTCCATTCACTAAACAAATTACACTTTTTTTCAGTATGTATCAAGATCCCATATGCAACATCCAAATACAACCCAACTTTCAAAACTATTCGCAACATTTTGTAGCAAGATACAAATTATTTTGAATCCACTTCTTTGATACATAAACTAAATTCATTCAAGAAAAGAGCTTACGAGCAAAAACAACGACCTCTAGGAAGAAATAGGGAAAGTATTTTCCCACATCGGAAAGCTGTTCATGAAAATGTAACAGACGCCAAAGGAGCTTTGGCTACTACAAAATCATCCACCACCAAAGGAGCGCGAATAAATGAAAGCTGAAAGTTGAGGTTAAATCTGAACCAATAGGAAGACTAGCATATGGTAACGACACCACGCAGAGCACTTAGAGATAAAGTAGTAGAAAAATGGACCGCTTCAAGGTAAATTACGAAGAAGTACCAATTCCCACATCCAGAGTATTGTTCCTAAAAGAAATGAAATTCGTCAGTATGAAGAAATATAAAATTAAAGAGTAGAATGTAGATAAAACGATAAATAAATAAACATTCAACATTTAGGTTCAGGCTCGGACATTAATTAGCAAGATGAAATGCTAAATTAATAGGTAGAAGGGTTGCGGCTGGAGCCGTCGTTTTCCAGATGTGGTCCATCATCATCTTCGATTATTAAACGGAAGGATTAGACCTTCCGTTTTCAAGGAGGGAGTTCCGGAATCAAAATTAAATGCAACCTGGAACCGTATGGGTGATGATCGTAGATTTCATTTAGGTGGTTTCTATGATTATCCTAGGTAGGGAAGATAAGCATAGAGGGGATTCAATAACACCTGAATTTCCCCCACATTGGTCGCAGAACCTTACGGATGGCGAAGAAGAGTTAGATAGGTTGAGTAAGGTCAGCCTATAGAAGTGTCAACATCGAAGCTACTGTCGTATGATTTGTTTGTGGTCTCTTTTTCAAGTTTTTCTCTCTGTTCAATGTTACCATCGGGTCCAAAGCAAATTTTAATCTAATAAGTTCCTTTCATCTATACTTCAGGTCTGAAACAATGTGACACCGGTCGCATTCGAATTGCAAGATCCTACCCCACAACTCGGCGAGCTAAGCAATGGCAACGAGCAGACCTGGTGCAATGGTAGAATGACGACCACCCTGACTTCCGGGGCATGGACGTGCCTAAGTCTAAGTAGAGACAAGGGTACTATATGTCTTTAGGAAATCAGGTGTAGGATCCTTCAGAAGGGGGTTGACCAAACCTGAATAATCCTTGTATGAAACCATGGAGTTCTTTTTTGAAATCCAGAGGGGATGCGAACCCTTCTCAAAACTTTTCTAATTTCATTCAAGAGTTACGTCAGGTCGTCAACATCCTTAATAGAATATTTTTCTTTTAATTGTCTTTTCGTCTCAAATCGCCGAAAGTTGATTTAATAGTTCAAAGTAGTCTGTTGAATGATTTGAATATTTTCGGTTGATAAAAAGGAATCCTGATCAGACGTAAGATCAAGGTTTCTGGTGTCTTGAGAAATCGCATATACTACAACTACATATGTCGGTGATTTCATCGGGTGAAGAGGAGATTTAGGAATCTCAAGTCTATTCAACGATATGTGGATGATATTGAGACTTGAAATTCTGAACTTCTTTTTCTTCAGTCGATGAATATTACCAAAATTTTTGTACGATCCTACCCGCTAGTAGTTTTCGGTTAGTACCCCATTAGCTTTTTCAATACTGGTGATACCTACTTTTTGTTTTCTCTGGTTGTAGATAATGAGAGTGTTGGCAGTGTTGGGTATCTATGGAAGTTAAACCAGGAAGTTGATTCTAGTGGAGACTAGTTGAACCCTCATTTAGCGGATATATTTTTTCCATTACAAAGCAACGCCACATCTTCATCATCATCATCATCATATCATTTGATTGAAAGATTAACAACAATATTTCTTCTCCTATAGAAAAAAATATAAAAAAATTCTTAATCAAAGTTTTCTTTCGTTTGATAAAAAGAATTTCAATCTTTCACAATGTGTTGCAATGTAATGGAAGAAATATTTTTTGTCCGTTACAATTTGTTTTAGTTTGCCTTGTACAATTATTTTGCTTAGCAAGTACATCCAATAATCGACTTTTTGCATAATCCAATGTGAGTTTTCATTTATCCATTCCGTTGAGGGATTCAATTAAAGCGTCATATTTCTCATTGAATGTGAGAAATAAACTAACAATAAGATCCTGTTCCTCTGGTTTGGCTCCTACCAAAATTAAATCACGAACAATATTGTCAAATCTTGGGAAATGTTTCTGCATGTCGTTTCCGTCCAACTTCATAGACATTAATTGTTTGCGTAAGACCAATTGACTCGTTATACTTTTTCTTACAAACATACCCTATTGGGTCCGTCGTACATTTCCTTAGCATTCATTTTATCCATAATGTACGTGAGCTGTTCATCATTGATCGTTTGTGCAATCAAACTTCTACATCTTGCGTCTTTAATCATCAATTGCACTTTTTCGTTAATATTTGTTGCTTTTTCCTTTAACGAGTTCAACCCAGTATCAACAAATTGTTTCAATGATTTTTCCTCCAATACCAAATCTAGTCGAAATTTCCATTGACTAAAATTCGTTCCATTGAACTTCGGAATATTTATTTTCTCACAGTCTGCCATTTTTATTTATTCTGGAATCAATAATTATTTTCACTTACAACCCGATTTGCTGAATTTTTATTCTCGATTATTCTGGGCCCATAACCTGAGAATTTGAGATCCGCAGTGATGATAAAATCCAAACAAATGGTATGGAACAATAACTTATTTATTGATATATAAAATAATATAAAAATGATGTTATTAGAACGACTGCTTAATTTGAACTGAACAAACTAGAAACATTTAATTATAAGTTTTTGAAAACATAAATATCAATGCCGATCAGTAAATTTAAACAAAGTGTTTTACATTCATATTAAATTACTGTAACTGACAGTATGTGGTTTGAATTTCAAAATGACCCACTATGTCATGCGATTTGCTGTCTGCAGTGCGAACAATGTTTTTATATGGTTTCACTTTCACTCCAATTCTTTTTATTAACTAACAACACTCTGTGCCCAACACAGATATGGATGCCCCGCTATCCAACAAACCAAAAACAGATTCCTTTTCTAAATGAACATCTGCATACATTCTACCGTCTGATTTAGAAGAAATAATGGATTCTAAAATCCGTTTGCGAAACTTTTTTCGTTTTTGAAACAGATGTCGGCATTTTTGAACGTGTAAGCTAGTTAAAGTACTATTAGTTCCCATATTTGAGAACGAACTTTATAATAGTTTAGCTTACGCTCGTGAAGGGATTTGAGCGCATTGGTGTTCATAGGATGAGACTGGGTGCTGGGAGGGATTTCACTTTTTAAGATTTTGGATGGAACGATTTCAGTACCATTTTGCTTATTAGAAGTAGTAATATTATTTACATCTTCTGTGAGTGATCGGGGGTTTTCTTGAGGAACGAATTCCTCCACTCATCCGTTCGTCCCTCTGAGGGTTTCCCGTATTCAATAGTACTCACACCCTTTGCACCACACAAAAAACAAAATAAATTTCTAACATGCGAGGTGCAAAAATGGTAGGCATAAACCTTTTGGGCGCAGTTCCAGCAAATAAAATTTGCGACTGAAGCTGGTCTTTTAAATGAAGAAATGGACGCGATTTCCTCACCTTGATGGTCGGTTGATTCTGGTTCATCTTCGACCACAATTTCATTAACCGTTCTTTGGGAAGAGTACCGCTTCGCCAAAAATCTTTCGGCTTCTCGTGCCATGTTTCTCAACTCTTCTAGGCTCTTAACATTAGCTGATAGGAGAATTTTTCCCAGCTTATCTTTAGCATTACTCCGAATAACGTCTACCAATTTTCTTTCATCGAAAGGTTCTTTTAACCGGTCGTTCTTTGAAACCCTGCTTCCGAGTCAACAACCTCATATAAATTTCCACGTCATTTTCCTGCCGCCCAAATTACTTCGTCATTGCCGTTTTTATTGCTGACAATGTAGCTTCAGGGTTTCTACTATATGTCTTTAGGAAATCAGGTGTAGGATCCTTCAGAAGGGGGTTGACCAAACCTGAATAATCCTTGTATGAAACCATGGAGTTCTTTTTTGAAATCCAGAGGGCATGCGAACCCTTCTCAAAACTTTTCTAATTTCATTCAAGAGTTACGTCAGGTCGTCAACATCCTTAATAGAATATTTTTCTTTTAATTGTCTTTTCGTCTCAAATCGCCGAAAGTTGATTTAATAGTTCAAAGTAGTCTGTTGAATGATTTGAATATTTTCGGTTGATAAAAAGGAATCCTGATCAGACGTAAGATCAAGGTTTCTGGTGTCTTGAGAAATCGCATATACTACAACTACATATGTCGGTGATTTCATCGGGTGAAGAGGAGATTTAGGAATCTCAAGTCTATTCAACGATATGTGGATGATATTGAGACTTGAAATTCTGAACTTCTTTTTCTTCAGTCGATGAATATTACCAAAATTTTTGTACGATCCTACCCGCTAGTAGTTTTCGGTTAGTACCCCATTAGCTTTTTCAATACTGGTGATACCTACTTTTTGTTTTCTCTGGTTGTAGATAATGAGAGTGTTGGCAGTGTTGGGTATCTATGGAAGTTAAACCAGGAAGTTGATTCTAGTGGAGACTAGTTGAACCCTCATTTAGCGGATATATTTTTTCCATTACAAAGCAACGCCACATCTTCATCATCATCATCATCATATCATTTGATTGAAAGATTAACAACAATATTTCTTCTCCTATAGAAAAAAATATAAAAAAATTCTTAATCAAAGTTTTCTTTCGTTTGATAAAAAGAATTTCAATCTTTCACAATGTGTTGCAATGTAATGGAAGAAATATTTTTTGTCCGTTACAATTTGTTTTAGTTTGCCTTGTACAATTATTTTGCTTAGCAAGTACATCCAATAATCGACTTTTTGCATAATCCAATGTGAGTTTTCATTTATCCATTCCGTTGAGGGATTCAATTAAAGCGTCATATTTCTCATTGAATGTGAGAAATAAACTAACAATAAGATCCTGTTCCTCTGGTTTGGCTCCTACCAAAATTAAATCACGAACAATATTGTCAAATCTTGGGAAATGTTTCTGCATGTCGTTTCCGTCCAACTTCATAGACATTAATTGTTTGCGTAAGACCAATTGACTCGTTATACTTTTTCTTACAAACATACCCTATTGGGTCCGTCGTACATTTCCTTAGCATTCATTTTATCCATAATGTACGTGAGCTGTTCATCATTGATCGTTTGTGCAATCAAACTTCTACATCTTGCGTCTTTAATCATCAATTGCACTTTTTCGTTAATATTTGTTGCTTTTTCCTTTAACGAGTTCAACCCAGTATCAACAAATTGTTTCAATGATTTTTCCTCCAATACCAAATCTAGTCGAAATTTCCATTGACTAAAATTCGTTCCATTGAACTTCGGAATATTTATTTTCTCACAGTCTGCCATTTTTATTTATTCTGGAATCAATAATTATTTTCACTTACAACCCGATTTGCTGAATTTTTATTCTCGATTATTCTGGGCCCATAACCTGAGAATTTGAGATCCGCAGTGATGATAAAATCCAAACAAATGGTATGGAACAATAACTTATTTATTGATATATAAAATAATATAAAAATGATGTTATTAGAACGACTGCTTAATTTGAACTGAACAAACTAGAAACATTTAATTATAAGTTTTTGAAAACATAAATATCAATGCCGATCAGTAAATTTAAACAAAGTGTTTTACATTCATATTAAATTACTGTAACTGACAGTATGTGGTTTGAATTTCACAATGACCCACTATGTCATGCGATTTGCTGTCTGCAGTGCGAACAATGTTTTTATATGGTTTCACTTTCACTCCAATTCTTTTTATTAACTAACAACACTCTGTGCCCAACACAGATATGGATGCCCCGCTATCCAACAAACCAAAAACAGATTCCTTTTCTAAATGAACATCTGCATACATTCTACCGTCTGATTTAGAAGAAATAATGGATTCTAAAATCCGTTTGCGAAACTTTTTTCGTTTTTGAAACAGATGTCGGCATTTTTGAACGTGTAAGCTAGTTAAAGTACTATTAGTTCCCATATTTGAGAACGAACTTTATAATAGTTTAGCTTACGCTCGTGAAGGGATTTGAGCGCATTGGTGTTCATAGGATGAGACTGGGTGCTGGGAGGGATTTCACTTTTTAAGATTTTGGATGGAACGATTTCAGTACCATTTTGCTTATTAGAAGTAGTAATATTATTTACATCTTCTGTGAGTGATCGGGGGTTTTCTTGAGGAACGAATTCCTCCACTCATCCGTTCGTCCCTCTGAGGGTTTCCCGTATTCAATAGTACTCACACCCTTTGCACCACACAAAAAACAAAATAAATTTCTAACATGCGAGGTGCAAAAATGGTAGGCATAAACCTTTTGGGCGCAGTTCCAGCAAATAAAATTTGCGACTGAAGCTGGTCTTTTAAATGAAGAAATGGACGCGATTTCCTCACCTTGATGGTCGGTTGATTCTGGATCATCTTCGACCACAATTTCATTAACCGTTCTTTTGGAAGAGTACCGCTTCGCCAAAAATCTTTCGGCTTCTCGTGCCATGTTTCTCAACTCTTCTAGGCTCTTAACATTAGCTGATAGGAGAATTTTTCCCAGCTTATCTTTAGCATTACTCCGAATAACGTCTACCAATTTTCTTTCATCGAAAGGTTCTTTTAACCGGTCGTTCTTTGAAACCCTGCTTCCGAGTCAACAACCTCATATAAATTTCCACGTCATTTTCCTGCCGCCCAAATTACTTCGTCATTGCCGTTTTTATTGCTGACAATGTAGCTTCAGGGTTTCTACGCAAATACCATCATAACCAATTATTACCTTTTCCACTTAACAGAGTGTGGAAATTTTCGGCGATTTGATCATCAGTGTATGATAATAAAGTTTGCAATCGGCCGACCTTGAACAAAAAATCTCCAACATTTTCTGTTCCATCATACTTGATGTTCCACCTCTCTAATCTGCATGAATCAGATATACTGACAATTGAAGGTGTTATGGAATTTCTATCAAGTTGACTATGACGTTCGCGCGAAAAATTTGGTGCTACGTTTTGACGGAATGCTGGAGACAACCCATCTCCAGAAGTCTCATGAGTGTTTAGAGCAACGGCAGGAGGCTGAAAAGTCTCAAGTTTTTTAATGACATTGACCATGAACATTGAACATGTCAATATGCTGGAAGAATCTGATTTGATTCATCATCAGACTACTCTAAATTCTGGCCGCCAAGTCATCTACTTCTGAAGGCTGCTGCCTATTCGACGAACCAGGGATATTTCCGTTGGGTGATTCATTACCCTCCTCAACGTTTGGTAAATTTTCACCCTGATTATTGGTGGACATAGTGAATGAGGAATCACTGAAAGTTGAATTAAGCTCTTGTGAAAAGCTTAATGAATTATCTAGATTAAAGCGATCAATTTTGGTTCGAAAACGATTGAAAAATTCTTCAAACCTCGCTTCTGAATGAGCTTTGTAATGTTCGAAAGTACAATTTTGCAACGACGAACACCGACTTTTGCTCATAACTTAACACCCCAAATCTACCTGCCTATAGTACCAGTAACAATTTTAAAATCCAAGAAAAATGGTGAGGAAAGAAAACAGATTTTTTCAATTTAAATTTATTCAAAATTTTAACTCGATAATAATCTTTTTTTAAAAGACTTGAAAAGTTGAAATTTATTTATATTGAAATAATAAAACCTATATAATTTTCTTTTTACTTTTTGTATAGACACATTTTCTCATAAACAAATGAGGGATGAGGATCGCGAAAGGATATGGAAATGCAACGAAATAATTAAAAATGAAGATGCCGAAGTGCTTGAACCTTTTAAAAAAAAAATATAAACTTAAAAAAATGTGAAATTATACTAGGTATTTAATTTATATATATTTAATTTTTATCAATTGAATTGGAACTATTGTTTTGTTTTGTTCTAGGACTTTGCAGCCTATTTAGCTGTAAAGGCTCTAGAACGGAAAGATTGATTTGAAGGACATTTAAAGACGATCTTTACATCAGAAAGTCTCTTCAAATGTAGGTATGTTTATGTGTATGCTATTTGGTCTGAACCTGTGAGCACTTGCTAAACAAATGACCAGAGGACTAAGGCATCTTAAGCATACACAGCTTTTTTGGTGAAGCATTCCACAATACCTGTCGCTACACGATACCGAATGCTTTGCCTTCCGTCATCGGCACTTACAAGAGATGTTAGAAGCTCCACGCAAAAAGATTTATTTAATGTGTATACAAAAAATTAAAAAAATAAATTATTAAAAAAAATCGAAAGATTTGAAAAGGATCAATAAATATGATCTCTATCTTTTAGTTTATAGTTTAGTTTATTTATTTTCATGTATGCTTAACACATTAAGATATAATATCTTATTAACTTGTGCCAGCCTTAAAAGAATAGATACATAATTTAATAAAAGCTATAAATGGAGAGTTAGCTAGAGAAGATTAAAATACATTTAGAATTGGAAATACTATTACATTACTCTATAATTAGAAACTGAGTATTCAAAATTAAAGAAAGGTAGTATTGTGGTTATTATTATCAGTTAGACTTAAATGCAAGAAAGAACTACAACGTTGAGTAATAATGTTTGAGTTTCGACTGAAATATTTTGCTATTTGTAATGTTTCTTAGTTCACGTGGCAGAGAATTCCAGAGGCATATGGCGTTGACAAAGAACTGCCGCTCAGATGTTAGGCAATTATGTCGTGGAATGTTAAGAGTGTTAGATCGATTAGAAAAAGGAAACTGCTGTCTATAGTACAGGTGCTGTGGTTGATGGGTCTGCATGATGCTAAAAAGGAGCAATAGTGTTCTGTATTCAAGAAAATGTTTGAAATGCATGTTGTACATAGCATTTGCATAGCCGGATATGTGGTCATACCTCTTTAGACCATAGATGTAGCGTACGGTGTTATTAAAAGCCACTTGTAGTTTTCGTCGACTCTCAGCATCGCAATTACAAAACAATTCACAGCCATAGGTGAGAATTGGAATGATCAAAGTCTTAGCCAACATCATACGTGGAAAATAGGAAAGATCCAATAATTTTTTGGAAATAACTATACATTTAGTTTTAGAAGGGTTTAAGAACAGTTTTCTGTGACCATATCTGAATATTATGAAGATCCTGATTTATATTATGTACGCAATTTTCAATGAGACCAAGTGGACTACTCAAGTAAAGCTGCACATCATCAGTGTACATATTTATGAGTGAGAAGTTCATTTTCGCAATTCATTTATGTAAAGTGAAAAAAGGATTGGGCCTAAGATCGATCCTTGTGCGACACCTTTCAAGACAGGCAAGAAGGAAGACAACATATTGGAAAGGGAAACAGCTTGTTTTCTTTCGCTCAAGTACGATATTAACAACTTTGACGCAGAAGATGAGAAATCAAGTTGATGTAAAAGTTTGTGTGCAAGAGTCAGATGATCAATGGTATCAAAAGCCTTCGAAAAATCTAAGACAACCAAAAAACTGACTTTATCGTCATCTAAGGCCTGCCTAATATCTTAAACCACATTAATAAGCGCTGTAGTGCAACTATGCTTTGGACGAAAGCCAGACTGAAATGGTGTCAAAATATTTGCTCTGTTAAGATAACTATTTATTTGTTTTTGCATAATCCTCTCCAAAACCTTGGAAAGAAAAGGCAGTATCGAGATGGGTCTAAATTCCTTGCAACTAGAGGTTTTTGGGACCGGAATTACCTTAGCTAGCTTCCAAGCTTTAGGAAATATGCTAGTCGTTAATATTGTATTGAACAAATATGTTATGTAAGTTAGTAAAATTGGAAGTAAAGCTCGTATAATGACAGGATGTATACCATCAATTCCAATAGCATTTGACTTCACCAACATAAAGCTTTCGACAACGTCTGTACATTCAATACATTGAAACTCAAACTTATTTTCGGTGGCCATAGGACGGTCTTCTCCTTCATGGAATTCTGAGCTGGGTTCAAATGACGATGGAGTGGGTAGAGATAAAAATAATTTATTCAACTCATTGCAGTCAATATTTTCACTACATCTTGTAGCCTTTTGCCTACCAATACCAACATTCCGCAGATTATTCCACAACTTGCGACCATTCACAGACAAGTCAAGCCGATTGTTGAAAACCTTAGCCTTTTCGGTTCGAATTTTACAAACAACTTGGTTACGTAACCGACTATAAGTTCTATGGTATTGTTTCAACCTGTATCTTCTCCATAGAGAATATGCCTTGTTTCGTTGATAAATCCGCGAGCAGATTTGTGGCGTGAACCACGGTCGAGAACGATGAGTCAAAATTTTGTGTTTAAGAGGAACAAACGTGTTAAAAAGGTGCTCAAGGTTAGATTGTAAGTATTCCACTTGAGCATCAGGTCCTGGCATACTGTAAATTCGATTCCATTCAATTGTAGAAGCACTGAGTTGACATAAAAGTTGATCATAAAAAATAACATCATCTTTATTACATACAAAAATAACATCAAGTAGAGACCTTGAGTTTCTAGTAAAATGTGTTGGTACTTGGACATTAATCGGTGACAAATTGAAAGATCTCATACTGTCCACTAAACTGGTATCATTCAAAAGATTACTATTGAAATCCCCACACAGCATAATTGTGGACGAACTTAATGAGATTTCTTCCATAAGAATTTCGAGAGGAGAAAGATCAATGTTTCTGTGCGGTCTATAAACTGTACCGAGCAGAAGCTTATCGTCGCCACATATCAAGTCCACAAAAATGTACTCTATGTCACTACCAGGATTTGAGAGACAATTCATCCTACAGGTTATGCCTTCCCTAACATAAATAGCAACCCCACCTCCACGATCACCCCTATTAGCTCTAAACAGATTGTAACCATTTACACTAAACATAACACTCGGAAAATCGACGGGAAACCAGGTTTCAGATATACAAATAGCATCAACATCAGACCCCTCAAACACATACCTAAATTCGTCAATTTTTTTCCGCAAACTTTGTGCATTAATGTGACAAACTCGAAATCCAGCACATTGATTGGAAAACACTCTGAGCATAGAACGTAAGATCAAACCATTACCAACGCCAGAGGAATTCATATTTAGATTGATGCAAAAGAATAAAAAAATATTAAATAAAAGTTAAACTAATAATTTACAAATGAAAAAATATTATTATAACTTAAATCAAGTTCTACTTACTCGTACTCAGATAAAATGAAAGAATTTTAATTTGCAAAAGTAAAAAAGAAAAATAAATTAAAAAAAAATAATAATATTTTAATTAATTTGTATTGCTCATGGCAACCCTGTTCTCAAGTCTTCATTATTTTCGATAAGCACAGCTGTATCATCAGGTTGACGTTTTATGTATACAAGTCCACGCATCGTAAACACAGATGTAAGTTGTTTTTGTTTTTTAAGTTTGAGAGCAGATTGAAGCAAGGAATGATTTTTTTAGTTAGGCATTCTCGGAGAAAGATTGCTTTTTTTGCATTCTGTCCAAAGTTGACATCACGTAAACAAAGTGGTTTGTTGTTGTTTTTCTTACAGTGTTCAGCAGCGCATCGAAGTACAGTATTTTTGTCGTGAGGTGTTGAAAATTTGATGATAATAGCAGAATCAGGAGAATTAGATGTCGGTCGCGTGCGGAATATTGTATTTAAAGTTGGTGGCCTTGCGTTAATATAATAGTGATTAAAAATAGCTTGAAGGTTTTCTTCCGCAACAAAGGGTATTCCATTAAGAATGGCATCGCAAGCAACATTTCGATTCTCATGAATTTCCTGTGTTCTACTCAATTTGTCGAATTCATACTTAAGTGCGGATATATCATTAGTGCATTTATTTATATTTGAAGTGCATGCTGAAAGTTCGGATTTGACATTTGTTATCGTCGCGTCAATTGTGTTTATATTTTCTCTCAGCAACATGTTTTCAGCATCAAGTTTTAATTGTGTTGATTCAATTTTTGATACCCTTGCCATTAAATGAGTGATTTCGTTTTTAATGGCTGATATTTGTGCAATAACGTTTGCCGATATTCGTGCCTCTGCTTCATTTAATTGTTTTATGATAAGTGAATTTATTTCTGATGTTATGCTATCTTTTTGCACCTTTAGTCTATCGTCCATTTTTTTCCACATATCGCTGTCATCTGTTGAGTTTTTATTTCGAATTCTGAAGAGCGATGAGTTAGCTGAATTAAGTGGTGAGTATTGGTTTTTACCAACTGGTTCAGGCATATTTGAGTGTGTGTGCAGATACCGTAGATTTACAAAAGAAATTACTTTTTAATTTTCAATTAAGTACAAAAAATCACTTAAATAACAATAAGGAAGCACAAAAAACACAGAAATCAAAATGCGAGCACTAAAATTATATATCAGTTCAACAAAAAGAGTTTATGGGAAACTTTTAGGCATAGAAAACCAGATTGAAGGTAAGCCCGATGTAAACACGTCTAGTCGCTAGCTATCAGATAGATAGCAATCACCACGTTCATGGGCGCCATTTGTAACGAGCTCTTTTGTTGGCGTTTGGTCAGTGTTGGTATAATCCCATATAGCTAGCTCAGGTAAGCAGAAAGAGTTCTTTGACCATAAGAGCTGTCACAAATATTACTACCAGAATGGTGTTACCGTCTGCGGAACATTGCCTCTTTGACGGTGATTTTTTGATTGACTTTGTTACAGTTTTATATGACCGTTGGGACTTTCAAAAAGCAGATATTTTAAATCTTTCGTTTGTTTGCTGGGTAGGATCCATTCACAGCTTTTCCTTTGTAGATTAAATCGAAAACTTAAAAATTTGACTATATATTAAATATTTTTTGTTGTTGTTTTTTTTTACACTATCAGATCTATTTTCAAATGGAGCTTGAAGCAAGCATCAACTTATGAAAGAAAGATTTGCTAACACATATAATGTGTCCCACTGGCTCATCACTTAGTGCAGGTGTTAGTTGTTAGTAAGCACAATGGTACAAAAACAAAAACACATGCACATAAATATAACATAAATACATTATTAAAATACAGCACAGAAACAATTATGATTGTGGAGCACTGGTTCTAAAGAGAGTTTTTAAATTATTTCTATTTAAATTAAAGTCTATCAGGCTCTCATTCAAGTTATAAAACTTACTCATCCGTGTGAGAGGCTCATGCATGCCATAATTAGTTCTGTGGAGTTCAACATTCAAAAGTTCAGATCTTCGCAGGTGGTAAGACCTTCCGCGGTAGTTTAAGCCAATAGAAGCTAACAGGTCCGAAGCATCAATTTGTCTGAGGATAAGTTGATGAAGAAAAATCAAATCATTATTTACCCTTCGTTGGTATAAAGATTGAATTTGCAAAAGCTATATCCGATGTTCATAAGTTGGCAGATTATAAGGATCGACCCAAGGAAGGCATTTAAGAGCAAAACGAATAAACTTATGCTGCACTGATTCTACACATTTCTTATGGATTTCATAAAAAGGAGCCCGCTTTTATAACACCATACACTGAAACTATTGACATCAGCCTACATATGCGATGGAAAATTGAGGCAGTTATCCAGCGGATTAACTGCCTTTGCAAAAACTGCAACCACAAAAAAAAACACTATAAGCTTAATTGACATACTAGTAAAAAAATTAAATAAGTTACATTGTACATTGTAACCAATCTCTAGGTATGTGTTTTAAAAATTCTCCTGTATAGGAACTTTCCTCTGGCACTCACTTTATTTAAATTACTTAATTTTAAAATCCGATAATTATGTCGGTAATTCAAAAATAAACTTATTTAACCCAACTGAATAATAAATATATGTTTTATATATACACTATGGTACTTTAGCGAAATTCTACTGGACTCTTGATTAAACTACTGCCAACTGAATATAGCAGTTGTTAAAGCCACAGTAACTTATTCATCTATTTGCAACCTTTTCCAGTTACATACCTTTTCGAGTTGTAACAATCCTAACAACATTGAGTGTATACATTCATTATGTAATATCTCATCTTTGAACCATAATAGAGACCCCCAAACTACCGTGACCTACTTTTTATAAATTTCCCTATATGGATTTGGCTATTGACATACAAAGTCAAACTAACAACTAAATTTCAATCGTAAATAAAAGAAATCATAAAATTGATTTGTTTTTTCAACATGTGCGGTTGATTTTTATTTTTTTGCTTGGATAAAGTATTTTAAATTATAAATTCGTAACATATAAGGAGAAGAAGAAGATAGTTTAAAATTAAATTCGAATCGATCGACCCGAAAAAAAGGAGTTCGGTGACAAAAATAATTTGGATTATTCTTTATACAAAAGAAAAAAAGATAGTTTACATCTTAAGATGTTGGTGACCTTTTTTGTTGCTATATGTAAGCTATTGTTGAATGGGCTTTAGGTCAAATGAATTCATTAAAGCCCATTCAACAATAGCTTACATGAAGATAGTTTACTACAAGTTTTTATTTTTGCACAAGTCTAAAAAAAAAACACGACAAGTGTCGTGAAAAGATATGGTTTGGTTATAGACTCACAAAAAGCAGGTACATAGGTTAGGTAAATTTCGTTTTTTGGGAGAAGCGTCATAAAAGTTGCAATTATCAACTTTGTCCTAATTTTTTCTTACAATATAAACATATTATATGTACGCTTCATTCATTGTACAATTGAATTTTCCGTGGTTAGCGAAGGGTTTGAAAAATTTCGTAAAATCCAAACAAAAACTGTCAAGTGACACGAATGACTTATCCAATTTTAGATTTTAAACTATTTTCCACGCGATTGGTAAACATTTTATAAACAATCTCTCGGACTTACCGCGCATATTTAATAATCTTATTGATTAATTTAACATAATTGCATCTAGTCGTGGTCACGGGATAACTGATGTGTGTTTGTGTATTATGTTTGAATTTTTCTTAAATAGTATCGGTGTGTTGTCTGTGATCGTACTTGCAGGTTACAGCTCAGGTGTCAGGTGTTTATTTCTGTTGTTGTGAAATCGATGATTGTTGTTGTTGTTGTTGAGCGTCAAAATAAGCAAGGGTACATGAAAAGCGACACAGGATAACGGAAAATTGAACCTTTTGTTTCTGTTAAAGTTATTGTGTATTTATAAAATGTTTTTGTTATAATACAAATTCTATATACTTACATTGAAAAAATTAATAAATATAGAATAATAAATAAAAATAATTTCAACTAAGTAGAAGACTTAGCATTAAATTTAGTGGACTTGTTGAATTATTGATTCAAATTAGCTTTTTATGGCCTTTAGTCCATGAAAAAATGGCGTTTCGTGCGGATGCTCACTTTGCGCTCATCAGTTGACGACGAGTGACCACCTTGTCAATACGCAAATTTCAGTTCAACTTACCTAACTTTTTTGACAAAAAGCTAAAGTGAACTATATCCAACAAGATTACGATTGTAATCATTAAGCTGGAAGTGTTTACCCGTGGCCTGGTTAAAGTTATACATAAAATGTTTTTGTTATAATACAAATTCTATATACCTACATTAAAAAAATTAATAAATATAGAATAATAAATACAAATAATTTCAACTAAGTAGAAGACTTAGCATTAAATTTAGTGGACTTGTTGAATTATTGATTCAAATTAGCTTTTTATGGACTTTAATCCATTGTGTTATTGTGTATCTTGATTTCAATGAACTCTCGCACTATTCTAGGTGTAAAAACCGCTCCATGGCAATTGATTTGGCTTGGTCAAATCAAATTAAATGCACATTATTGAATGCTAGATGTTCACATATCGTGGATTTGTTCACTTGTTTAATTTGTATGGCTTTTGTATGTGCATTTAGCCTAGTTTTAATTTCACGTTTTTTCACCAAGGTGATGTTGTGAACTTGTGGTTCTTCTTCTATCGAAACGTCGGGTGCAATTTATCAATAAGATTATTAAACATACCCCGGTAAGTCCGAAAAGTTTGTTTATAAAAAGAGTTATATAATGTTACTTGTAAAGTAAAGTTAATTTAAAATTAAAAAGAAAAACAAAACATCTCGTAACGTATTTTTAATCTCTTTGCCAAAGTTAAAATATACATAACACCTTAAATTTTACTAATAGACTAAGAGCCCACAGCAATTTAATTGTGATTGATAACTGGATAATTGGCATTTTCAAAAGTTAGCGTCTTGCAGTTCAGAGTAGGGGCATTTGTGACAAAGACTGCATCAAAAGTACATTTTGTTTTTTCATAGACAAAATAATTTTGACGCATTAAAAAAGTGGCCGAAAATGCAGCGGAAAATTTATTCCAAAGCTATCAAGTTTGCTCATAGTTTCGAAAATAATTTTAAAGGCGTGTTGATATTATTTCGTCTCTCAAAAAAAATGCATTGTGGCAAAAAATGCATATTCAAAAATGCCCCACTTTGGACTGCAAGACGCTGACTTTTAGAAATGGGAACTATAGTTCTTTCGAATAATACACACTAATTGAGTTATCAATCGCGTCCGAAAATTATTTGGGCTCTCGGTCTATAAGTAGGAGGTACCTATATCATTTTGCAAATAGGTAAATTTGTTTTATTTTCAATAACAGTTAATTCTGACCTGCAAAACAATAAGACTTCAAAGCCATGCAAACCATCAAAAAGTGTTGGTATTTTATTTTGAAGTGTTTTCTATTTATTATATTTCAAAAAAGATTTCAACACTCATTCGGAATTGTTTTTAAAAAAATCTTTAATTTAAGTCTTAACTTTGAAGAATTTAATTATGTCAATTCACTACCGTTATTTGTTTGACACTATCGTAGTAAAACTTACATCTGGTGGTCGAACAGGACTAAGCGGTGCCATAAACTGTACAAGCTTAGCAGATAATTGATGCCACATTATAGATGCTTCACAGTAGGCGCACTCAGAAGTCTCCAAATGAAATGAAAATCAAAATTAACTTTTTATCATAGGTACTTATTATTTATGACTGATCCAAACAATGTTGTTTTCTAGGTACATAACATTTACACAGCTGGTCAAAATAATAGGTGTGAATTTTTTTTTGCTTGATGCTGTCATTATGTTGCTAAATAACGGTTGATTTTCCTGCAAGTGTTGCCCCAAAACATTTTTTTAGTGAAAACCCGGTTATCCTCTTGACAATGACACCAAATGTATTGCGTTTTTGAATTTCAGTGATTTAAGTTTGATTCAATACGATTGATGGTGTTTTATAAGTTAGTCATGAAAATAGGTGTGTTCCAAATAATATTGCTGTTCCTTTTAAATTTCGTTTGTAGAGGGTATTAGGTTTTGAGGTGGGTTGTCTTAAATTTTTTTTACTATCATAAACCAATAGTTTTGTTATTTATTACTTTTTTAACATGGGTCAAAAAGTCCACTGCCCGACAGAAGAAAACAAATTGGTTTTGCGACTTACTTAGAAATTGGGCCGAACATACAAATTTATAGGGAAGACCGGAGGAGGATCCCAACATTTCATAACAAATGCTTTACACTTCAGATTAGTAAGCGAAAATAGAGGAAGGCCGAAAAAGATACAAGTTACCATTGATCGCCTTTTACTACTTTTTGCAAAATCAAACCTTTTTGCTTCTTCCAGAATTATGGGTGCACAAATTGGTAGTGAAATCAGTGAACATTCCGCAGAAGGAATCAGAACTTTAATCTTTCATTTAGAGTCGCCAGGAAAGTTCCATTGTTAAGGCTTAGCAAAATAAGGCTCCGAGAAGGATTTGCCCTTAGCAATACAAGTTGGAACGGAGCTGAAAAAGTCGTTATACCCTGTGGAGTGATAAGACAAAAACAAACTTGTAGTCCTTAGATTCTGGGGAAAATGGCAGGATACCAAAAGGAAATGTCAACCTACCACCCTCGCTATGCAGAGCAAACGATAAAACACCGAGAAGAAAATATAATGCAGGCTGCTTTTCCTGTTTTAGCGTCGTCTCAATATTCCGTTTTATTAAACATCTTGACAATATAAGGGTATAGGGATATTTTAAATAATGTGATGATGCCATATGCTGTGGAAAACACGGCCTTTAGATGTCACGTTCAGCTGGGCAACAATCTGAAACATACAGCAGGGGTAGTTAAAGATTTGTTTCGAGAGAAAAAAACGTCTGTTGTTTCATGGCCAAGCCAATCCCGGATCTTTATTCAATTGAAAACTTGTGGAATGTTCAAACGAAGATTAGGAGAAGAATATTTAACAAATAGGGACCGATTGTAGGAAGCAGTTTAGAGGAAATGTTATTCCATACCTCAGATAACGTGCCGAAAATTGGTAGAGCCTATACCAAGCGCCGATTCCAAAAAGTTTTGGATAATAATGGAGGATAATCAGGCTAATAGATTAATAGAGACGACGGAAATTAAAATAAAACACAAAAATATTCATTATAACGAATATTAATGATACTTGAGAAAGACATACCTATGTTTTGTCCAAGAGCAAAAGTCTTCGGCTCTTATTGCGAGTGTCGTTTTTCTATCGATAAACGACTTTTGTCGATAGTCGAAAATCGAAGATTTGATTTGGTATTGAGAATCTCAATTTTGAACGAAAAATTTCGTATAAGCTATCGACCTTTGTCATTCATATTTTCCTGATCGACCGCGTACAACGAGTTTTATTTTCTCAACAAAATTATGTGCACTCCTTTTTAATTGGTTTATTTTTTCTAAAATAACAATATTCTTTCAATCATAGGGTAATAGTTGAGCGCAATTTAATAATAAAAGCAAAATAAAACACAAAGCATGGGTTCGGTTAACTATTACTAAAAAATTTGAACAGAATTTTTCTTTTGCATTATTTTATTACTTTTACATTGATATCCAACAAACAAATGATGTAAAACAATGACAAATAACATAAAATAATTTTTTCTTCAAGAAAATATGAATTTAATCTTTTATTTTTTGTAAGAAAAAATATTTATTGGACTAACTAATGAAAATTTTCTTGTTAACTGTCAAATGCCAAAATATAGGACTGACTGAAACATATGACAGTGATAAAACTGCAAAACTAAAAAGCCCATTTGTTTGTAAGAAATATCCCGAAAAGTTTCCTATGATTAAATAAGAACTAAGGAAAATCTTCGAGTCATTTTACAGGCACACAATCAACAAGGTGGCTTCTAGCTGTTAGTTTGTTTTAGTGTGTGTGCTCTTTGTGCTTTAAATGAATCCGTTATACATTGCATCACAACAAAATGTGAAATTAGAAATACTTTTTGTCTCAAT
This sequence comes from Baccha elongata, assembly GCA_951217065.1. Classification (NCBI taxonomy): domain Eukaryota; kingdom Metazoa; phylum Arthropoda; class Insecta; order Diptera; family Syrphidae; genus Baccha; species Baccha elongata. Next base: position 83,925,446 of record OX578274.1, read on the forward strand.
CTAGAACTTACAAATAATTTTTCCCTACATTTACTATCACTGACACTGCCCCAAATGCCAAAGTATAAGGTTTATTCACAATAAGCGTATTCCTTATTCACAGTAACCGATATCTCTGTCGATCAAGTTACACAGTACCAAAACGAACATTTATCGATGCTTTCGACTTTTATCGCATCGAAAGTCAAACGACACTCGCAATAAGGGCCTACGTGTTTATATAATTTATATGTAATTATTTGATTTGAAAAAACTGTTACTATCGTTTATTTTACACAATAACATCAGTTTTCTAAATATTAGTGTAAAAATAATATTTTCCTAAAAAATATTAAAATAAACGAATTATAGTCCGGTCAAATTAGACCAAAAAATAAGAGTAAAGTTACCTAAATTCCCACCAAGCTGAAAATCGGTAAGATTGTTTGAAATATCATTTAAAACAAAATTTGAAAGTTCCCCGTCTTTCCCCTGTAAGGAAAAAATTTTATTCAAGGTCAAAGGTAAAAAATGAGTTTTTCGCGATTTTCAGCAAAACGGTAAGTTTTATCATAAAAATATTTCAAACAAAAATTGTTTTTCTACTTTTGCAAAGTGTCAAAACCATGTACTATTTTTACACGCAATAACTGGCTGTGATATGACATCTGCATTTTACAGGAGGGGTAAAATAACAGTCTTCAAACTATTTGAGAAACAAAATTTTATTGAATGTGCTGAAGTTTTTAAAAATAGTAGTTCTACTCGACAAGAAATTATTACTAACGGCATTCGCTTTCTTCTTTCTATGTACGGAGCTCCTAAAAAAACTACCTGCTTAGATAAGTATAGATATGCATGTTTCGTTAAAAACACCAAAAGTAAAAAACAAGTACAATTAGCTTGTCTTCCTCCAACCTCAGTTGCTGCTCATCAACATCTTTTTAGGGTATATTACCAAGTTCAAGTGTGGCTTGGTTATCAGCTACACCCTACAGACTGGGGTTGAAAGTTGGTCAGCAATTTATTAGAACCAGTGCACACTTTACTTCCACCTGCGCCGGAAAAACTGCTGAACTCGATTTTTTGCAACTGCAAAAAGGGATGCAGTGCTAAATGTGGTTGCAAAAAAGTCGGACTGTTCTGTGTTCCGGCATGTACGTACACATTGTCAAGGCCGGTTGTGCTCTAATATTGAATCACCAACAGTAGAGGATCCGTTTGATTCCAACGAGGCAACATGCGATACATCGCTATTATTAACGCAGTTTACATGCACTCAGGATGAAGATAAAGAAGAACAAGAACAAGAAGAACAAGAACAAGACGAACAAGAACAAGAAGATCAAGAAGAAGAACAAGAAGAAGATTTTGAAAGTTACGACTCGGACGATTAAATTTCACTACTTTTTTTTAATTTAAATTGCTTTTATCTTTTCAATCTCTGCTAATATCCATTATTTTTCAATAGTTTCAAATTAAACAGGATCAAAACTGACCCGTGGAATAGGCCTACTGGGGAAACCACAAAAAAAAAACTTACAGTTTTGCTGAAAATCGCGAAAAACTGATTTTTTTTACCTTTGACCTTGAATAAATTTTTTTCTTTACAGGGGAAAGATAGGAAACTTTCAAATTTTGTTTTTAATGATATTTTAAACAATCTTACCGATTTTCAGCTTGGTGGGAATTTAGGTAACTTCGAATGTCTAAATTGACCGGACTATTAATAAAAAAAATTATAAACACACCTATTTTATTGACCAGCTGTGTATGTGTATGTAATTGGATTTGCTGCTTTAATGGAAAATGTAATAACAAAAAAACTAACCTTTAACGAACAAATATGACTGCTTAAACCAACACGTGCCGCTGTAACCATACATTTTAGTAGCTTTGAAGTATTTTCGCAGACGTTCGAATGAATCCCTGTATGTTGCTCTACATCCTGTAGCTCCATTTGTTTGAGAAGAATATCCAGCATTAGAATGCAACATGTAAGATTATGTTCAGCATCTGTGGAAAACTCCGTGTGACGGTTAGTGGGTGCTTCGTCGTCAGAAATTGCTGATGTATTCCCTGAATCATCTTCTACAACTGGTGCTAGTAAGAAAAGAGAACAATATTATGTATAACATTTTATACGTTTTGTTAGAAAAAAAAAGAACTTATTCATGTTTGTAGTGTGTACAAATCCATACTTACAAATCGAACTTCTTCTAGGTGGATTTGGTATGCCATTCTCGTCTTTTACAGGAGTTTTCTGCCCTTTCACTTCCTTTTCTTTTAAAATTTCATTTTGCACACCATACTTCATAATGCGAACACCGTTTCCAAACATTGCAAACAATTGAACCAGAGGAATTAAAATTTCTAGCTTTGTCAAAATTTGCAACCAATGAAGGGCTTGCTGCTGAACTTTTGCTGTAGTTTTTTCAAATCTGATCGCCACGAAATTGTACATAGTTTTTGCATCAAATCCAAGTGGAGACATTTCGGGATCTAAGATCTTACTAAGAACTATTTTTAGTTCGTGCAACTCCTTTTCGGCTACGTCGTTTGTTATTGCTTCCATCCAGTGAGGCATAACGTAGTCCCAAATTTCAGAAGTTATAACTTCATATGGAACCAGACATATGAGACGTTGAAGTCCTTCTTTAAGGTGACTTGTACGGGATGCTAGGGTATCCCAATGACCACCTACTCGAGCATATTCTGGTGGGTGAGGTAGGAGGCATGATGTAAAAACCTGGAAGAATGTGAAATTAGTGAATCAATTAACAAAATGCAAAATTTAAGTAAAATAATCAAACATGAAACTTCAACGACAGATATTTTTTATTATACTTTGTATTAGTGTTTTTTCTCTTGATATTCTAGGTATTGAATATCTTATTTGATTTTTCCAGCTCTGAGCAGCCTTAAATTAAATATATTGGCGCAAAATTATAGTCCATTTAACTCCAAACTAAATCAAATTTAGTTTGACACTAGTCTAAAATTACATTTTTGGCAATTATAGACAAGTTAAACTACACTTTATCTTTAAAGACTTGCATCAAAATTAAAATCATGAAAACCCTATTTTAATTTTGATAGTGTCACACTTTCTTCTCTCTGACTCCTGTCAATTTGTCATTTTCTATAAACCAAAAAAAAATTTTGCAAAATGTTACCTGCGAAGCAACTTCAATCCAGGTCAAAGTGGAAGCATTTGATAAATATTTCGAGGATACACCAAAACTACCTGCTCTGCTTCCCCGGAGTTGCTATGTTGCTACACGAAGTTGAGTAGTCCATTTAAGTCAGTAGTGATTCCGACTCGGCAAGTGATCCGATCGGCAGTCCATATCTGTGCAATCTGGAGGAAATTTCAGAGATCATTGAGAACTCCAAACCAAAGAACTAAAAGCGCCTAAAGGTCTTCCAAACGCTTTTATTATCCTCATTACTATAGTATTGTTAACAACTAGCATCAACAACTGTGAATAAGTGAAAATCATAGAAGGTCGTGGCGTTCCCGAGATAAGGTGCTTCCAACCTAATACCCAACCTGCTGGTCAAAATTACTTCTCTACAGCATCAGAAAAATACTGGAATTATTAATTCTCTAGAGACTGGAAGAGATTCAGCAGTAAGCAGTCAAAAATTCCCGAATTGCAGTTTGGCTTTCAGGAAAAGCACTCAATGCTGCATGAGCTGCTAAAGATTCAACATGAGATAACTATAGCCTTCAAAAGACATCTTGTCACAACTAATCGCAGTCCAAAAAGTAGAGGCCCAGATCAACAGGCCAAAATGTCTGCTTCAGACCACCTTCAACAAAAAGAGGCATCAGTTGCACTTTAGCCAATCAAAGAAACTTGGTTCTGAAACCCGTCGATAAATCAACCATAGCTGCCAAACTGAATGCCAATTAAATAGGGATCCATTTCAAAGAGTTGCTAAGGTTCAAACAACACAGTTCTTAAAAAAATTAAATTAATTTTGATTTCAAATAGAAAGAAAATTGAAATTAAACAGAAAATTATATTCCGGGCTGATGACATTTGGCGACAGATAGAAAGATGTGTTTGCTTTGTTTTCTTAGCGAACTGTCACTGTTGAAGGCGTGTTCCGCACAAATAAGTTAGAGAAATGTTTTAAACCCCACACTAGTTGTCAGTTCATCAGAAAGAGTCTATAATTACTTTAAAGTTAGAGAACTGTTTCAAAGTTTAAATTAAGTTAAGAAGTGTGGCGTTAATTCCTTAAACTTAGACTGACTTTAATTTTGCACCATTGACACTAAATTATTAATTTCCGAAAATAATGTGAAGTGCTTCAAATTATTAAATTACTTTTAAAATTGGATTCCCGGGAAAAAAGTGATGTTGCCCTTAATGCAAACAATTGGCCTGAAAATGTTTATGTCTCGAGAAATAGAAATCGTAAAAAAAAATAACAAAGGCCGCACCCGAATACCACTATAATGTAAATCTTATATGTACGTTTCATCTTGTATACGCTTTAGTGAGATTCTCATATTTGCAGATGATATGAAAATTTTAAAAACATTCAAATCTCCTAATGACCACAATCTTCTGCAGGCTGATGTCAATAGTTTCAGTGTATGGTGTTATAAAAACGGGTTAACTCTTAACCCTAAATAATGCCAAACAATGACCTTCTCAAAGAAAAGATCTCCAAGTTTCTTTGAATAGACTTAGGTGTAAATTTTATTTTTAATTTTATAATCAAATCGGCGCTTTTCCGTGCTAATTGGGTTTCTTCGGAACAGTTGTTCTGCGAAACCGCCATCTTACCTAGGTGTAAATTTTAGTGCTAATCTAGAATTCTCTGAACATATTAATTTTATGGTAAATAAAGCGAACTCTATGCTTGGATTCATTAAACGGTGGGCAAAAGAATTTAACGATCCGTACGGCACTCTCTTATTGTACAACTGCTACGTTAGGCCTCATCTTAAATATGCCTCACAAGTATGGACTCCTTTTTATGAAATCCATAAGAACCGTATTGAATCAGTGCAGCGTAAGTTTGTTCGTTTTGCTCTTAAAGGCCTTCCTTGAGCCGATCCTTATAATCTGCCACCTTATAAACATCGGATACAGCTTTTGCAGATTCAATCTTTATACCAACGAAGGGTAAATAATGATTTAATTTTTCTTCATCAACATTGTCAGCGGACAAATTGATGCTTCGGACCTGTTAGCTTCTATTGGCTTAAACTACCGCGGAGGGTCTTACCACCTGTGAAGATCTGAACTTTTGAATGTTGAACTCCACAGAACTAATTATGGCATGCATGAGCCTCTCACACGGATGAGTAAGTTTTATAAATGAGAGCCTGATAGACTTTAATTTAAAAAGAAATAATTTAAAAACTCTCTTTAGAACCAGTGCTCCACGATCATAATTGTTTCTATGTTGTATTGTAATATTGTATTTATGTTGTATTTATGTGCATGTGTTTTTGTTTTTGTATCATTGTGCTTACTAACAACTAACACCTGCACTAAGTGATGAGCCAGTGGGACACATTATGTTCCCACTTCTCTCTGAAGTTTCGTGGGGTGCGCTACTCAAAGAAAACTTTCTTACCTTCAACTACAATTAAATTAAAAGTATTCTATTGATTGACAATAAAACAAAGATGATTTGCTTCGCTTGTTCAAATAATATTGAGCGTAACTCATCATCCAAAGTCGGGTGTTGCGATTGCAATTATTTATTTCATTTAAATTGTGTTAATTTAACGAAAGACAATGCCGCAAATTACCAATCAACTGGTGCACAATTTCGTTGTGATAAATGTGCGACGCTTAAACGACGTTCATTGTTTTTGCCACAGAATTCTTCTACTTTGGAAAATAACAGAACTTCTTCTGCGGCGAACAAAAACAACAGTGAAGCGGGTGGTACTACAACAACACCTCTTGTTCCCATCGACTCGTCGTCATCCAGCATTATCACCGATAAAGAATGTACTCTTCAGATGGTGTATTTAAAACTCAATGATCTTGAGAAAACTAATCGCTGCTTCTCAGAGCAAATAAATGAACTTCGATCAGAAAATAATGCACTTAAATCAAAAGTAAATATTCTGGAAAGCAGGCTCAATTGGCAACAACAACTTACACTTATAAATGACATCAAAATTATTGGTGTTCCTAATGTCAACGACTCTAATTGCTTAATTAAGACGAAAGAAGTTTTTGCTAAAGCCCTATCCATTGATGTCAGTGACAGTGAAATTGAGAATTGCTTTATCAAAAATGTCCCAGAAAAAAGTTCACATCGGGATTATTTGTCGATATCACCAAGGCCTTTGATATAGTGAACCATAACTATTTATTAAGAAAATTGCATAAAGCTGGTTTTCGTGGTTTCATTCTTAATTGGTTTAGGTCGTACCTTGAGAATAGAAGTCAAAGAGTTAAATTGTGTGGGTCTAGGAGTGATATTGGATACCTTAACCTGGGTGTACCTCAGGGATTCGTCTTGGGGCCTATTTTGTTCCTGGTCTACATAAATTCTATCTTTGCACTTCCCTTTAGAGGAAAGCCTACTGCGTTTGCTGATGATATTGCTTTGTCTTATGGTTCAAATAGTCCATTGCATTTGGTATCCGACATTAATTGGGATCTTAATCTTTAAAGGGTTTGGTTTGCGGAACATAATTTAACTATAAGCTCAAAAACGAAGCTTATGTTTTTCAGTTTATCATCAGTTAATAATTTCAATCTTGAATTCTATTTCCACGCTCCTGAATGTGAAAGGTTTAAACTGCCCGTTCGAAATTGTTCTCCTGAGGTTTTAACTAATGGAACTTTCATAAGCACTTTAAATTGTTGTGCTAATTGTTTTTTAGTAGAGAAAGTAAATGAATTTAAATATTTAGGGCTTACCATTGACTGTAATATGAAATTTTCAAATCACACAACTAAAGTATTTCCGTTGTACGATGAGATACTTTTATTACTTGCAAAACATAGTTTCAGCTGAATTATTAAAAACTATCTACTTTGGTATTTTTCATTCAAAGCTGCAATATGGGATTGTATGTTGGGGTGGTACTCATGTTAACAAAATTAAACCTTTGTTAATCATGCAAAAACAAGTCGTTAGAAAAATTTGTTGCAAACCGAGAAGACACCCTAGTTTCCCTTTCTTTCGTAACTTGAAAATTCTTCCAGTGCGTCATTTATATTGTTTTAAAGTTCTTAAGTCTTTTTTTATGAAATCGGGAAGCCGTAACTTTAGGCTTATATCAAATCATAATTTACGTGGTAACTCTTCAAATCTTTTATCAGTTCCTTTATTCCTACTGCGTTTCGAAATTTCTATTCAATTTCTTCCTATCATCTTTTTATTAAGCTTCCGCCATCTTTAAGAACAATTACTGCTCCTGGTTTGTTCACTTGTCTTTTAAAACTCTGGTTGTTGGACTTAGATTATTCTAATTTAGAATCTTTAATTTCTGGTTTAAATAATGTGAGTGTATTAAGCTTTTTTCTTTCTTTTTCAATAATGCAAAATTGTCTTTTCATTATTTTAGTTTTTCGTGGTGATAATTGTCATACCTATGAATTGAATTGTAAATTTTTAATTTTGTTTCGATTCATATAATCGAATTGTTATTTATGTAAGAATTAAGGGTCACCCCACCCATACTTTTATATTTTTACATAGATTTATTTTATTTTTGAAGTGGCATTCAACATTATTTTTATTACACTGTTTTAATTACAGTGTAATAAAAATAATATAGAATGTCTCATATTTTTCTTATACACCTTAAATTACTTGTTGAAGTTTATCTTAAAATTGAATTTAGTGTTAAACTTGTAATTTGAATAATAAGAAAAATAAATTGTTTTCTATTCTATTCTATTCTATTATATGTTATGGCAAATCTTTCTTTCATATGTTGATGCTTGCTTTAAGCTCCATTTGAAAATAGATCTGATAGAATAAAAAAAAATAAAAAATCATCGTCAGTGAATAACGTTAAACAAAAAAACATCCAGCCACATCTTCTTAATTCTTCACCTTCAGAATCTACGTCATCATTAAAAATAAAAACAAAACAACAAAGAGTCGTCACTTTTTGAATTAATCAGCTGTTGGCTGGATGTAAGCAGCCGCAACCGCAATAAAGAACGACTGTGTGTCAGTGTAACTTTTGCTGGTAAAAAGCTGCTCGTTTTTCTCAGCTATTTTCATCCTGCAAGTGCACCATATGTTTACAAAAAACATTTAGGTAACATCGATAGGGTTGCGGTCTTGCCAGTATATGAAAATGCTCACTCTTGCGTATTTGGTGATTTTAATTTATTTTGATGATGGCCGACAATCTGTCATAGTCAAGTTTTTTAAGTGCCGAGAAATTTTGATTTATACATAGAAAACTTAAAGGAAAAAATCATCAAAATATTATAAAACGGGTGTGAAAACTCGAATGCGCTGTAATAAATTGAAATATACGTAAGTCTTAGCCCTAAGAATAAGCCATAGCGAAAAAAGCAATCACGTATTATATCTAACCTCAATACGCCGTCATCAAATAAGCGCAAAGTGTCAGACACTTCTCCTGAATACATGGAAGAGCGCAGGGTCAAGACGAACACCATAAAAAACATGAATTTGGCCAACATTTCACTTGAAGATTTCAACCGGATGATGGATGATCGCTTCAAAGATCTCCCAACAAAACAATTCCTCGAGCCAGTTCTTCTAGAAATAACATAGCGTCGAGTAAGCAATGACAACTTACAAAGACAGGTCAACTTGCAGAGAGAAAATTTCTTTAAAAACAACAATGTGTCAAATCAAAACGTCACGCAAACGTCAAAACCAAATCAGCGTGCGACACCTATTAGCCAATATCGGAAAAGTCCTAATAATGGAGGTGGTGGAGTCGGCAATTTAGATGACTTAAGGCCAGGTTCACAATAGGAATTTGAAGCCAGCCAGAAAATTATAAAAGTAGTTAGTGTTAAGAAAATTAAAATTATAAGTTATAATATCAATGGATTGTCAAATAAGATAATGTATCATGATTTTTTTAAATATGTTAATAGTTTTGAAATATTTCTTCTTTACGAAACCCACACAATGTGTAAAAATCAACAACTTTGAAGACTTTTTTAAAGATTTTGATCTCCGGTGGATTGCAGCGGAAAAGCGGAGCGGTGGAAGAGCATCTGATGGAGCACTATTTGGCATTAAAAAAACACTCTCACCAGATCAATGCAGTTTTATGGAAATCGATGACTTTAAATATTTAAATATTACCATTAATGGCAAAACTGTTAATATTGTTCCAGTCTACCTAAACTGTTCATATTGGCAATCCGACTTTACAAAGCTGGTTGATGCACGACAGATTTTGGATGGGAAAAGCCTTGTTCTTGTTGGTGATTTCAATGCTAGGACTGGACAAGAACAATGCGTAACTCTCGGGAGCAGTAACTACATCGCACGGAAATCAAAAGACCCTGAAATAAATGCCAGAGGAAGATCGATTCTTGATTTAGGAAGCGCTTTCGATTTAACTTTAATAAACGGCACTGATAAGGGGGACAAAGAAGGACAACTAACGTTTGTACATAATCCTGGGAAATCTGTAATTGATTATTCTTTTATGTCATTGGATTGTCTCTCCTTGGTATCAAATTTTGAAGTGGACAGTCAAATATAAGTTAACACCATAACACCCTGTAAATTGCTAGAGAGATTACAGCTACTGAATACTTTTTCATTTAACTGCTTGATGCCCAGAATCTGGTAAACAAGTTACTGTTACCAAGCAGCTATGTTCTCTTTGACTTCGACTGCATCATCTCTACTCTGCTGTGTTTTTGCTGGTCGATTAGTGAGTCGTTGGTGAATCGACGATCACTCTATTTTGGAAGCCGCTACGAGCGAAATACAAGAGTTGTAGTTAAACAAATAATAAAAGTTGATAAAAAAATAACCAAGCGTTTTACATTTACTGGCGCCCAACGTGCTCTGACGCAAGTTTTTGCTTTTTCCTGAATTATTTCAAAAGGAATAAGAAAACTCGTCAATCAATTTGTAAAAAAATAAGAGTGCATAAAAAAATTAAAAACGAAAAAAACGCTACCCAAAAGAAGACTTCCGAAAATTAGTGTGGTTTCCTTTAAGGTTTTAAAATCCATTACTCTAAATAAAATCATTTGATAAATAAAAAAAAAACTTAAAAAGTAATGTAACAATAAGTGCATTCTAATCACCAAAAGACAGTGCCTATAGAAAATCATGATTCATGGTTAATAAAGAACCATCTCTCGCAAATAAAATCAACGGTAAAAAAAAGCACAAAGAAAAAACTGTAAAACTTATAAATGTAATTAATAATCATACACATCTATTAAAATTAATTTGATTCATCGATTTAAAAGTACAGTACAAGAAAAATATGATAAACAGAAAATACTATGAAGAATTTATAATTTAGCTCAATAGAAATTTGCAATTTATATTAACATATCTTATCAATTCAAAAATTAACTGTGTTCTCGCCATTTTCTGAATTTAGTTAAAATTCATTTAAAATACCTTTTTGTGTTGAAAATTCTGATAAAAAATATCAGTAAAAAAATATTAGTAATATGAATTAAAGATCATTATTATAAACCGAATTTATTTGTGAACTAAATATGTATATTTTTTTTCTATGTTCTGAATTTCGTTAAAATTATCACCTAAAATTAAAATACATACTTTTTTATATTGAAATATTAAGATAAAATCATTAAACTATTCTTTATTTTCCAAATAGTTTATAATACCTTTATTTAACCTCAGGTTTTTTTCTGCTTTGGTTAAAATTCTTTCTTCGTTGAGTTTGATAAAATATCCCACTTTTAAAGAACTTTAAGAAAAATTAAACAAATTTGAAATGGATGAGGTAACAGTTCGTGCAATTATTAATGTTGCTGTTCAGGCTGCAGCCATGCAGACCAGACAAGCTTTAGATAGTTCTATCGCCGATCTAACGAATAGACTTTCTATTTTGGAAACCCCATCAAGGGTCGTAGAATTGCAACCTGTAGTCATTGACATCCAAATAAGATGTGAAGAGACCTTAGATTTAGTTAAATCTCTTCCAGAATTTAAGGGTGACCAACTTAGTTATGTTTCATGGAGGCAAGCTGCTTTTGCTGCCCATAAAGTTTTTGAGGGGTATGAAGGCAGTTCAAAGTACTACCAAGCTGTAGCTTTGATCAGGAACAAAGTAGTGTGATCTGCAGATGCAGTACTGTCTTCATTTAACACAATCCTTAATTTTCAAGCAATAATTAGTCGTCTTGATTTCACTTATGCTGACAAGAGACCTATTTACCTGATCGAACAGGAAATGTCAACCCTTAAACAGGGAAAATTATCCATTGTCGAATTTTATGAGGCAGTTGAGTGCAAACTTACGTTGCTTATCAATAAAACCTTAATGACCCACGACGGTAACGCCGAACTCATAAATTCACTCAATGTAAAATATAGGCAGGATGCTCTGAGGACATTTATTTCTGGGTTGCGGAAACCAATGTGTGACATTTTGTTTTCGTCAAGGCCTACAGATATGCCAACTGCTCTTGCTCTTGCACAAGAATTGGAGGCTAATCACACAAGGTATAATTTCGCAAACTCGTTTGCCAACTACAATGAGCGGCCAATTAGGTTACCGATTCAATAAAACAAAAAATACGAATTACACAATTCCATGACACCTCCTCAACCCAAAGTGCAAAATATGGAGGTAGACCCATCAATTTCTAATTACAGATCTCCAACTCAGAATCCCGTTTATGCAAATGAAAAACCTTCAACTTCTTACTTTTATAATAACAATAGACCACCCAAAAGAGCAGGCCCTTCCGATAAATACTCTCGCAATAGACCATTCATAAAAAATAATGAATCAACACAGCGACCACAACCTAAAATTCAAAGAGTGAACAATATAGTTCAGGTTCAGCAAAGAGAAAATTATGACAACGACAGCTATCTTGATGACGATTCATTTTCATACGAGGAATATAAAAATGAAGAACTCGAAATTGAAGATGAAGTCAATTTTTTAGGGAACGTTCCCTCCTGCCATACATTAGGAGAACATTAGGAGGGAGGTAAATGAAATTTTTGATCGACACTGGAGCGGCCAAAAATTATATTAAGAACTTAAGTCATCTCAAAGGCATCAAACCTTTCATGCCTTTCATTGTCTTTTATGCAATAAGCAGTTCATTCACTCAATAATAAAAAACCATACACATAATTGATTTATTTTCATGCAAAATAAACGATACACATTTTTTGTGTATTCGGGTTGATAAACTGATCGTAAACAAAGTCATGATTTTAATTATTTTACGAATCTCAGCATAAAAGACAATGAAATGTGAGCTTGACCTTTTTGCCTCAACTGTATTATATATATTTTTATAAGCAATCAATGTTTAGTAATAATTGTCTAATAAGCAATATTTTGCTATAAAATGTTGCTATCAATAAAGAATTTTATGAGTTAATTTCAAACCATCAACCAAGACTTTGAATTTTACGTCCAAGTGAGTCTGCTTGGAAAACCAACCTACATAAATATAAGCGATACAAGAATCGTTCTATATTATTATTCGACATCAGGTTCTAGGTTTATGTGCCTACGAATCAAGTGTGGACAAAAGAGTCCAGACTTTAAACATTTGGCGACCGTGACAGGACTTTCATCAGCAGTTTCATCAGTTGCAGAATTACTTCAGAGTCATTCGTTGGAGCATAATAACTTCGCGTTTAGGCGTAAACTGGGCCATACCACAGTTCATCGCGTTACATTACAATAACTTCGCGTTTGGGCGTAAACTGGGCCATAACACAGTTCATCGCGTTACATTACAATAACTTCGCGTTTGTGCGTAAACTGGGCTATAACACAGTTCATACGTTGTATCATAATAATTTCGCGTTTGGGCGTAAACTGGGCTATAACACAGTTCATCGCCTTACATTACAAAAACTTTGCGTTTGGGCGTAAACTGGACCATAACACAGTTCAACCTAAATTCGATCGCTGATATCATTCTTTGGATCAATCAAACAACGGCAAAATGGATATTGAAGCTCTAACAAAGGAACAGGAAGATACTGGGGAGAAAATATGCAATCTATGGAGAAACTACAAAAAAGACTCTTCAGAGCGTAAGACGATCACTTATTTAAATGATCGCTTGCAGAAATTGGCATTGCTCTGGAAGGTTTTCAATGAGACAGATTCCAAAATCCGAAGGATAGAAACTATAGAAGATGACCATCCTTACATCAAGAAAAATTTTTTTCAAGAAATCAGTAGAATAAAGGAGTCGTTCTATAGTGATATTAAAGAAAAATTATCATTAGCCCAACAGGGTGCAGCAGCAGCTGCGGAAAATGAGCAGGAAGGAGCTACAAAGGAAGCGATTCCCAAGCCCATCCAGAAAGAAGGCTCAAATGCAGAAACAAAAGACAATGCAAATTTACAGCCAGAAGACATCAACACAAAGCAAAAATACAAACTTATAATGGAAATAATACAGAGGTCAATCGAAAAGAATGCTGCACAGCCACACAAGAGCAAAGCATTTTGTCAGACTAAATGTCGAACATTGGAACTGAATTGGGAGGAGTTAACTGCCATTTATCGAAAAATGGAAAACGTTCTAACTTAACATGAAATAAGGGAATATTTTGAGTTGCAAGAAAAGGTTGCGGAATCTTTGCAAGAATTGATTGAAATAATCGAAACATCAACATCAGCAACACAATTGGAGATACCGCAAACCTCATGGCAACTGCCCAAGGTGGATTTGCCTAAATTCGACGGCAATTACCTTAAATGGCAACAATTCTCTGATCTGTACAAGGAGATCATTCATAACCAAAATATATCTGATGGTCAGAAAATATGGTTTCTAAAATCAAGCCTAACAGGAGAGGCTGCGAAACTCATATACCATCTTTCGGTTTCAGGATCCAACTATGCAGCAGCCTGGAAGTTGATTACTGAAAGATACGATAACTCTAGGTTGCTTGTGTCATCATGGCTCTCAAAGTTATTCTCACACCAAAACATATCATCAGGAAGTGCAAAATCCATCCGCAATCTACATGACACAATAAAAGAGTGCTTGATGGGGCTCCAAGGACTAAATGTGGACACCAGTTCATGGGATCCAATATTACTCCACTTTTTCCTTAAAAAACTGGATAAGGAGTCCCACACACTCTTTGAGCAATCTTTGAGTCAACCAAGGAAGATACCTGCCTTCAATAAATTTCTCATTTTCTTGGAAAATCGTTTCCAATCGTTAGAGGCCTTGGGAAATAAGGATAAATCTGACGATCATAGGATGCACGTTTCTGGAATAAAGACATTAGCAGCAGCTACAATGTCACCCTCAGCTTGTGTTTCATGCAAGGAAAATCATCAACTTTACAATTGCCCACAATTTTTAAGTTTGACGCCAGCTAAACGATTAGATCTGGCCAAACAAAGGCATCTCTGCATTAATTGTTTACGTTTTGGACATAAGACTTTCAATTGCGCAAAGCACGAAGCTGTTTGAAGTGTCAGAAACGACATAATACACTTGTTCACTTCGAAACAGATGCAAACTATTCCGGAAACTGTCCAGCTACTAAGAAGATGGAAACGACAATAAATAACCTTCCAAATAAAAATTCTGGAAATTCAAACAAGGCTGTAAGTGCTTTGTTGAATAATACACATCATCTTCTCATCATACTGGGAACAGCTAGGGTTCAGATTGTTGGACCAAATCAGCAAAAAATAAATTGCCGAGCATTATTGGATTCGGGATCACAGATAAATATTATCAGTGAAAGAATTGTCCGAGCACTCAATCTCAAACCAAGATCAGATTCGCTCACCATCGAGGGAATAGGACAAGGAACACAAAAATCAAATCAGCGAGTAAACGTCGAATGTCTGTTATTGGGAGCTGAGTTCTACCATGAATTACTGTCAGTGGGACAAATAAAATTATCCGACGACCTACCTATTCTGCAAAACACCGTACTCGGTTGGATAGTGGCTGGGAAAGTTGAACGATCAACAATGTCAAGCGTAACATGTGGTGTTGGGATTGAGGAGGATTCTCTGAGTGACATCATAGAAAAATTCTGGCGTCTAGAAGAAATAGAAGAAACCAACAACAGTCTCACTTTGTCAGAACAGCGATGCGTAAAACAATTCGATGAAACAGTTAAGCGAGATACAAATGGAAGATTTATAGTAAGTTTGCCATTTGCCGAACAACCTTCAGCATTAGGTGATTCCAAAGAACTCGCCTTGCGGAGGTATTTTGCGTTGGAGAAAAGATTAAGCAAGGATGAACCTCTCAGAATTCTTTACACGAACTTTATGGAAGAGTATTTAAAATTAGAGCATATGGAAGAAGTCGAAATATCTAAGATTGGAACACCTCATTACTTTCTGCCTCATCACGGTGTACTCAAACCAGAGAGCAGCACAACAAAATTAAGAGTAGTGTTCGATGCATCTATGAAAACTTCGACGAATATATCATTGAACGACGTTTTGTTACCTGTACCCAAAATCCAAGACGATTTATATTCCATTTTACTGCGATTTCGCTTATATCGGTTTGTATTTATTGCCGATATCGAGAAAATGTACCGACAGATTATGGTAACAAATGAAAACAGAAAATATCAATTAATATTTTGGCGCAGAACGAAGGATGAAAGGGTGCGTTGCTATCAACTAAACACAATAACATATCTTACTACTTCTGCACCATATTTGGCAACGCGCTGCTTGCAACAATTATCAACGGAATATACACGTAAATATCCTTTGGGAGCCAAGGTATTAGCTAACGATTTCTATATGGATGACGTCATGTCAGGTTCAAACAGCCTTTTAGAGGTTCGAGACATGCAACAACAATTGACACAGGTCCTGCAGTCAGCAGGCTTCAATCTAAGAAAATGGTGCAGCAATATGCCACAACTTTTAAACCATATTCCTCCAAAAGATCGAGCTCTACAATCGGACTTATTGGACAAGGAAGCAAAACATCTCAAAACACTGGGTCTCATATGGAATCCAGAAAAAGATGAGTTCCTGATAAATTCAACCTTTATTCAACACAGTAAAATAACAAAACGAACGGCATTATCTGAAATCGCGCATATTTTTGACCCGCTAGGTCTTATTAGCCCCATGACAATCATTGCAAAACTGTTCATCCAACAATTGTGGAAGCTTAAGATAGATTGGGACGCGACCAATGGAATTACACACTACTTGGGAAAAGTATCGTAAAGATTTGGAAGCAATAAAGGACATAAAAATTCCAAGACATGCCTTTTCAAATAAGATAGCAAGATAGATAGATAGATAGATAGTTTTTATTCATTTCATATTAGTTTTGAGTTTTTACATTTAGTTTATAATTGAATAATAATGAGCATGGCATTGCTGCCGTCTGCCCGAGTGGCATTATTTATTTGATATTACATTTTTTTATTGTTCAAAACATTCGAATTTGAAAAATATTGTAAGATTTTAATTTAACTTAATACTTAATTGAATTTAGTTGCAACTTTTAGTTTAGTTAAAACGAAAAAAAATAGTAAAAAGCAATTTACAAGCGGATATAACTTTTAGTTTAGTTAAAACGGAAATTTAATAAACTGGAATTTGAAAAAAAAAAAAATCCAAAAATGGATATTACTTTTAGTTTAGTTTAAAAGGGCTAGATATTAATAACTTTATGATATATATTTTTCATACAACTTTTAGTTTATTAAAAAAAAAAAATTAGAAATTTTCACTAATAATTCTGTTTCTGTATGCCATTGCTTCTGTTGTGAATTCATATAACCGAATCCAATTTTCCCCATTCAAAATCAGTTTGATGTCGTCTTCTTGCAGATTATTTTTCTCGTAGAAAACTCTCCTTATCTCCATCAGCATTGGACACCTTCCCAGAAAATGATACATATTCTCTTTTTCCCGCATGTTGCAAAGAGAGCAATTACCTTCCAAATCAGTTCTGTGAGGCATAAAATTAAGTTTAGTAAGCTCTCCCCTTAATCTTAAATAAGATAGCAAAGGAGACCCAATTACATGCATTTGCAGATGCATCGGGAAAGGCTTACGGTGCAGCAATATATATCAAATCAATTGCGAATAATGGTACAATAACCGTTCACCTACTTTGTTCAAAATCCAGAGTAGCACCAATAAAGAAAAACCGCTATAATGAAGCCATAAGTGAAACGACAATACCACGCTTAGAACTGTGCGCAGCTAAATTAGCTACAGAACTAATGCAAAAGGTCACAAAGGATCTTAAACTTGGGGAATTGGAATCTCATTATTGGACCGATTCAGAGATTGTATTAGCTTGGATCAATGCTGACGCAGGCAGATATCATAGCTTCATATCAAACCGCGTCAAGAAGATACGATCTTTATCATTACCACATCAATGGCGTCATGTTCCAACTAAATCAAATCCGGCCGATATTGTATCAAGAGGGATGTCAGCCACAAAATTAAAAAACCACCATATTTGGTTTTATGGACCACTGTTTTTATACGGACCTGAAATAAAATGGCCAGCTGAATTCAAGGCTAAACCCACCAATTTAGACATAAAAAAATCGAAATTGGTAATGACAGCAACAATTGAAACAGACGTTATGTACAGTATAAATCACCGCAACTCATTTTCACGATTACAAAGGATTGTGGCATACATATATCGTTTCCTTCAAAATTGCGGAAACATCAAACCAAGGAAGGACGAATTAATGCCTCTCGAATTGGAACAATTCGAACCAAAGGAAGATGAATTATCACTTCTCGAACTGGAACAAGCACTACAGGTAATTGTAAGATTCATGCAAAGCCAAGCCTTTAAAGAAGAATTAAAACAATTGTCTGAGGGGAAATGGATCCACGGCAATAGCCAATTGACTACTTTATCACCATTCATAGACTCAAAGGGTATCCTACGCGTGGGAGGACGATTAGAAGCTGCAGATTTGGATTACGACACTAAACACCCGATTTTGTTACCCTACAACCACGAATTCACTAAATTATTGATTACAGAAACTCATTTTCAAAATCGTCATATAGGACCACAAGGCCTACTAGCTAAAATACGTCAAAAATTCTGGCCCATTAAAGGCAAAACTATGGTCAGAGCAGTAGTACACAGGTGTATACATTGTACAAGAACAAAACCGAAATTAATGACGCAAGCAATGGAAAATTTGCCTGCAACACGTGTCCAGCCAGCTCGACCTTTTGTTAACGCCGGAGTTGATTACTTTGGACCGGTGTGGATTCACTTCAATATTAGAGGAAAACGACCCCGGAAGGCATACGTTGCGGTATTCTGCTGCTTTGCAACAAAAGCAACACATTTCGAAGTCGTGAGTGATCTCACCACGGATGCATTTATCGCCGCCCTTAAACGATTCATCGGAAGAAGAGGAAATTGCCTTAATTTACATTGCGATAACGCCACAAACTTTGTTGGAGCAAAGAATCAACTGACGGAGCTGCAAGCGGTTCTTTCTAAAACGGAATCTGGAACCAACAAAATTAACTTATGAAGAATTAGAAACACTTATGATTGAAATTGAAGCTATTATGAACTCTCGACCGATAACACCACTTTCATCAGATCCGAATGACCTCGCTGCACTAACTCCTGGACACTTTTTAATTGGTGAAGCGTTAACTAGCACTATTCACCCTGCAGCCCAAGTTTTTGGTAAGGGTTTGGAAAAACGATGGAAGACAATAGTCGCGCTTAAACAACAATTTTGGGACCGATGGTCCAGCGAATACTTAAGCCAACTACAACATCGCCAAAAGTGGAAGCAGGAAAATCGCAGTATTCGAGAAGGAATGATGGTGATTTTAAAGGAAGACAACTTACCACCTCTTCAATGGCAACTGGGAAGAATAACCAAATGAATACCAGGAAACGACGGTTTAGTGCGCGTTTCGGAAGTTAAAACTAAAACAGGCATTTTCAAACGTGACATACATAAACTTGCACCTCTGCCGACTGAAAATGAAGAAGATTCGCACCCTACACCCATAGCAAAAGAACACTTCAAACATTCGGAACCATTAGTTGATCCTGAAACAGTTGTTCATTCTAAACCAGTGATTCATTCAGAGCCAAAAGAAAAAACATTTAAGGAAATGCAAGGTTCTAGTCGAAATTCCAACATTTCAAGGGTACAACCAGACATACCTAAGAGAAAAATAAAACACTCGCTGGGTTCTACAATAGCGATGGTCCTGATGACGCTTATGATCCTTCCGTTAAACAACGGATCACCTATACAGTTAACCCCTTTTACTTCACAGCCTGGAATTTACTTTGAAAACATTGCAAGGGCAAATATCATAGCAAGCGAATGGAACATTATAGCTTACTTTGATATGATAAATTACAGTCAAGAACTTGAGATGGTGAAAAAATCATGTTCTTCACTTGCAGATTTATGCAAAACAATGACGCATAAGGAACAGTGCAGGAAAATAACAAGCCAAATTGAACACTAGATGGATGACTTATCAAAGGGAAGTGAGCTATTATCACCACCCAGCAACAATCAAAGGCGAGTCAGAAGAGGAGCTCTGAACATTGTAGGTGGAATCGCACATTCACTGTTTGGTGTCCTAGATTCCGAATATGCAGAAGATCTGTCTAAAACAATTGATGGGTTAAAGGACAATGAAAACATCCTACTTACTCACATCAAAAACCAGACATCCTTTCTTCAAACAACCGCCAACATCATGAGTCGAACTCAAGCACAGAATTTGCATCAATTTTGGACAGTTACATCCCAGATAGACGGCCTAACAAATCAAACCAATGCTATTTCGAAGGATCTTCATGAAGAAAATCTAGCCCAACTCTTCTTATCAAGGGCTGTCCAAACTCTAACTTCAATAACCAATTTTCAACGCGTTCAGGGGGCACTTTTAGATATCATAACTCATAGTCAACATGGAAGAATCAGTCCAATTCTTATGCCGTTAGCACAATTGCATCAAGAACTACAATCAATACGAGAACATTTACCTCCTTCATTGAAACTTCCGGTTTTTTGCTGGATTTTCAAAAATTTATAATATAATGTCAATTGAAGGAAAAATTCTGCAAAGGTATGCGATTTTCAAGATCAAGTTACCATTGATAACCCCTGAAGAATTCGAAGTCTATCGAACAATCCCTGTACCTGTATTGCAAGAGGACGGATTTGCTGGAATACAACCCTCTTCACCATTTCTATTGATCAACTTGCATCGAGACTTATACTACGCCCTATCGGAAGAAGAAATGAAGGCTTGCTCATCAAATCCTCTGGGAGGACTCCTATGCAAACAAAGAGGTCCTCTTCACCACAAAGGATCCATCGCTAATGCTTGTGAGCTAGCATTGTTCAATCACAAGTTTGAACCTAACAAATGCCGTGTCAAGAAGATGGATGAAGGTCCTCATTGGATTCAACTATACAGTGCAAATTCCTGGATATATGCACTTTCTGAAGAAACAACACTAAATTTAGTTTGTGACAAAAAGACTTCTCAAATAACAATCCACGGTACGGGCATTGCCAAGTTGCAGAGTGACTGCATAATAAAACAAAGGTTTTTAACCATACGAGGTCATAACATCTACCCATCAGAAACCAGACTGTCATATGTACCACTATTCAATCTTACAGATGTCAAAATCTCAACACAAGAACTTCTCACAAGAAAACAACCACATGCTTACGAAGAATATTCAACAGATCTTGAAGCATTAAAGAAAAATCTTGAAACATTTCGAGAAACTCTCCCAAATAAATTAGAACAGCATGAAATCCACCATACTATCGGACATGCTGGAATATTAATAGCGATTTCAATCGTCATATTTTTAATCGCCCAATATTACTGCAAGAAGAAAAGAAATAAGATAAGCCAACCAACACCTCAGCCGAGGAAACATAATGCAAACATCACCATCCCGAGAATGCAATCAACACCAAAAGGCATCCCATCAGAAGCTAGATTTAATGTAACTACTGAAGAATAAACACGATACTTATTTTATTTTCCTTTAATAAATAGTAAATTGTTTTCTTATTAAATTTTAAATCAAAATTTGTATTTGTATTTATAGTTCTTTTTCTAAAAACATTATTTGTAATTTGTAAAACGAATCGTTTAACGTGGGGCAGAATGTTCGGGTTGCCTTTCATTGTCTTTTATGCAATAAGCAGTTCATTCACTCAATAATAAAAAACCATACACATAATTGATTTATTTTCATGCAAAATAAACGATACACATTTTTTGTGTATTCGGGTTGATAAACTGATGGTAAACAAAGTCATGCTTTTAATTATTTTACGAATCTCAGCATAAAAGACAATGAAATGTGAGCTTGACCTTTTTGCCTCAACTGTAGTATATATATTTTTATAAGCAATCAATGTTTAGTAATAATTGTCTAATAAGCAATATTTTGCTATAAAATGTTGCTATCAATAAAGAATTTTATGAGTTAATTTCAAACCATCAACCAAGACTTTGAATTTTACGTCCAAGTGAGTCTGCTTGGAAAACCAACCTACATAAATATAAGCGATACAAGAATCGTTCTATATTATTATTCGACATCAGGTTCTAGGTTTATGTACCTACGAATCAAGTGTGGACAAAAGAGTCCAGACTTTAAACACAGTTGATAGACCATTTATTGTTCAGTCCTTGCACGGATCGAACCAAATTGCTTTTAAGTGTATTATAAATCTATTTAATCAGAACACACCTTTTTTCATTCTTCCTCAACTTGATAAATTTGATGGCATCATAGGTTGTGATTTTTTGCATAAAATAGGAGCGCAGTTAGATTTGAAAAAAGGAATTATTAGCTACGATGGTATGGATGAAAAACTTTTTTACCTTTTTTGCAGAAACGTTAATCACATTTCGATTGACAATTACTCTGTACCTCCGGATGTACGCAAACAGTTTGATTTCATTTTAAGTAATAGACTCACAGTGTTTGCTGATCCTAATGAATCATTACCCTATAATACGAAAGTAGTAGCCACTATTAGGACAATTGACAATGAACCCGTCTATTCAAGGGCATATCCCTATCCAATGGTGGCCGTTAAATTTGTCAATCAGGAAGTTTCCGATCTTCTCAACGCTGGTATAATAAGACCGTCCCTATCGCCGTACAATAACCTTGTTTGGGTTGTCGATAAAAAAGGTTTGAACGAAGATATAAGTCGAAAAATGCGGCTCGTAATTGATTTTAGGAAAATAAATGCCAAAACCATTAGTGACAAATACCCTATTCCCGACACAACTGTAATACTTTCAAACTTAGGACAGTCTTCATTCTTCTCCACTTTAGATTTAAAATCTGGTTTTCACCAAATACGGCTATGTGAGAGAAACAGAGAAAAAACAGCTTTCTCGGTCAATAATGGCAAATTTGAATTTTGTAGACTTCCATTTGGCCTTAAAAATGCCCCAAGCATTTTTCAAAGAGCCATTGACGATGTTCTTAGGGATGATATTGGAAAATGTTGTCACGTTAACATAGATGACGTGATTATTTTCTCACAAACAAGAGAACAGCACCTTAGCGATATAGATAGAATTCTTTTAAAACTTTTCGAGGCCAACATGCAGGTTTCTCAAGAAAAATCTAAATTTTTTAAGAAAGAAGTCGAATTCTTGGGCTTTGTTGTTTCCGAAAGGGGCATAAAAACCTGTCCAAATAAAGTAAGTGATATAGTTGAGTACGGAATTCCTAAGACATTACGTAGTTTGCGGTCATTTTTGGGGCTCTCCGGG
This sequence comes from Baccha elongata, assembly GCA_951217065.1. Taxonomy (NCBI): domain Eukaryota; kingdom Metazoa; phylum Arthropoda; class Insecta; order Diptera; family Syrphidae; genus Baccha; species Baccha elongata. The sequence goes on from OX578274.1 coordinate 83,948,385, forward strand.
TATTATAGGAGGTTCATAAAGGACTACGCCGAAATATCCAAGCCACTTACGAAATTTGTACGCTGAGAAAATGGCAATGTTAGTGCCAGGCAATCAAAAAACATAGCTATAGAGTTTGATCAAGATGCTATTGACGGGTTCAAGCGAATCAAAAACATCTTAGCTTCAGAAGATGTTTTGCTCCTCTACCCTGATTATAGTAAGGCTTTTGACTTAACGACAGATGCTTCTTCTAATGCACTAGGTGCAGTATTGTCGCAAAATGGGAGACCAATAACGATGATATCTCGCACTCTGTCTGCCAAAGAAGAAGCTTTCGCAACAAACGAGCGTGAGCTTCTAGCTATAGTGTGGGCTTTGGGTAAGCTTCGGAATTATTTGTATGGCTGCAGGAATCTCAATATTTTTACCTATCATCAGTCGTTGACGTTTTCCATGTCTGACAAGAACCCCAATACCAAAATGAAACGATGGATGGCTTTTGTGGAAGAGTACTCTCCAACGTTTCACTATAAACCAGGTAAAGAAAATCTTGTTGCGGATGCTTTATCTCGGCAAAGTATTAACATAATAGATCATTCGGGTGACTCAGATTCGGTAACTGCACATAGCGAGGTGTCTTTGACAAAAAATATTCGTTCGGTTGAAAATACAGTTAACTGCTTTAGAAATCAAATTTTTATCACTAAAGGGGTAGAAAACAAAATGGTGAGTAAAGATCATTTACTCAAATCATTTCCATCTACCACATTTATCCACTCTGAAAAATTTGTGATAGATATTTTCAATGAGAATGATCAACAAGAGATTCTCGCTGTAGAACACAATCGAGCCCATCGATCCCTGCGCGAGAACTTACAACAAATCCTAAAAGACTATTTTTTCCCAGACATCCGAAAAAAGTTGAAAGAGATGATACAAAATTGTAGAGTATGCAATGAATCAAAATATAAACGGCGTCCCCCTAGGGTTGAAATAGGAAAAACACCAATCCCATCTTATGCAGGTGAGATATTACATGTCGATATTTATTCAACGGATAAGTTGCATTTTTTGTCGTGTCTTGATAAATATTCTAAATTTGCGGCTGTTTTCCCAATAAAGTCTCGAGCAATCGTTGACATTAAGGAACCATTGATAGAAATCGTAAATTTTTTCAAAGACACAAAGACAATTGTCTGTGACAATGAAAAATCCTTTAATTCTCAAACTATTAAGACATTGTTAAAAAACTATTTTAAAATTGAGATTTTTACTATACCTCCATTTCACAGTACATCTAATGGACAGGTAGAAAGATTTCATAGCACGTTGACAGAAATCGCGAGATGTACAAAATTCGAGCAGGGCATAAATGACACAAATGAACTTATTTTACTTTCTACAATTAAATATAACAGGACAATACATTCAATTATAAAACATAAACCTATCGAAGTAATTCATTCAAATTCTTTGGAGTTAAAAAGCGAAATTAAGACACGGCTTTTAGAGGAGCAGAACAGAAGTCTAACATACCATAACAGAAACAAACAAACAAAATCCTATACACCTGGTGAAAAAGTGTATGTGAAAACGAATAAACGTATAGGAAATAAATTTAGGAAGCTTTTCGTAAAGAAAATAATTCAAGAAGATAGAGGATCTACGGTTTTGATCGACAATAGAATCGTCCATAAAAGCAATCTTAGATAAAACTTTTTAATAGATGCCCACAAACGTTTCAACATCTGAGATATTTCTTAAAATGTTTAATTAATCTAAAAATTTATTATTTATTCAATGTATTGAAATTGAAACGTCCAATTGAGTAACTAGTTATAATCGAAAATAAAAAGGAATTATAAACTATGAAATATTTATGATTTAAAGTCATAATGTATTATCGATAATGTTTGTAACTGTTTTCTAAATGTTAAAATTTAAACATTATTTTTTGTTATAAGTCTTATTAAGTATAACTATTACGTTTTTTTGTAATTTTCGTTCCAAATTATTAAGAATATAAGTTATTATATTATGTTTATGAATAAAAATGAATCTTTAGTTTTTTAATTAATCATTTCATTATTTAATTATAAAATTAATCATTATGAGTAAATTAATACATTAAATTTATAATTTATTTTTAAAAACTACATAAAATAATCGAAGTAGTAATATTTCCAAATTATGTCACAAAATATAAAATTCAAAATAGTTTTTGAATATTATTATATCTACGAAATCCCCCGAGGACGGCTGAGTTTGAAGCGGGAGCAGTTAACACCATAACACCCTGTAAATTGCTAGAGAGATTACAGCTACTGAATACTTTTTCATTTAACTGCTTGATGCCCAGAATCTGGTAAACAAGTTACTGTTACCAAACAGCTATGTTCTCTTTGACTTCGACTGCATCATCTCTAGTCTGCTGTGTTTTTGCTGGTCGATTAGTGAGTCGTTGGTGAATCGACGATCACTCTATTTTGGAAGCCGCTACGAGCGAAATACAAGAGTTGTAGTTAAACAAATAATAAAAGTTGATAAAAAAATAACCAAGCGTTTTACATTTACTTATACTCCGACCACTTGCCTCTGATCACCACACTTGACACTTCAGAAGCGGATAACAACACGCAACTTTCTGCAGTTAACCCCCTTCTTCCGAAACTAAGGTGGCATGAAAATCATGTAGTAGCCTATAAACAAAATCTCAATCACCAAATCCACGCGCATTTTTCGAACGAATCTGAAACCACTATCATAATTGAATCGTCAGCAGTCTCACAAAAAAGAAAAATTGTAGGACAAAAATACATATCACCCTGATATGACAAGGAATGTGAGCTTGCTAGGAAAAGATCATTCTCACTTCTAAAACTGTTAAGAAATTACAACTCCGATTGCTTAAAGAAAGATTATTTAAAAGCAAAACGAACATGCAAAACATTGTGTAAATTGAAAAAGAAAAACTTTCATAAAACGCAAATGGATAAACTGGTCAACGGCAAATGTGCGTCAGAATTTTGGAAAGCTATTCGCAATATTAAGGGAAACCCGTTCAGCACGAATACTTTGCTTCCTGTATCAACCCTTAGAGAAAATTTTGAGAAACAAGTGAATGCTGAACATGGTGAGGCAGTAATATAGGACGCTAGAACCGCTTTTCAAAACGAAATATTAGACTGCGAAATAACACTTTCCGAAGTAAAATCAGTAATTTGCACATTGAAAGATAACAAGGCACCTGGCTGTGATAGAATTTCTAATGAATTTTTCAAAAATGCAACAGAAGAGTTTCTAAAACTGCTCTCAATTGTTTACAACAGCATATTCACATCTGGAGAAGCACCCAATGTGTTTAAGAAATCAATTATTTTCCCAATTTTCAAAAAGGATATTCAACGGTAGATCACATCTTCAGCCTGTCAAATATTGCAAAGACATACCTAAGCAGACATCAAAAACTATATGTCTTTTTTGTAGACTTCAAAGCAGCTTTTGACTCCATAAACAGAAAAGCTCTTATGTTTAAACTGTACAGGGATGGGATGTCACAAAAATTTGGAAGCATACTAGAAGGCATTTACAGCCAAACACTGAACGCGGTCTGGAAAATTTGTCTCACTGGTTTCTTTCTACGGTAGGTCTAAAACAAGGATGCAACTTTAGCCCGCCAGCTTTTGCTATATATATTGAAGACCTTCAAGAAAAATTGCCTTGTGGAATCACATTCGACGGACTCCATATAAAGGCTCCAATGTACGCAGACGATCTTGTCCTATTGCTTAATTCTTCCAAATCCCTACAGTTAATGATTAACAAATTACATAGCTCAACCTTAACAAATCAAAAACTATGATATTTCGGAGAGGGTCAGGACGATTAGCTGCAAACGAAAAATGGTTTTATGGGGCAGGTGAAATAGAAACGGTTAAAGAATATCAGTACCTAGGATTCACAATAACTTACAACCTCAACTTGGAGAAACACCTTACCAAAAAATTATCGGCATCCAAAAAGGCAACTGGAAGAGTTTGGAAAAACGTTTATGGTATTAAGGAGCTTCTTCTTAGCTCAAAATACAAAGTTTTAAGTGCAACTTCGAAAGCAATTATGATCTATGCGGCTCAATAATGGGGATGGAGATCCTATGAAACCACCGAAAAACTCCAAAGATTTTTTCTCAAACGACAATTCCGACTACCCGAAACAACAACAAACAACATGCTGCTTATTGAAACAAGCCTGTCACCACTTTATCTGGAATCTCTGAAACATCATTTTAACTACATCATTAAACTTTTGTACAGCCACACCGGAAAAATCGCTCGGATAATTTCAGTTTCTGTTATAAAATCCAAAAGCTCCTGGTTTCAAGAGTGGGAAAATATAGCTGAAAGATGTGGGCTTTCATTTAATCTAACCATGGAAAAAGTAACAACCTGGAACACCTAGGCGATTTGCTGGAAACGCTTTACATAAAACTTAGAGAAGAATCTATTGATCAGGCTGAAAACTCATTATATAGAGAAATCTATGCTAAACACAGACACAATCTTGGAAAAGCAAACTATTTCAACGATTATTAAAGTTCTGACCAAATATCAATGATTTTTTGAGCAAGAGGAGAACTGCTTCCATTGAATTTCATACCGCATCGAGACTATCTACCACTTTATTGTTCCTTGTGTAACAACAGAGAAAGGGAAAATGTTTTTCATTTCATAGCAAAGTTTCCTATACTGGTGGAAATTCACCGACAAATATGGCAGCAAAATTATTTAGAGGAACCAGAAGTTTTTGATATACTAAACGGTAAAGATTGGCAAAAATTAATAAAATTTGTTAAAGTCTATTTAGATTCTAGAAGTAAAAAAATAAGAGAAGATTTTTAAATATCTACTAAAACCTAAACTTAATTAACTATACAAAGTTCTGAAATTTGTTGCACAATGTAAGCTATCATCTGGCTGACGGCCCTTCTACCTATCTATCTCTAAAAAATTATCAAATCTTAACTGTTAAAAAAATGATGAAAACATTTGTTCCATCCTTATTTAATACAGAATGCAAAAAAAAAAAAAATATTCAATATTTCAAATGCTGCATTTTCAAACTTATAGATTTAGATTAGATTAAAATGTTTTTTTATTTTTAACAATAATTAAAGTTGATTACAATCAATTTACAAAAAACAAGAAAGCATGGCTTTACTGCCGTCTGCCTAGTTGACAAAACATAAATAATGTAAATTAGTAAATTAGAATAAATTTTTCATCAAACAATTTTAGTTGAACTAACAACAATCACATGTAATTACCAAATCAAATACCTGCATAGCATACACATAAAACATATTTAAGAAAGAACATTCATTTATAATTCTGTTTCTATAGAGAAGGGCTAGTCTGAAAGGGCTAGAATTGAAATAATCTTTTGACATCCATATTGTTAAGAAATTGTATAATTTGGCTTTGTGTTAAGAAATAGCTTCCAAAGACTATTTCTTTAAGAATTGGGCATTTTCCGACAAAGTGTAAGACATCCTCCATTTCATTTAAATTGCACAAAGAGCATATAATAGGTGAATCCTCTCTATGTGGTATGAAATTCAGCGGCATTAGTTCACCTCTCAACTTAACTATCATTGATATTTCCGCAACGCTATACTTGTCTCTAAAATAATTTCTTTCTTCCAAATTGTGATGGAGCTGACAGTAAATTTGCCTGTATATTGATCCTGTTGCATCATTCAAATATTTCTCTCGCTGCTGTATGTCCACTGCAGAAATTAGCTGATACAGAGAAGCTGTCATCTCATCGTGATTACTTAAATTTAGAGTTAGTTGCATCCCACATTCACTGGCTAAGTCCATCCAATCCGCACACCAACTTGTTTTGGTTCGTAAGATTTGAAGAGCTGCTATTTTTGGAAGTCGGTTTTCATCCATCTTTATAACTTTTAGAATGTAGTCCATTTGCATTTTGAGTGTTCGGATATACAGAGGCGATAATCCTGTTTCCAACATGATGATGTATTTAGTTGTACTAGATAGCAGTTGAAAAATTCGCTTTATGAAGTATCGCAATAGTTTTTAGACCGTTTCATACCGTTTCGATCACAATGTCTGTGCCGCGTAAAATAAAATAGATTCCGATACCGTTTCAAATATCCTGAACTTGCTGCTATAAGCGATACTTTTATTAAACTCCAACTTCGTAGACACCTTTTGATTCACCAACCCAGAATAAAAGTTTCCCTACGCGACGACAAGCTTCGAGTTGATAACATCACGGTAGAATGGGGTGAAAATCAAGAATTCGTCGCCGACCAGGATGATGGACTTCGTCAAATAATTGAGAAAAACAATTTAGATGAAAATTTTTTTAGCACCATTTGTTCACAAATTCAGCAGAATGCACTTCAAAATGACAGACGAAATGTCAATCAACGAGAAACGTCAAGTAATTCTGGCACATCGTTTTCAGGTGGAAACACAATGAATAAAGGGTGTTCGGACTCTGGTACAAATGCTGTAGCATATTCCAACGCAAACTCTATATCTAATTAGGAAGTTGCCGTCTGTCAGATTTTTCATGTAGTCAATATTAGAATATTAAGTTACAACATTGCAGGTTTAAATAGCAAAATAGAATTAATAGATTTTTTAAATTATATCAATGAATATGAAATTTTTATTTTATTCGAAACCCATATTACTGAAGAATATTATTATAAATTTGAACATTTGTTTCCTGATTAAAAACTTAAGTGGGTACCAGCTGTTAAAATGAATAGAAGAGGGCGAGCCAGCGGTGGTCTACTAATCGGTTTCAATCCTAATATCAAAGGCATTAAGTGTGTTTTTAGGAACATCGATGATCTCGTATATTTGGAAAACAAATCCGACCTCAACGTTTTGAACCTTGTTCCAGTCTATCTGAACTGCACTAGTTGGGATAGGCATTTTAACATGCCTGAAGACGCATTGTACAGCACTGACCTTCAAAATATTATGCTAATCGGGGATTTCAACGCGAGAACTGGATCAAATGAAAGTGCAAACCAGCTGATGAATTTGGGTCGTTGTTCCAGGGATGTTGTTGTGAACAGAGAAGGGAAAAAAATCATCGACTTCTGCAACTCATTTGGCCTTAGTATATGTAATGGTAGTACGGATGGTGACTCTACGGGGGAATACACATTCATTGGCCCGCAAGGCAACTCTGTGATCGATTATGCGATGGTGGCTGGGGATTGGGCTAATTTTATGAAAGATTTTAGAGTTTTGCCGCAGATTTATTCCGATCACCTCCCTATTCTAATGGAAATTGAGCTATCAACCAACCATCACACATATGAGGACAGTCCAAACGCAGTACCTTCAAAATACAAGTGGAATAACACAGCTGCAAATAGATACGCAGTCACCCTTGAAAGCAATCTTAATCAACATCTAGAATCTTCCATGGAACCCCTCAATGATATAATAGCTACCTCAATTCCAGCGACGTGTAGGGTTTCTCAAAAAAGGTCTCCATTTTTCAGGGAAAAATTGTTCGACAGTGACTGTTCAGACGCCAGGAAGAAGTCTTTTGCGTGGCTTCGGCTCTTTAGAAAATATCCAACTAATGATTTTCTCAAGAACGAATATCTATCGGCCAACAAAATCTTAAAGTCCCTACTTAGAGCAAAGCGTCAAGCTTACCTGGAAAACATCGCACATGGTCTTACTAGTTGCAGAAACACAGCGGATTTTTGGAGAAAAGTTCGATTCTTAAACAACAAGAGTTATACTCAAAGCATCCCCCCTCTCGATCTGAAGGATTTAACGGAGTATTTTGCAAATTTTACTAAAAATAACTTTGATGCAACCTTCCAATTTGCCATACCTTTTCAAGAAAACGTATTCTTAGACGCCTCTTTTTCTACTTCTGAAGTAAGATTATGCTTAGACGAACTTCGCAGCAACAAAGCACCTGGATCGAATGGTATACCACCTGAATTTTACAAATACTGCACGCCACTGTTTGTTGAATGCCTTACATCAGGGCTAAACCAGGCTTACGAACTTGGTTGCGTCCCAGGCTATTTTAAAAAAATCTTTAGTCAGTCCTATTTTCAAAAAAGGAGATCGCTCAGTTGTGACCAACTACAGAGGAATATCGCTGTTAAACACCTCAATGAAAATTTTTACAAAGCTTCTCTACATAAGACTGTATAACTGGGTGCAGCGTAACCATTTATTGGGGGAATCACAAGCAGGTTTTCGAAAAAACTATTCAACCGTGGATCAAATTTATGCACTCACGAACATTGCTGAAATTTTTCTGAAATCCAAAAGGAAGTTGTATGCTTTTTTCATCGACTTCAAAGCGGCGTTCGATACGATCGATAGAAAAGCGCTTATATTAAAGCTCTACAACAAAGGTATTTCAACCAAATTTGGACGCATTCTGGAAGTATTGTACGACTCTACAACCTCTGAAATTTCCTTTAGAAATAATTTGTCTGAACCATTCGAGGTTGAAATTGGCTTGAGGCAAGGCTGCAATTTAAGCCCACTACTCTTCGCTCTTTTTATAGATGACATCGAAGACTTTTTACAAGGCGGAGCAAGAATAGACGCTAATCTACTGGTTAAAATATTGAAGTTCGCTGATGACATCGTTGTGTTTTCTAAGACGCCCGATAGTCTACAATTGATGATCAACAGAATAGCTGAGTACTGCAGTAAATGGAGGCTTCAGGTGAACCTCAGCAAATCGAAAGTCATGATTTTTCGCAACGGTGGCGGTCCAAACTGCCGATTGGAAAAGTGGAAATTTGAAAACGAAGAAATTGAAGTTGTCAAAGATTACATGTACCTCGGAATAAACATATCAAGAAACCTTAGCATGAGGAACCATATGTTGGACAAACTCGCCAAATCAAAAAATGCTCTTAATGCAACATGGAGGAATGTAATGCGTAGCAAGGATGTGCTTTTCAATACAAAATTTCAAATTTTTGAAACAACAGCGAAGGCTATATTGTGCTATGCCGCTCAGGTATGGGGTCACAAGGAGTACGAAGAGGTTGAACAGCTTTTGAGATACTTTTTGAAGAGATCGTTGAGGCTTCCCAATACTACTGCGAACCACATTCTCATGTTGGAGACAGGCCTCCCTCCAATCTTTATATCCACTCTCAAAATGCAGGTGGATTACGTAATTAAAACTTTTAAAATGGAGGAGTAGATTATCGAGACAAATATCATCGACGGTTTTAAGGAAAAAGTTATCTTGGTTCGAAACATGGAATAACCTAGCTGTATACTGCGAACGACAACTTTCCCTTTCTGAAGACAGTGTAGACTTGTGGAAAGCGGAACTCTACGACCTTATCAGTGCAGTTGATCTGAAAAAAAAGAGACGAATTTGTGGTAAGAGCTCGGCAATCATCTAATCGGGAAATTTACGCTAAGCTGGACTATAATCTCTCAAGCAATAGTTATTTTAAAGAAGAGTACTCAACCGCCCTCATGTCACTCATTTTAAAAACTAGAGGAGAGTTGCTGCCACTCAACTTTATACCACACAGAGACGATCGTCCCGAAATTTGCAGCCTGTGTAATCAACGTGAGCGAGAAAATGTCTTCCATTTCCTTGGTAAATGCCCCATCTTAGTAGAAACCCGTAGGAGCGTCTTCAGTAAATGCACCCTCAGCGAAGAAGAAATGATTGGTGTTCTTAATGGAAACGATTGGATGGCTCTGTTTGAATTCACGAGAATAGCACTCAAATACAGGAAACAAATAATAGAGGAACTGTTTTAATTAGTGTAAACATACATCATGTAATTTGTAATTTATTGATTTTGAACTAAACTTTGAATATTTATTTGTCAACTGGCAGACGGCTTAGGCCATGCCTTAAAATGATTTGTAAATTTTTTATAACGAATTGAGCTTCATGATAAATAAAATCATATTAAATCTTAAATCTAAATCTAGAAACTTCTATTCCAAGTTGCGCTTATTGCACCTTCTGCATTCGTCATTTTCTCTTTAAGATGTTTTTCCATATTTGAATTTTTCCTAAAGTAGACTCCAAGGTATTTGAATTCCATGACAATTTGGATATCCTCACCATTGTAATGCCATTTTTCGTTTGCAGAGTTGCTACCTCCTCCACGTTTGAAAATCAAATTTTTTTTATACAGATTAACGGATAAACTCCAAGGCTGATAGTACTGAAAAACGCGATTTATCATTAGCTGCAATGATTCGGATGATGCTGCCAAGAGGACAATGTCGTCCGCGAACATCAATGCTTTTATAATCTGACCGGCGTATTCGATGCCCCACGGTAGAAGGTCTACCAGATCTTCAATAAACATGCTCGGACTCAATGTGCAACCCTGTCTGACACCCGATTTCGTTTGAAATCTTTCCGACAGCTTGTAGCGACACTACGTCCAACATTACATCAGCATCACTTGTTAGTGATAATGCGTCAACACCGCATCAGCAACATTTTCTTTATTTTTGTCAACAACTGCATTAAAGTACATAACCAGCGAGTACATAACTATAAAGTATTTTTTGATGTACTGCAAGCTGGGAAACGGGATTATCTCGCCATCAACTATCGCAACAATTACCAACGGGAGTGGAAGTCGTTGGAAGGAAAAAAACACGACACTCACTTGGCGTCATTCGACCAGTTATGACAATAAATACTCGATTCTTATAAACTTATTTTTTCTTATAATTAAATTGAATAAAAGTTATTTTAACTTAACTATAGTTATAAATCTTTTTATTAAAACTATAATTGGTGACCCCGACGATTACTTAAAACGATGCTAAGGCAAGCGGTTTTCCTGATTCAAATGATTCTCCTCTACCCAGTGGTGATGCTCACGTTTTTAACTCGTATCGTGTTAAAACACACAAGAGTTCCTTACCTCGGATCCTGAGCTCTGGTTTTTTCTACTCGAGTCACAGTTTGTGGTCAATCGGATTACCTAGGATAAGATGATGTATCATTCTGTAATTTCGCAACTTAGTCAAACAACGGCGGAGGAAATTCGCACATTTTTGCGGGTTACGCAACCCACAACCAGTAAGTATGAAGCTCTCAACCAGTAAGTTGGAAGCTCTCAAACAACGACTAATTAAAGAATTTACGCTCAGTGAACATGGCCGACTGAATAGGCTTCTGTCACAGATGGAATCGAGTGACAAAAAGCCATCTCGGTTGCTTGAAGAAATGCGAAACTTTGCAAATGATTCTGTAGAAATGGCTGATGGGATAATTGAAACAACGAATGCTTCACAGTTTGTGACCGCAGCAACCGTTCGAGCTCCTCGAGCTCCAGGTGAGTCACATTTAAAAAGGCTAGCAGAACGAATGAATAATTTGTGCCAGAGATTCGAACAAATGGAAAGAAGGTCTCGCCGAGACCAAACGCCATCATCTTTTCGACGAATACGGGAGAGCACTTCACGAAACAGTTCTGCATGAAACAATGACAATGGTTGGTTTCATCACAGGTTTGGAGAAAAAGCAACGAAATGCCGCCAACCATGTGCTTTCAACGCTGCGGGAAACTAAAGTGCCGGACTCATATTGAGACGAGGCGCTCCTTCATATCGTCTTTTTGTTTGCAATGTTCTCACCGCACAAATTTTTTTAATCGACACAGGTGCCGAAGTATCCATCATTCCCCCAGCAAACCGAAACTTAATCCCTCGATCAGTAAACAACACATATATCTACGCAGCAAATTTAACCGAGTTCAAAACTTATGGACAGAAGCGACTAGTTCTTTCACTAGGTCTACGACGCAGTTTTTCTTGGCATTTTACTGTGGCAAACGTGCAAACTCCGATCATCGTTGCTGATTTTTTGAATTTTCACAACGTTTCCGTCAATTTTCGAAAAACGGAGGAGTCTATGCATCAAACTCACCGCAGGTAACATTAATAGACAATTCTAATAATTTTGCTTTTCTGTTGAAGGAATTCAAAACACTGTTTAAAGACCAGCCTATGAAGCGCAAACATTTATCCACCATGGTAACACATTGCATTTCAACCAAAGGCCTCCAGTAACTGCAAAACCCGTGAACGAGATCTAAAATCATAGAATCAGGTGCCTGTTGAACCGAAGAATGAACACAAGACAACGATTGTCACGCCCTTCGGTCTTTATGAATTCATGTTCATGACACCCGGATTAAGAAACGCAGCACAAACATTCCAGCGCCTGATTGATGAAATATTACGAGGGTTGGATTTTTCGGTCGCTTTCATAGATGATATACTTATCGCCTCCGAAAATATGGAACAGCATGAACATCACCTCCGCACAGTGTTTTAGAGGCTGCAAAAATATAACCTTACAGTAAACCTAGAAAAACGTGTTTTTGGAAAAACAGAGGTGCAGTTGTTAGGACATTCGGTTGCTCCAGCAGGCATTAAACCGTTGCCAAGCAAAGTTCAAGTCATTGCCAATTACGAGAAACCAATTTTAGCCAAGGATTTACGACGATTTTTGGCCATGGTCAATTTTTACCGGTGTTTCACACAAACGCCGTAGAGATCCAAACTCGCTTGCAATGTTTAATCGAAGGTAACGTTAAAAACGATAAGAGAGTAATAAATTGGACAACCGATTCTGAAAATGCCTTCCAGCAATATAAAAAAGCTCTCTGCAATGCAACAATGCTTGCTCACCCTGCCAAAAATGGATTTGTTTCAACTGCAGTTGATGCATCAGATTTTTCTATCGGAGTTGATATAAACCAAACTGTATTCAAGGAAACACAACCTCTTGCATTTTTTTCGAAAAAGCTTTCTGATTCGCAAAGGAAATATTCAACATACGACCGCGAGCTACTCGCTATCTTCGAAGGAATCAAGCATTTTCGATATTTTTTGGAAGGACGCGAATTAGCCATATACATGGAACAGATACTGGCTTACGCAGACGACATCGACATCATCGGAAGAACCGAGCAAGCTGTACACGATTCCTTCATCCAGATCGAGCAGGCGGCACAAAATCTGGGGCTGCACATTAGTGAAGGTAAAACAAAGTACTTGGTGGCGTCGAATGCGAGAGGAACAGTTGGTCAAACAATCAAGGTAGCGGAGCACGAATTTGAAGTGGTGCAATCCTTTAAATACCTTGGGTCAATAGTAGCAGCCGATAACAATATAGAAGAAGAAATACGCGGGCGGCTTCTCAAATCCAACAGAGCCTACTACAGTCTGTAGTGCAAAAGGCACTCTGACCTCTTAGCCGCGTTCGAGAGAAAAGTCTTAAGGAGAATTGTTGGCCCCATATGCGAGGAAGGACGATTCCGGAGACGGTACAATCATGAATTGTACGCAATCTACCTTGAAGCAGATATCGTGACAAAAATTAGGCTCGGTAGACTTCGGTGGGCAGGGCACCTAGCTCGCATGAGCGAAGAGGAACCTGCTCGGAAAGTTCTTTGTGGTACATTCTATGGCAGACGACAGCGTGGTAGACCATGCTTGCGCTGGAGAGATGGCGTAGACCAGGACGCCCGGAGCCTTGGGGTGCGCAACTGGATGGCGTCGGCTCGAGACCGGGATAGGTGGAGAGACTTGTTGAAGGAGGCCAGGACCGGACCCCGGTTGTCGAGCCGATGATGATGATGATGATGATCTTCCCACGACACTTCTTGTCGCGAGGCATTTATTGTAGACGATCTTCCCACGACATTTTTAGTCGCGAGGCATTTATTGTAGACGATTTTCCCACGACACTTTTAGTCACGAGGCATATATTGTAGACGATCTTCCCACGACACTTTTAGTCGCGAGGCATTTATAGTAGCCGATTTTTCCACGACATTTTTAGTCGCGAGGCATTTATTGTAGACGATTTTCCCACGACACTTTTAGTCGCGAGGCATATATTGTAGACGATCTTCCCACGACACTTTTAGTCGCGAGTCATTTATTGTAGCCGATTTTCCCACGACACTGTTAGTCGCGAGGCATTTATTGTAGACGATTTTCCCACGACACTTTTAGTCACGAGGCATATATTGTAGACGATCTTCCCACGACACTTTTAGTCGCGAGGCATTTATAGTAGCCGATTTTTCCACGACATTTTTAGTCGCGAGGCATTTATTGAAGACGATTTTCCCACGACACTTTTAGTCGCGAGGCATATATTGTAGACGATCTTCCCACGACACTTTTAGTCGCGAGTCATTTATTGTAGCCGATTTTCCCACGACACTGTTAGTTGCGAGGCATTTATTGTAGATGATTTTCCCACGACATTTTTAGTCGCGAGGCATTATAATAGAGTAAATATTAACTTGTAAATATTAAGACCCGTATATGAAATAAATTGTTAGAAAATCTTCGTTATAAATAAAAAACTGGTAATTGGTCAGAGTTCAAATCTTCAAAACCCGAGTTTTATATGCTTTCTTTGGGTAAAACCCTGGACACCCACGAGTCTACCTCAGCCTCGATAAAAAAGCATCACATTTTGGCGCCCGAGCAGGGACCTTTAGAGGATTCATCCGAACTCTCACCGCCGACCGACCAGGAATCTCCTGAAGGTACCACCGACCGCCCTCTTCCGATTACCAATTACCAGTCCGCCGCTACCAAAACACCAAAAATGGTGGAACCAGAAGAACAACCGATTGAAGATCATAACGCCCTGAAAAATCTGAACTTCATATACCTGATGAAGAAATCTGAGTTGCAGGAAGCTCTTGAATCCAGAAATTTGGATACTGACGGGAATATGAAGGAACTCCGTCAACGGTTGAGTCAATATCTCAAAAAGATTAGAGCTACAGGAGTGAAAACCGGTTCTACACTAAATTTGTGTGAGAAATGGGAGAGTGTAGTCGAACAACGACTAAATGACGACGAGCCCATAGAACCACCAGTAAATGATACCGAAATATCTGCAGTCACCACAGCTCAACCCGCACCTGATTCATCAGAGGAATCCAGTTCACCATTATATATGCAAACCACATTTATGGTTCCGCCGAAAGGAAACTACAAGCCTCTTCCGCCGCCAGTCCAGCATCAAACAGGCAGCGCTGAAGGTACACACCACCAGCATAATCTCGAGGATTCCCGAATCAGCCACCCGGTTCACTCTCTAAACACGGTACCTCCCACAAGCTCGAACCAACGATACGGGCAAACACCGCTTACACACCGGCTCACGTTGAGTTATGAGGCGGAGGTAATGAACACCGTAAGAAAGTGGGAGTTAAAGTTCGATTCGTCTGGATTCCACTGGAATTCCTCGAGAGGCTGTCTGAGCTAACACGATTTTATAACATTCCGCCTAACGACATGCTACGAACACTTCCTGAACTATTCCGTGGGAGTGCGTTGGAATGGCTTCGCATCAAAGGAGATAGTTTCGTCAAGTGGAATGATTTTCGTGAGGCATTTATCCGTCACTTCCTACCCGTCCGATACCTTCATAAATTGGAGGAAGAAATATTGCGCAAGCGACAAGGTCCACGTGAACGGAAAAAAGATTATATCATGGCCGCTCAATACCTTATACGGCAGCACCCCCGCATGACGATAGCCGAAAACATTGATCGAATATTCGACAATATGCGACCAGAATATCGTTATAATATACGCCGCCGAGACTTCACCACTTTGGATGAATTATCTACAATGGCTGAAGAATTCGAATTTATAAAGAGTGACGACAGAAACATTCCCCCTACAGTTTCAAACACTTTTCCTGCCCCAGCAACCCAATATCACCGAAACCTAGTTGCAGTTGTAAATGACATTCTTGACATAGACCCGCGTTATTTTGTGCCAATCAAGGTAGATGATCTAGAACACCGTGCTTTACTTGACACTGGATCTTCAAAGACATTCATTGGCCAAGCTCTGAGAGAGAAGTTCAAGAAACTCGGATTGCCTATGCGAGAATGTAACCGACCCGTCCATCTAGCTAATGGCAAACCCGTCATATCATCCGAACATTTTTTGGTGACGATTTACTTAGGTGGCAAAGAACTGACGGAAGAGATGACATTTCTACCAAAGCTAGAGGTAGATGCCATTCTCGGCATGGACCTGCTGAGTCAGGCAAAGTTACAGCTTTTTATAGGAGGGGAGCCGGTAAGAGATAGCAATCCTGATACCCACAAACTGCAGCTATCAAACCGACCGTGGACTCAAGCAGAAGTGTCCAACGCAAAAAACAAATTTGTTTTTCCAGCCGCCGCCGCCGTGATATCTTCAATTTGTGAAACTCACAAAGAATGTACGCGAAGTACCTCCCGCTTAGAGTTGAATAATTTTAAAATGAAGCACACGAAAGCACATACCTGACATTTATAAGCAAATTCATGGCATGCCAATGGGTAACCCGCTGTCGGTCTTGGTACTTGATCATTTGCTTGATGAAACTTTCAATAAGATCGATAAACCTCGTTTTTTGTCTAAGTATGTAGATGATATTTTTGTGGTAATCGACTACCGCAAAATAGATGAGACATTACGTCTACTTAATACTTTCCACCAAAAAATCCAGTTTACTACTGAAAACGAAGAAAACAGGACAATTACATTTTTAGATGTCAAAATCCATCGACACGACAGTCGTTTATTGTTTAATTGGCATCAAAAACCGACAGCATCGGGACGAATTGTCAATTATCGTTCAAATCAACCGCTTCTAATCTTATCCACAAAGTCTTTTCGTTGAGTGACAAGCAGTTTCACTCTGCCAATGAGAAAATTGTCACTCAAATCCTTGTCGATAATGGTTACCCAGGAGAGCTTATTAGAGGTTTAATACTCCAACAAAAAAACAAAACTGTTGGAGATAATAAAGCTGTAGCTGAAATTGGATTTTACAAAAGTATGGTGTACGTTCCGAAGCTTGCTGAAAACTTTAGAGAAATCATATCACCAAAAATTCAGGATATCCAAATAGCTTACAAATCACACAGCACATTAGCGCCTCTCTTCACTCAACTCAAAGCAAAACCGGAAAAGGACAAACGGACGGACGTCATCTACAAGATTAACTGCCTGGGCAACGAAAGCGAAACGTGCAATCTGTGTTATGTGGGAACTACCAAACAGTTTTTAAAACAACGAACGGCCAACCATAAATCAGATTTAAAATCTAACAGCTCTGAAAAAACAGCCCTTGCTACACACAGCATTGAAAAAGGCCATAAACCCGATTTCGAATGTGTAAAAATCCTTCAATCTGAGAAACACGCCTCAAAAAGATATACTCTGGAAACACTTCATATTCTGAACACGAAAAATAACATGAATAGGAAACAAGACACTTACAACATTTCATCCGTCTACTGCCCTATAGTTTACTGCAACAACAAAATATAACATTCATTCGACAATACTTCGTCAGTCGAAGTGCTTTATATAAAAATTGTTTGTTTTTTCATTTAAATCAATTGTTTTTTTTATTTAATTATTTAAATTTTAAATAATTTTGTTTTTTTAAATGTTTGATTGTTTATTTTATTTTTTTCATCTGTTTTAAAGTAAGTTGTATAATTATTAAACCACTGTGTGCTTACATGTTCTAATTATATCTTATTTCATTATGTGTTAATAAAGATCCCCTGAAGAGGACAGAAATCTCTGTCGAAACGTTGGGAAAATCAATGTAAACTTTGTTTCATTGTCACTACTAATGACCAAATAAGCCGAAGGAAGAATAAGATTTCATCCAAAATCCACAATTGAAAGCACATACCAACAGAGCTAGAACGACAGTTCAAAAAAGTCCGCGTCATACTAATGGTTAGCCATCAAGACTGTCATCTAACCAGTCCCACCCCCAACCTTCCCATCGCATCTCAGTACAAGAACTTCGTCCCTTAAAACGAAACAGATGTGCGGCAATCGCCGATCCTGAAAGACAAGCTCAGACCGTTTATTCTGGAGCTTCTAAATTGTCCGTCCCACACCGCAATCTTCCAAACGTAATAGCCAAAGGAAAAGCAAATCCACAGCTTACGAAAAGGGAGAAAACCACCGCCGTTAAACAAAAGTGCTCCGTGACGCCTTTTTCACCAGGCCAAACCGATCCATGCGTACAGCAAAGCAATGTACCTTCCAGGTCAATATTCGAAGATCTAGCAGATACCTTCGACACGTTTGCCGGGATCACGCTTAGGAGGGCAACACCCAGACATGAACGCCATTTCCTTATTCATCGTCCATGGGGCTCAATATCCGTCCGAATGAATAGAAACGGAAAAACAGCTGATCTTAAGTTGGGACAATACCGAAAAAAATTATATATATCGAATACCAATAATTGATATACGATAAAGTTTAGACGAGAAGGTTCTCGTCTCCGAAATAAAGGGGTGTGTGTAACGAAGCGTTACATATTCCATATACCTACCTACCAACAACATGACACCAGGATACCTACCAGCCAAGGAAATGGAAGCCACCCTGTAAATGAATACCTACATATTAAGTAAATTTTATGCTGTACATGTCACCCAACAACAATGTACACCCAGCAGCAATAACAACCAAAAACACGAGAAACCTACCAACAACAATGTACACCAAACGAAAATAAAAGCAGCAACCAAGCAGTCAGCTATACCACCCACCACCCATCCAGTCAGAAGTAGGCACACAGCGACCATGCATCTGCTAGCACACATCAGTGACAAACATGAGTGACTACGTCATCCCATATATTTATTTATATTAAGTATATTTTTTTTATTATTTCATTTTTATTCGTTATCTTTCACTTCGCACCGTCTTTCTACAGAAAAGTTGACGAATAGAAGTGAAAAAGGCACTAGAGATGAAGAAGAAAGTGTGGAACACAGAGGTTAATGTGTGGCTTGAGATAGAAACATATAAAAACCCCGTACACACTTTTACCTAAGTAAGCTTACTAAGAGCCGAATTGGTTATAGGGAACGCAGAGAGGAACAAAGTACCATACTTAGTACTCGTACATAGTACTCACTACGTTCGCTTTTTGGTTTTAAAGTTAGGAATACTGAGATTCACTCAGAGTGCACCTCAGTACCCCGGTAAAAGTTGTCCGTTTGAAACCGCAGTACTTACCTCGGCTAAGCATTGCCGTAGGTACTGAATAGTAGTGGCCGCGATTTGTTGAACCCAGATTCACTCCTTTAGAGTGTATCTCGGTTCGGGTTTGCTTTGTAACCCACCGTACCTAATTCTGGGAGTAGCATTGCCGCAAGTACGTCCGTAACTTCATTATTTAAGGCTGATTTTCCCACGACACTTATTGTCGCGAGGCATTTATTGTAGACGATCTTCCCACGACACTTCTTGTCGCGAGGCATTTATTGTAGCCGATCTTCCCACGACACTTCTTGTCGCGAGGCATTTATTGTAGACGATCTTCCCACGCCGTCAGCCATCAGACGAATATTGGGAATAACATGTAGCATACGAGAACATGCACGTGCCGTAACTATTCGGGACTGATGGAAGTGTGATCATAGCCTCTTCGCGGCGGCCGCTAGTAACAAGCCTTTTAAAAAAAGGTTTGGCTAATATGATCAGGCTAGTTCCTCAGGTTGGCAACAGGTTAATTCCCTGTTCCGTAAAAAATCGAATTACGATTTACAACAAGCCTCGGAAACGGACTGATCTCACGGCGACAACCTACGCTACGAAAACGGCAAAACGATTTAATTTTCTTATGGAACGTACGATCGCTCTATAGAGCTCGAGCTGCTCAGCAGCAAGCTGATGCCCTGTCAAAATATAAAGCTGACATAACAGCACTTCAAGAAATCAGATGGACAGGGAATGGTGTTTTACAGAAGAAAGAATATGACGTATACTACAGCTGTCATACAAAACACCATGTGCTCGGGGTAGGCTTCCTAGTCAGCGAAAAAATGAAGTCTACCATCATCGGCTTTAACGCTATAAGCGAAAGGCTATGCACCCTTTGCGTGTGAGGCAAATTTACGAACATCAGCCTCATTAACGTTCACGGACCTACGGAGGAGTCCTCAGACGAAGAAAAAGAGACTTACTACGAACAAGTCGAGAGGACCCTCAATGCCTGTCCAAGGTATGACGTAAAAATCATCCTTGGGGATTTGAACGCAAAAATAGGTCGGGAGCCGGTATTCAGGCATTACGCAGGCACCCATAGTTTGCATGAGAACACTAATGACAATGGACTTCGAGTCTTAGAATTGGCAGCATCGAAAAACATGGTCGTTGCGAGTACCAGGTTCCCGCGTAAAGATATCTACAAAGCCACCTGGGTATCACCTGATGGAGTTACTCGTAACCAAATAGACCACGTGTTGATAGACCGTCGCCACTACTCGAACTTGATGACGGTACGAACGTTCCGAGGCGCCAATATCGACTCGGATCACTATCTTGTTGGTATGGTCTTCCGAGGGCGGATTGCCTTGCGAAGACGTATTGCATCCGCCGATCAGGTTCGAATCAACACGGCCGCCCTGCGCAATGAAAATGCCAGTAACACCTTTGGTAATGCGTTAGGACTCGCCCTAGAATCACTTGATTTAGGGAGAGTAAGTCCTGGAGCCAGTATGCTGGGCGTAGATGAAAAGTGGACACGCCTTAAGAATAGAAATCGGAACGACTGGTTTGATGATGAATGGAAGCTAGCGACTGAACGTAAGAATGTTGCGTACCGAGCAATGCAACAATCTCATAGAACGTGGGCACGCGAAGAAGAATATAAAGAGCTCAGAAGAATAGAAAAACGGCTTCACAGACAGAAAAAATCAGCCTGGGAGAAGAACTTAATCTGTGAAATAGAAAAAAGCCGAGAGCGAGGTCCGCACCAGGCGCGGAAGTTCTACCAATCCGTTCGAAACATGACGCAGTACACACCACGCTGCACATACTGCAAGGACGGAGAGGGAAATCTGATCACCGATCCACAAAGCATACTGGAGCGATGGGAAGTGTACTTTAATGAATTGCTAAATAGTCAACTCATTGCTGAAGTGGAGGCTCCACTGCTTCAAGACGAATAGCCTTTGTTGCCGTCACCAAGCATAGAAGAAGGCTATAGACCGGCTAAAGAAAAACAAAGCCCCGGGAGCTGATGGTATACCAGCCGAATTATTTCAACACGGAGGGCCAGCTCTTCGTCAGGCAATTCATGGTATTATAGTGCACGTGTGGGAGCATGAAGAAATGCCAGAAGACTGGCGAAAAGGTATAATATGCCCCATACATAAGAAAGGAGATGTCACAACGTGCAGCAACTATAGAGGTATCACGTTGTTGAGTACCGACTATAAGATACTCTCCTCTATCATACAAGACCGGATAACCCCATACGCTAAAACCATCATCGGACAATATCAGTGTGGTTTCATTCCAGGCAAATCAACAACTGATCAGATCTTTACCCTTAGGCAGGCGATGGAAAAATGTCTAGAATTTAACATCCCAACATACCACCTGTTTATAGACTTTAAGGCCGCCTATGATAGCATAGCCAGGGTAGAACTTTACAAAGCCATGAGAGAATTCGGCATCCCAAATAAATTGACACGACTATGTAGGTTGACCATGACCAACGTAACAAGCCAAGTAAAAATAGCCGGATTGCTATCCAGACCAATCAACATCTTTAATGGACTCCGACAAGGGGATGGTTTGGCCTGCCTCCTCTTCAACCTGGCATTGGAGAAAGCAATCCTTGACTCTGGCACGGCAACAAGAGGGACCATCGTCAACAGGTCCAGCCAGATACTGGCTTACGCAGACGACATCGACATCATCGGAAGAACCGAGCAAGCTGTACACGATTCCTTCATCCAGATCGAGCAGGCGGCACAAAATCTGGGGCTGCACATTAGTGAAGGTAAAACAAAGTACTTGGTGGCGTCGAATGCGAGAGGAACAGTTGGTCAAACAATCAAGGTAGCGGAGCACGAATTTGAAGTGGTGCAATCCTTTAAATACCTTGGGTCAATAGTAGCAGCCGATAACAATATAGAAGAAGAAATACGCGGGCGGCTTCTCAAATCCAACAGAGCCTACTACAGTCTGTCAAAGCTCTTCAAATCCAGAAATCTCACCATAACTTCAAAACTACTGCTGTACAGGACCATGGTCCTGCCAGTACTCACATATGGATCCGAGACTTGGGTGCTTAGCAAAAGGCACTCTGACCTCTTAGCCGCGTTCGAGAGAAAAGTCTTAAGGAGAATTGTTGGCCCCATATGTGAGGAAGGACGATTCCGGAGACGGTACAATCATGAATTGTACGCAATCTACCTTGAAGCAGATATCGTGACAAAAATTAGGCTCGGTAGACTTCGGTGGGCAGGGCACCTAGCTCGCATGAGCGAAGAGGAACCTGCTCGGAAAGTTCTTTGTGGTACATTCTATGGCAGACAACAGCGTGGTAGACCATGCTTGCGCTGGAGAGATGGCGTAGACCAGGACGCCCGGAGCCTTGGGGTGCGCAACTGGATGGCGTCGGCTCGAGACCGGGATAGGTGGAGAGACTTGTTGAAGGAGGCCAGGACCGGACCCCGGTTGTCGAGCCGATGATGATGATGATGATGATCTTCCCAAGACACTTCTTGTCGCGAGGCATTTATTGTAGACGATCTTCCCACGACATTTTTAGTCGCGAGGCATTTATTGTAGACGATTTTCCCACGACACTTTTAGTCACGAGGCATATATTGAAGACGATCTTCCCACGACACTTAGTAGCGAGGCATTTATAGTAGCCGATTTTCCCACGACATTTTTAGTCGCGAGGCATTTATTGTAGACGATTTTCCCACGACACTTTTAGTCGCGAGGCATATATTGTAGACGATCTTCCCACGACACTTTTAGTCGCGAGGCATTTATTGTAGCCGATTTTCCCACGACACTGTTAGTTGCGAGGCATTTATTGTAGATGATTTTCCCACGAAATTTTTAGTCGCGAGGCATTATAATAGAGTAAATATTAACTTGTAAATATTAAGACCCGTATATGAAATAAATTGTTAGAAAATCTTCGTTATAAATAAAAAACTGGTAATTGGTCAGAGTTCAAATCTTCAAAACCCGAGTTTTATATGCTTTCTTTGGGTAAAACTCTGGACACCCACGAGTCTACCTCAGCCTCGATAAAAAAGCATCACATTTTGGCGCCCGAGCAGAGACCTTTAGAGGATTCATCCGAACTCTCACCGCCGACCGACCAGGAATCTCCTGAAGGTACCACCGACCGCCCTCTTCCGATTACCAATTACCAGTCCGCCGCTACCAAAACACCAAAAATGGTGGAACCAGAAGAACAACCGATTGAAGATCATAACGCCCTGAAAAATCTGAACTTCATATACCTGATGAAGAAATCTGAGTTGCAGGAAGCTCTTGAATCCAGAAATTTGGATACTGACGGGAATATGAAGGAACTCCGTCAACGGTTGAGTCAATATCTCAAAAAGATTAGAGCTACAGGAGTGAAAACCGGTTCTACACTAAATTTGTGTGAGAAATGGGAGAGTGTAGTCGAACAACGACTAAATGACGACGAGCCCATAGAACCACCAGTAAATGATACCGAAATATCTGCAGTCACCACAGCTCAACCCGCACCTGATTCATCAGAGGAATCCAGTTCACCATTATATATGCAAACCACATTTATGGTTCCGCCGAAAGGAAACTACAAGCCTCTTCCGCCGCCAGTCCAGCATCAAACAGGCAGCGCTGAAGGTACACACCACCAGCATAATCTCGAGGATTCCCGAATCAGCCACCCGGTTCACTCTCTAAACACGGTACCTCCCACAAGCTGGAACCAACGATACGGGCAAACACCGCTTACACACCGGCTCACGTTGAGTTATGAGGCGGAGGTAATGAACACCGTAAGAAAGTGGGAGTTAAAGTTCGATTCGTCTGGATTCCACTGGAATTCCTCGAGAGGCTGTCTGAGCTAACACGATTTTATAACATTCCGCCTAACGACATGCTACGAACACTTCCTGAACTATTCCGTGGGAGTGCGTTGGAATGGCTTCGCATCAAAGGAGATAGTTTCGTCAAGTGGAATGATTTTCGTGAGGCATTCATCCGTCACTTCCTACCCGTCCGATACCTTCATAAATTGGAGGAAGAAATATTGCGCAAGCGACAAGGTCCACGTGAACGGAAAAAAGATTATATCATGGCCGCTCAATACCTTATACGGCAGCACCCCCGCATGACGATAGCCGAAAACATTGATCGAATATTCGGCAATATGCGACCAGAATATCGTTATTATATACGCCGCCGAGACTTCACCACTTTGGATGAATTATCTACAATGGCTGATGAATTCGAATTTATAAAGAGTGACGACAGAAACATTCCCCTACAGTTTCAAACACTTTTCCTGCCCCAGCAACTCAATATCACCGAAACCCAGTTGCAGTTGTAAATGACATTCTTTACATAGACCCGCGTTATTTTGTGCCAATCAAGGTAGATGATCTAGAACACCGTGCTTTACTTGACACTGGATCTTCAAAGACATTCATTGGCCAAGCTCTGAGAGAGAAGTTCAAGAAACTCGGATTGCCTCTGCGAGAATGTAACCGACCCGTCCATCTAGCTAATGGCAAACCCGTCATGTCATCCGAACATTTTTTGGTGACGTTTTACTTAGGTGGCAAAGAACTGACGGAAGAGATGACATTTCTACCAAAGCTAGAGGTAGATGCCATTCTCGGCATGGACCTGCTGAGTCAGGCAAAGTTACAGCTTTTTATAGGAGGGGAGCCGGTAAGAGATAGCAATCCTGATACCCACAAACTGCAGCTATCAAACCGACCGTGGACTCAAGCAGAAGTGTCCAACGCAAAAAACAAATTTGTTTTTCCAGCCGCCGCCGCCGTGATATCTTCAATTTGTGAAACTCACAAAGAATGTACGCGAAGTACCTCCCGCTTAGAGTTGAATAATTTTAAAATGAAGCACACGAAAGCACATAACTGACATTTATAAGCAAATTCATGGCATGCCAATGGGTAACCCGCTGTCGGTCTTGGTACTTGATCATTTGCTTGATGAAACTTTCAATAAGATCGATAAACCTCGTTTTTTGTCTAAGTATGTAGATGATATTTTTGTGGTAATCGACTACCGCAAAATAGATGAGACATTACGTCTACTTAATACTTTCCACCAAAAAATCCAGTTTACTACTGAAAACGAAGAAAACAGGACAATTACATTTTTAGATGTCAAAATCCATCGACACGACAGTCGTTTATTGTTTAATTGGCATCAAAAACCGACAGCATCGGGACGACTTGTCAATTATCGTTCAAATCAACCGCTTCTAATCTTATCCACAAAGTCTTTTCGTTGAGTGACAAGCAGTTTCACTCTGCCAATGAGAAAATTGTCACTCAAATCCTTGTCGATAATGGTTACCCAGGAGAGCTTATTAGAGGTTTAATACTCCAACAAAAAAACAAAACTGTTGGAGATAATAAAGTTGTAGCTGAAATTGGATTTTACAAAAGTATGGTGTACGTTCCGAAGCTTGCTGAAAACTTTAGAGAAATCATATCACCAAAAATTCAGGATATCCAAATAGCTTACAAATCACACAGCACATTAGCGCCTCTCTTCACTCAACTCAAAGCAAAACCGGAAAAGGACAAACGGACGGACGTCATCTACAAGATTAACTGCCTGGGCAACGAAAGCGAAACGTGCAATCTGTGTTATGTGGGAACTACCAAACAGTTTTTAAAACAACGAACGGCCAACCATAAATCAGATTTAAAATCTAACAGCTCTGAAAAAACAGCCCTTGCTACACACAGCATTGAAAAAGGCCATAAACCCGATTTCGAATGTGTAAAAATCCTTCAATCTGAGAAACACGCCTCAAAAAGATATACTCTGGAAACACTTCATATTCTGAACACGAAAAACAACATGAATAGGAAACAAGACACTTACAACATTTCATCCGTCTACTGCCCTCTAGTTTGCTGCAACAACAAAATATAACATTCATTCGACAATACTTCGTCAGTCGAAGTGCTTTATATAAAAATTGTTTGTTTTTTCATTTAAATCAATTGTTTTTTTTATTTAATTATTTAAATTTTAAATAATTTTGTTTTTTTAAATGTTTGATTGTTTATTTTATTTTTTCATCTGTTTTAAAGTAAGTTGTATAATTATTAAACCACTGTGTGCTTACATGTTCTAATTATATCTTATTTCATTATGTGTTAATAAAGATCCCCTGAAGAGGACAGAAATCTCTGTCGAAACGTTGGGAAAATCAATGTAAACTTTGTTTCATTGTCACTACTAATGACCAAATAAGCCGAAGGAAGAATAAGATTTCATCCAAAATCCACAATTGAAAGCACATACCAACAGAGCTAGAACGACAGTTCAAAAAAGTCCGCGTCATACTAATGGTCAGCCATCAAGACTGTCATCTAACCAGTCCCACCCCCAACCTTCCCATCGCATCTCAGTACAAGAACTTCGTCCCTTAAAACGAAACAGATGTGCGGCAATCGCCGATCCTGAAAGACAAGCTCAGACCGTTTATTCTGGAGCTTCTAAATTGTCCGTCCCACACCGCAATCTTCCAAACGTAATAGCCAAAGGAAAAGCAAATCCACAGCTTACGAAAAGGGAGAAAACCACCGCCGTTAAACAAAAGTGCTCCGTGACGCCTTTTTCACCAGGCCAAACCGATCCATGCGTACAGCAAAGCAATGTACCTTCCAGGTCAATATTCGAAGATCTAGCAGATACCTTCGACACGTTTGCCGGGATCACGCTTAGGAGGGCAACACCCAGACATGAACGCCATTTCCTTATTCATCGTCCATGGGGCTCAATATCCGTCCGAATGAATAGAAACGGAAAAACAGCTGATATTAAGTTGGGACAATACCGAAAAAAATTATATATATCGAATACCAATAATTGATATACGATAAAGTTTAGACGAGAAGGTTCTCGTCTCCGAAATAAAGGGGTGTGTGTAACGAAGCGTTACATATTCCATATACCTACCTACCAACAACATGACACCAGGATACCTACCAGCCAAGGAAATGGAAGCCACCCTGTAAATGAATACCTACATATTAAGTAAATTTTATGCTGTACATGTCACCCAACAACAATGTACACCCAGCAGCAATAACAACCAAAAACACGAGAAACCTACCAACAACAATGTACACCAAACGAAAATAAAAGCAGCAACCAAGCAGTCAGCTATACCACCCACCACCCATCCAGTCAGAAGTAGGCACACAGCGACCATGCATCTGCTAGCACACATCAGTGACAAACATGAGTGACTACGTCATCCCATATATGTAGAACCTCACTTTTAAACAAAATGAATACGACACAATATAATTATTATTTTTATAAACTCTTTATTAGTAAAACAATAATATAACACAAATACACGTCCTTCCGCTTAGGGATATTAATAGCAACTGAAACTTAACTCTACTTTATTTTAAAAAACATACTTAACGAAAAATATAAAAGGATAAAGAAAATAGGAAGGCAGATGGAACTTAGCAGGCTGCGTGTTTAGATGTGTGCGTGCGCAGTGAGACGTTGCGTTCCTACACTCGGCCATCCTGTACTTTATTCGTCTCGAATATCACAGTCCCATTTTTTTATGTAGTCAGCTACACTGGTCGTTTTATTGGGACCATCATGATCACCTACTTTAACTACATGGTACCGGTTCCTTTTCCCTACATATGATATTTTATAAGGACCAATAAATTTTGTGGCCAGTTTCCCTTGAGTCATTTGCGTACGCTTTATAGCCACTAATTCACCCTTTTTGTATTTTATAGGAGGTTTTCTTTTCCTATTGAAACATCGCCTATTTTCTTCTTGAACCTTAAGGATATTATTTTTGGCTATCTGTCGAATTTCATCTCTTTCTTGATTAAGCTCATTTAATAACTCACTATCCAAAACTTTGGCAAGGCTAAGTAATTCCGAATTAGGTTTAAGTTTCATATCGATTCCAGTCAAAATCTTGAATGGTGACATTCCAGTACTTCTTGAGTTGGTCGAATTAATGAATTTCTGTAAAGTACTAACATGTTTATACCAATCGGAAGGTTTATTCAAGGAAAGTTTGGTAAGCATGGGAATTATGATACGGTTTATCCGTTCAATTTGACCATTACCTCTGGGTACACCAGTGGTAATCAAAACATGAGCGATTCCCTCTTCAGTACAGTACTCTTTGAATTGGTTCGATGTAAACGCGGAACCACGGTCTGATATAATCCTAGTTGGATTACCGAAAATGTCAGATTGTTTTTTTAATTTATCAATTACTTCTTCACTTGAGGTACTTTTTGTCGGATACAACCATACAAATTTGGTGAAGGCATCCACAACGGCGAATATATGCTTATAACGTTTTTGGGTAATTTCCAAAATTCCTAAATGGTCAACATGGTAAGTCTGAAGTGGACTATCTTCTTTTTTAATCGGATTGAGAAAACATTCTTGTTTTCCGTTCTTTTTTTCTGATAGGATACATGGAATACAACTTTTAATAAACTTTTCTATCTTTTTGCGATACTCAGGTATGAAATACTGTTTAAGTAAAAGGTCTGATGTTTTTTTAAAGGCAAAATGTCCCTGTTCATGCATCTGCTGGATAATTGAATTCTCCATAGAAGCAGGAATGACAAGTAATTCATTTCCATTATGTAACTTGTAAATCAAGTCATTTTTTAAAACATAATCTTCATATTCACGATCTTTTAAAATTGTCTTTAAAGCATTTAAATATTCATCGTCAGATTGAGCTTGTCTCAACTGATGAGAAATTGTAGCATCAATAACCAGAATCTCTCGGCTGAGTGCATCAACATGACGCATCTGCGTCCCGGCACGATGTGCAATATCTATATCAAATTCTTGTAAATAAAGTGCCCATCTAGCTACTTTTAGTGGAACATCTTTTTTCCTTAAAGTGGCGGCAAAAGCATTACAATCTGTAATAACTTTTACTTTATGACCGAGGAGATAAGGTCTCCATTTTTTAAAAGCTTGAACAACGGCTAATGCTTCTAGCTCGTAAGAATGAAATTTTTGTTCTGCTTCCGTTGTTTTTCTACTTAAGTATTGCACCGGGTGCAACTCACCCGTTTCATAATTTTTTTGAAGCATAACTGCAGCGTAGCCATTCTGTGAGGCATCAGTGTGAACCTCAGTATAAGAACCATACTTAAATATCTGCAGAACTGGGTCCTTGGATAACTCTGACTTCAATCTTTCAAAAGCCGATATTTGTTCTATGCCAAATATAAACGACGTATTTTTCTTTAAAAGATCTGAAAGGGGTTTGGCTATTAATGCAAAATTTGCAATAAATTTTCGGAAATAGGAAGCAAGTCCTAGAAAGCTCTGTATTTGCTTAACATTCTTATTGGGCATAGGATAATTTATAATAGCCCTAATTTTGTCAGTACCTGGACGAACAAACCCATTTTCAACCATATGCCCTAGGTAATCTATTCTCTTTTTGAAAAATTGACATTTTTTCCAATTGATATGAAGGCCGTGATCTTGTGCTATCCTTAATACTTTCTTTAATATCTCGAGGCCTTCTTCTAATGTTTTTGAGCGAATAATCAAATCATCTATAAAAACTAATAAGTGTTGTTCACGGATTAATTTACGGTAAATAGCATTAATATATCTAGTGAAAACTGCCGGACTGTTACATAATCCAAATGGACAGAAACGAAATTGATATTGCCCGTTGTTTGTGACAAAGCTTGTATATTTACGGGAATCCTCAACAATAGGTTCATGAAGGAAAGCTGAAACTAAATCTAAAGTAATAAAAAACACTCCATCTTGCAACTGATCCAACTGTTCGTCGACCAATGGAAAAGGAAACGGGTCTTTAATAATTTTATTATTAACACGCCGATAGTCTACACATAATCGTTTAGACCCATCCTTTTTTGATACCAGAACAACCGGACTAGCGAATTCGGAAGTACTTTCTTCAATTTTCCCTTCTTTGAGCCAGGTTTCAACTTGAGTCTCAACCTCCAACCTGTGTTGATAAGGCAATCTACGAGGAGATTCATAAATCGGGGTTTCATCTTTTAATACTATTGTCATTTCAATGGGTGATTCTACTATTCGATTCGGTATATAATTTTTAATTGTTCTTAACAAGTCTCTTCGAATGTTGTGATTTTCAACATGTAACAAATCTATTTCATTTTCATCAATGTTGTAACACTTAAGAAAATCTGATTCATTTTCAGAAAATTCATTTTCCACTACATTTTCATTCAAATCTTCGGTCAAGACGGAATTAAATTTAATATTAATTAAATTGGACATATCAGGGTTTGCTTTCATGGTAACTTCAGAGTCAGGTTTATATTTCTGAGATTCGGGTTTCTGTTTTAAAGTCATGGTGGGTTTAACACTTATTTTTCCGCTGTTGAAGTGGATACTAGCTAGCCTAAAAAAATCGTTGCCCAAAATTACAGGAACTTTAATGAGTTCATTTGGGACAATGAATACCTTTAAACTATATATAAAAGTGTCAATTTCCACGTCTAATGCACAAGAACCAATAGTGACAACGTCACCACCTATTCCAGAAATCAATATCTTTTCATTTTCATATTCTTTGTCAAGCGTTTTGAATATGTCAAATCTCATAATGGATATATCAGCTCCAGAATCAATCAATGCCTTTGTGGTAATCGCATTCACTTTTATGTCAACGTAATTCTTTTCACATGATATAATATTGACCTCTTCTTTTTTCTTAAAATTTGGCAATTGAGATTTTTGCATTTCACAGTTGGTCGACTTGTGACCAAATTGGTTGCACCGGAAGCACTTAAAGCCCTTTGATCTATTTGGACAAACGTCGGCGGAGTGTCTTTTATCGCCACAAATATGGCATCGTTTGCTATTGCTTAATATACCTGAACTACTTGGTCCTGATAAATTATTTACATATTTACTCTCCCCTTTCCTTTGTTTTATTTTCTCGTAAATTTTAATGGCTTCTTTTAGCTCTTTAATTGTGGACGCTCCATACAAAATATGCGAATCACTTCCCCTGTCACCCACACCATCAACAATATAATTTACAATAGCCTCCTCTTCCACATTACCACTGGTTGCTAATGCAGTCATCTTATAAATATACTCCATCATTGTTTCATCCTGTTTTTTCTTTCTATTCATTAGCTGTCTATGTACGTCTGCGCTGTTAATTTTCTTTTGAAACTCTTCAGTCAATGCCCCCTTTAAACTTTGCCAACTATTTATGCCTGTAACACTATTGACAAACAGCCGAGCTGAACCCTTAAGCAGTCGCTTAGCAAAAATGAATTTTTGTAACAGATTCCACCCGACTGTGTCGCTCATCTGTTCGAATTCTGCGACCCAGTGCTCAACGCTTGGTTCACCATTCCCAGAAAATTGTGACATGGATTCTTCCATGTCACGAAACGTAAAGCCAGACATTGGTTCGTGTGTATTGTTGGCCGGTGAATATAGGGACGCAACGCTTTGCACATCATTTTCTTGGTTATTATCATTTACTACCGATTCGTTTTGCCGTCTAACCGTATTTTCAATCAAACGCGTTTGCAGTTCCGCCTTGTTCCCTGTACCCTCCAAATTTAACGAAATCAATTTTTCTTTTAACTGCTCTACACTTAAAGTCAGTACATCAATTAAATCCATTTTGAAATAAATTATAAGAGATAGAATAGATACTTAAATATGACAATAATAAAAAAAATACTTATTCTAATGATATCACTATAGTTGAATGTCTTCTATCTGTCTATCTTGTTGCTTTCTTCAACTGGTGGTTGGTGATCCTGCTGTTGTTATAGTTTTTTTTTTTTTTTTTTTCTTCAAGTAACTTCAGATAATATTTTTTTTTTTATTTTTGTTCTGTACTTCTTTATTCACAATTTGTTTATTTGTATTTGTTTTCGCTCAATATCCTCCGAGCTTATGTTTTCACTTTTGCTTTTGTATAATCTTGCTTTTTTTTAGTATTTTTTTTTTTTTTTCACTCATTATTTTCTGTGTAGGATATTTTCACATTTGATTTGTAATATAATTTTTTCGTAGTATCTTTGTTTCGTATTATATTCTGTGTAGGGAGGTATATGTTTTCTTTGTCACTTCAGGTTTGCTTTGTATTTTTCGCGTATTCTTTGTATTTTTCACGTATTTTCGTTGGTTTTGTATTTTTTCACGTTAACGTATTATTTTCTGTGTAGGATATTTTCACATTTGATTTGTAATATACTTTTTCTTAGTATTTTTTTTTTTGTATTATTTTCTGTGAAGGTATATGTTTTCTTTGTCACTTCAGGTTTGCTTTGTATTTTTCGCGTATTCTTTGTATTTTTCACGTATTTTCGTTGGTTTTGTATTATTATTTTTTTTTTCGTATTATTTTCTGCTTTTGGCTTTTTCAATTTTAGCTTGTGGATATAAATATTTTAGCACGCGTAGACACTTAGTTATCTTTTATTATTTTTTTTTTCTTCTTTCTGTTTTTTTTTTTCTTTTTGACTTTGGGCGAGCGCTATTAATATTTACCGAACCGGATCCCGGTTGAGCCCCCAATATGTAGAACCTCACTTTTAAACAAAATGAATACGACACAATATAATTATTATTTTTATAAACTCTATATTAGTTAAACAATAATATAACACAAATACACGTCCTTCCGCTTAGGGATATTAATAGCAACTGAAACTTAACTCTACTTTATTTTAAAAAACATACTTAACGAAAAATATAAAAGGATAAAGAAAATAGGAAGGCAGATGGAACTTAGCAGGCTGCGTGTTTAGATGTGTGCGTGCGCAGTGAGACGTTGCGTTCCTACATATATTTATTTATATTAAGTATATTTTTTATTATTATTTCATTTTTATTCGTTATCTTTCACTTCGCACCGTCTTTCTACAGAAAAGTTGACGAATAGAAGTGAAAAAGGCACTAGAGATGAAGAAGAAAGTGTGGAACACAGAGGTTAATGTGTGGCTTGAGATAGAAACATATAAAAATCCCGTACACACTTTTACCTAAGTAAGCTTACTAAGAGCCGAATTGGTTATAGGGAACGCAGAGAGGAACAAAGTACCATACTTAGTACTCGTACATAGTACTCACTACGTTCGCTTTTCGGTTTTAAAGTAAGGAATACTGAGATTCACTCAGAGTGCACCTCAGTACCCCGGTAAAGGTTGTCCGTTTGAAACCGCAGTACTTACCTCGGCTAAGCATTGCCGTAGGTACTGAATAGTAGTGGCCGCGATTTGTTGAACCCAGATTCACTCCTTTAGAGTGTATCTCGGTTCGGGTTTGCTTTGTAACCCACCGTACCTAATTCTGGGGGAAGCATTGCCGCAAGTACGTCCGTAACTTCATTATTTAAGGCTGATTTTCCCACGACACTTATTGTCGCGAGGCATTTATTGTAGACGATCTTCCCACGACACTTCTTGTCGCGAGGCATTTATTGTAGCCGATCTTCCCACGACACTTTCTGTCGCGAGGCATTTATTGTAGACGATCTTCCCACGACACTTCTTGTCGCGAGGCATTTATTGTAGACGATCTTCCCACGCCGTCAGCCATCAGACGAATATTGGGAATAACATGTAGCATACGAGAACATGCACGTGCCGTAACTATTCGGGACTGATGGAAGTGTGATCATAGCCTCTTCGCGGCGGCCGCTAGTAACAAGCCTTTTAAAAAAAGGTTTGGCTAATATGATCAGGCTAGTTCCTCAGGTTGGCAACAGGTTAATTCCCTGTTCCGTGAAAATTCGAATTACGAGACCGACAACAAGCCTCGGAAACGGACTGATCTCACGGCGACAACCTACGCTACGAAAACGGCAAAACGATTTACGAATTTTCTTATGGAACGTACGATCGCTCTATAGAGCTCGAGCTGCTCAGCAGCAAGCTGATGCCCTATACTACAGCTGTCATACAAAACACCATGTGCTCGGGGTAGGCTTCCTAGTCAGCGAAAAAATGAAGTCTACCATCATCGGCTTTAACGCTATAAGCGAAAGGCTATGCACCCTTCGCGTGTGAGGCAAATTTACGAACATCAGCCTCATTAACGTTCACGGACCTACGGAGGAGTCCTCAGACGAAGAAAAAGAGACTTACTACGAACAAGTCGAGAGGACCCTCAATGCCTGTCCAAGGTATGACGTAAAAATCATCCTTGGGGATTTGAACGCAAAAATAGGTCGGGAGCCACCAGATCTACAAAGCCACCTGGGTATCACCTGATGGAGTCACTCGTAACCAAATAGACCACGTGTTGATAGACCGTCGCGACTACTCGAACTTGATGACGGTACGAACGAACATATCTTGTTGATATGGTCTTCCGAGATCAGGTTCGAATCAACACGGCCGCCCTGCGCAATGAAAATGCCAGTAACACCTTTGGTAATGCGTTAGGGCTCGCCCTAGAATCACTTGATTTAGGGAGAGTAAGTCCTGGAGCCAGTATGCTGGGCGTAGATGAAAAGTGGACACGCCTTAAGAATTCTGTCATTAGTACTGCCAACTCCATCTTAGGCAGCAGTCGTAGAAATCGGAACGACTGGTTTGATGATGAATGCAAGCTAGCGACTGAACGTAAGAATGTTGCGTACCGAGCAATGCAACAATCTCATAGAACGCGGGCACGCGAAGAAGAATATAAAGTGCGCAGAAGAATAGAAAAACGGCTTCACAGACAGAAAAAATCAGCCTGGGAGAAGAACTTAATCTGTGAAATAGAAAAAAGCCGAGAGCGAGGTCCGCACCAGGCGCGGAAGTTCTACCAATCCGTCCGAAACATAACGCAGTACACACCACGCTGCACATACTGCAAGGACGGAGAGGGAAATCTGATCACCGATCCACAAAGCATACTGGAACGATGGGAAGTGTACTCTAATGAATTGCTAAATGGTCAACTCATTGCTGAAGTGGAGGCTCCACTGCTTCAAGACGAATACCCTTTGTTGCCGTCACCAAGCATAGAAGAGGTTGAGAAGGCTATAGACCGGCTAAAGAAAAACAAAGCCCCGGGAGCTGATGGTATACCAGCCGAATTATTTCAACACGTAGGGCCAGCTCTTCGTCAGGCAATTCATGGTATTATAGTGCACGTGTGGGAGCATGAAGAAATGCCAGAAGACTGGCGAAAAGGTATAATATGCCCCATACATAAGAAAGGAGATGACACAACGTGCAGCAACTATAGAGGTATCACGTTGTTGAGTACCGCCTATAAGATACTCTCCTCTATCCTACAAGACCGGATAACCCCATACGCTAAAACCATCATCGGACAATATCAGTGTGGTTTCATTCCAGGCAAATCAACAACTGATCAGATCTTTACCCTTAGGCAGGCGATGGAAAAATGTCTAGAATTTAACATCCCAACATACCACCTGTTTATAGACTTTAAGGCCGCCTATGATAGCATAGCCAGGGTAGAACTTTACAAAGCCATGAGAGAATTCGGCATCCCAAATAAATTGACACGACTATGTAGGTTGACCATGACCAACGTAACAAGCCAAGTAAAAATATCCGGATTGCTATCCAGACCAATCAACATCTTTAATGGACTCCGACAAGGGGATGGTTTGGCCTGCCTCCTCTTCAACCTGGCATTGGAGAAAGCAATCCGTGGCTCTGGCACGGCAACAAGAGGGACCATCGTCAACAGGTCCAGCCAGATACTGGCTTACGCAGACGACATCGACATCATCGGAAGAACCGAGCAAGCTGTACACGATTCCTTCATCCAGATCGAGCAGGCGGCACAAAATCTGGGGCTGCACATTAGTGAAGGTAAAACAAAGTACTTGGTGGCGTCGAATGCGAGAGGAACAGTTGGTCAAACAATCAAGGTAGCGGAGCACGAATTTGAAGTGGTGCAATCCTTTAAATACCTTGGGTCAATAGTAGCAGCCGATAACAATATAGAAGAAGAAATACGCGGGCGGCTTCTCAAATCCAACATAGCCTACTACAGTCTGTCAAAGCTCTTCAAATCCAGAAATCTCACCATAACTTCAAAACTACTGCTGTACAGGACCATGGTCCTGCCAGTACTCACATATGGATCCGAGACTTGGGTGCTTAGCAAAAGGCACTCTGACCTCTTAGCCGCGTTCGAGAGAAAAGTCTTAAGGAGTTGGCCCCATATGTGAGGAAGGACGATTCCGGAGACGGTACAATCATGAATTGTACGCAATCTACCTTGAAGCAGATATCGTGACAAAAATTAGGCTCGGTAGACTTCGGTGGGCAGGGCACCTAGCTCGCATGAGCGAAGAGGAACCTGCTTGGAAAGTTCTTTGTGGTACATTCTATGGCAGACGACAGCGTGGTAGACCATGCTTGCGCTGGAGAGATGGCGTAGACCAGGACGCCCGGAGCCTTGGGGTGCGCAACTGGATGGCGTCGGCTCGAGACCGGGAGGTGGAGAGACTTGTTGAAGGAGGCCAGGACCGGACCCCGGTTGTCGAGCCGATGATGATGATGATGATGATCTTCCCACGACACTTCTTGTCGCGAGGCATTTATTGTAGACGATCTTCCCACGACATTTTTAGTCGCGAGGCATTTATTGTAGACGATTTTCCCACGACACTTTTAGTCACGAGGCATATATTGTAGACGATCTTCCCACGACACTTTTAGTCGCGAGGCATTTATAGTAGCCGATTTTCCCACGACATTTTTAGTCGCGAGGCATTTATTGTAGACGATTTTCCCACGACACTTTTAGTCGCGAGGCATATATTGTAGACGATCTTCCCACGACACTTTTAGTCGCGAGGCATTTATTGTAGCCGATTTTCCCATGACACTGTTAGTTGCGAGGCATTTATTGTAGATGATTTTCCCACGACATTTTTAGTCGCGAGGCATTATAATAGAGTAAATATTAACTTGTAAATATTAAGACCCGTATATGAAATAAATTGTTAGAAAATCTTCGTTATAAATGAAAAACTGGTAATTGGTCAGTGTTCAAATCTTCAAAACCCGAGTTTTATATGCTTTCTTTGGGTAAAACCCTGGACACCCACGAGTCTACCTCAGCCTCGATAAAAAAGCATCACATTTTGGCGCCCGAGCAGGGACCTTTAGAGGATTCATCCGAACTCTCACCGCCGACCGACCAGGAATCTCCTGAAGGTACCACCGACCGCCCTCTTCCGATTACCAATTACCAGTTCGCCGCTACCAAAACACCAAAAATGGTGGAACCAGAAGAACAACCGATTGAAGATCATAACGCCCTGAAAAATCTGAACTTCATATACCTGATGAAGAAATCTGAATTGCAGGAAGCTCTTGAATCCAGAAATTTGGATACTGACGGGAATATGAAGGAACTCCGTCAACGGTTGAGTCAATATCTCAAAAAGATTAGAGCTACAGGAGTGACAACCGGTTCTACACTAAATTTGTGTGAGAAATGGGAGAGTGTAGTCGAACAACGAATAAATGACGACGAGCCCATAGAACCACCAGTAAATAATACCGAAATATCTGCAGTCACCACAGCTCAACCCGCACCTGATTCATCAGAGGAATCTAGTTCACCATTATATATGCAAACCACATTTATGGTTCCGCCGAAAGGAAACTACAAGCCTCTTCCGCCGCCAGTCCAGCATCAAACAGGCAGCGCTGAAGGTACACACCACCAGCATAATCTCGAGGATTCCCGAATCAGCCACCCGGTTTACTCTCTAAACACGGTACCTCCCACAAGCTGGAACCAACGATACGGGCAAACACCGCTTACACACCGGCTCACGTTGAGTTATGAGGCGGAGGTAATGAACACCGTAAGAAAGTGGGGGTTAAAGTTCGATTCGTCTGGATTCCACTGGAATTCCTCGAGAGGCTGTCTGAGCTAATACGATTTTATAACATCCCGCCTAACGACATGCTACGAACACTTCCTGAACTATTCCGTGGGAGTGCGTTGGAATGGCTTCGCATCAAAGGAGATAGTTTCGTCAAGTGGAATGATTTTCGTGAGGCATTCATCCGTCACTTCCTACCCGTCCGATACCTTCATAAATTGGAGGAAGAAATATTGCGCAAGCGACAAGGTCCACGTGAACGGGCAAAAGATTATATCATGGCCGCTCAATACCTTATACGGCAGCACCCCCGCATGACGATAGCCGAAAACATTGATCGAATATTCGACAATATGCGACCAGAATATCGTTATTATATACGCCGCCGAGACTTCACCACTTTGGATGAATTATCTACAATGGCTGAAGAATTCGAATTTATAAAGAGTGACGACAGAAACATTCCCCCTACAGTTTCAAACACTTTTCCTGCCCCAGCAACCCAATATCACCGAAACCTAGTTGCAGTTGTAAATGACATTCTTGACATAGACCCGCGTTATTTTGTGCCAATCAAGGTAGATGATCTAGAACACCGTGCTTTACTTGACACTGGATCTTCAAAGACATTCATTGGCCAAGCTCTGAGAGAGAAGTTCAAGAAACTCGGATTGCCTATGCGAGAATGTAACCGACCCGTCCATCTAGCTAATGGCAAACCCGTCATGTCATCCGAACATTTTTCGGTGACGTTTTACTTAGGTGGCAAAGAACTGACGGAAGAGATGACATATCTACCAAAGCTAGAGGTAGATGCCATTCTCGGCATGGACCTGCTGAGTCAGGCAAAGTTACAGCTTTTTATAGGAGGGGAGCCGGTAAGAGGTAGCAATCCTGATACCCACAAACTGCAGCTATCAAACCGACCGTGGACTCAAGCAGAAGTGTCCAACGCTGGCGCCGTGATATCTTCAATTTGTGAAACTCACAAAGAATGTACGCGAAGTACCTCCCGCTTAGAGTTGAATAATTTTAAAATGAAGCACACGAAAGCACATACCTGACATTTATAAGCAAATTCATGGCATGCCAATGGGTAACCCGCTGTCGCCAACCATTGCAGACTTGGTACTTGATCATCTGCTTGATGAAACTTTCAATAAGATCGATAAACCTCGTTTTTTGTCTAAGTATGTAGATGATATTTTTGTGGTAATCGACTACCGCAAAATAGATGAGACATTACGTCTACTTAATACTTTCCAACCAAAAAATCCAGTTTACTACTGAAAACAAAGAAAACAGGACAATTACATTTTTAGATGTCAAAATCCATCGACACGACAGTCGTTTATTGTTTAATTGGCATCAAAAACCGACAGCATCGGGACGACTTGTCAATTATCGTTCAAATCAAGCCAGGCATATCATCATTAACACCGCTTCTAATCTTATCCACAAAGTCTTTTCGTTGAGTGACAAGCAGTTTCACTCTGCCAATGAGAAAATTGTAACTAAAATCCTTGTCGATAATGGTTACCCAGGAGAGCTTATTAGAGGTTTAATACTCCAACAAAAAAACAAAACTGTTGGAGATAATAAAGCTGTAGCTGAAATTGGATTTTACAAAAGTATGGTGTACGTTCCGAAGCTTGCTGAAAACTTTAGAGAAATCATATCACCAGAAATTCAGTATATCCAAATAGCTTACAAATCACACAACACATTAGCGCCTCTCTTCACTCAACTCAAAGCAAAACCGGAAAAGGACAAACGGACGGACGTCATCTACAATATTAACTGCCTGGGCAACGAAAGCGAAACGTGCAATCTGTGTTATGTGGGAACTACCAAACAGTTTTTAAAACAACGAATGGCCAACCATAAATCAGATTTAAAATCTAACAGCTCTGAAAAAACAGCCCTTGCTACACACAGCATTGAAAAAGGCCATAAACCCGATTTCGAATGTGTAAAAATCCTTCAATCTGAGAAACACGCCTCAAAAAGATATACTCTGGAAACACTTCACATTCTGAACACGAAAAACAACATGAATAGGAAACAAGACACTTACAACATTTCATCCGTCTACTGCCCTCTAGTTTGCTGCAACAACAAAATATAACATTCATTCGACAATACTTCGTCAGTCGAAGTGCTTTATATAAAAATTGTTTGGTTTTTCATTTAAATCAATTGTTTTTTTATTTAATTATTTAAATTTTAAATAATTTTGTTTTTTTAAATGTTTGATTGTTTATTTTATTTTTTTCATCTGTTTTAAAGTAAGTTGTATAATTATTAAACCACTGTGTGCTTACATGTTCTAATTATATCTTATTTCATTATGTGTTAATAAAGATCCCCTGAAGAGGACAGAAATCTCTGTCGAAACGTTGGGAAAATCAATGTAAACTTTGTTTCATTGTCACTACTCATGACCAAATAAGCCGAAGGAAGAATAAGATTTCATCCAAAATCCACAATTGAAAGCACATACCAACAGAGCTAGAACGACAGTTCAAAAAAGTCCGCGTCATACTAATGGTCAGCCATCAAGACTGTCATCTAACCAGTCCCACCCCCAACCTTCCCATCGCATCTCAGTACAAGAACTTCGTCCCTTAAAACGAAACAGATGTGCGGCAATCGCCGATCCTGAAAGACAAGCTCAGACCGTTTATTCTGGAGCTTCTAAATTGTCCGTCCCACACCGCAATCTTCCAAACGTAATAGCCAAAGGAAAAGCAAATCCACAGCTTACGAAAACTGAGAAAACCACCGCCGTTAAACAAAAGTGCTCCGTGACGCCTTTTTCACCAGGCCAAACCGATCCATGCGTACAGGAAAACAATGTACCTTCCAGGTCAATATTCGAAGATCTAGCAGATACCTTCGACACGTTTGCCGGGATCACGCTTAGGAGGGCAACACCCAGACATGAACGTTATTTCATTATTCATCGTCCATGGGGCTCAATATCCGTCCGAATGAATAGAAACGGAAAAACAGCTGATCTTAAGTTGGGACAATACCGAAAAAAATTATATATATCGAATACAAATAATTGATATACGATAAAGTTTAGAGAAGATTCTCGTCTCCGAAAGAAAGGGGTGTGTGTAACGAAGTGTTACATATTCCATATACCTACCTACCAACAACATGACACCAGGCCAAGGAAATGGAAGCCACCCTTTAAATGAATACCTTCATATTTAGTATTTATTTTATGCTGTACATGTCACCCAACAACAATGTACACCCAGCAGCAATAACAACCAAAAACACGAGAAACCTACCAACAACAATGTACACCAAACGAAAATAAAAGCAGCAACCAAGCAGTCAGCTATACCACCCACCACCCATCCAGTCAGCAGTAGGCACACAGCGACCATGCATCTGCTAGCACACATCAGTGACAAACATGAGTGACTACGTCATCCCATATATTTATTTATATTAAGTATATTTTTTTTTATTATTTCATTTTTATTCGTTATCTTTCACTTCGCACCGTCTTTCTACAGAAAAGTTGACGAATAGAAGTGAAAAATGCACTAGAGATGAAGAAGAAAGTGTGGAACACAGAGGTTAATGTGTGGCTTGAGATAGAAACATATAAAAACCCCGTACACACTTTTACCTAAGTAAGCTTACTAGGAGCCGAAGTGGTTATAGGGAACGCAGAGAGGAACAAAGTACCATACTTAGTACTCGTACATAGTACTCACTACGTTCGCTTTTTGGTTTTAAAGTTAGGAATACTGAGATTCACTCAGAGTGCACCTCAGTACCCCGGTAAAGGTTGTCCGTTTGAAACCGCAGTACTTACCTCGGCTAAGCATTGCCGTAGGTACTGAATAGTAGTGGCCGCGATTTGTTGAACCCAGATCCACTCCTTTAGAGTGTATCTCGGTTCGGGTTTGCTTTGTAACCCACCGTACTTAATTTTGGGAGTAGCATTGCCGCAAGTACGTCCGTAACTTCATTATTTAAGGCTGATTTTCCCACGAACACTTATTGTCGCGAGGCATTTATTGTAGACGATCTTCCCACGACACTTCTTGTGGCGAGGCATTTATTGTAGACGATCTTCCCACGACACTTATTGTCGCGAGGCATTTATTGTAGACGATCTTCCCACGACACTTCTTGTCACGAGGCATTTATTGTAGATGATTTTCCCACGACACTTTTAGTCGCGAGGCATTTATTGTAGACGATCTTCCCACGACACTTTTAGTCGCGAGGCATTTATTGTAGACGATCTTCCCACGACACTTTTAGTCGCGAGGCATTTATTGTAGACGATTTTCCCACGACACTTCTTGTCGCGAGGCATATATTGTAGACGATCTTCCCACGACACTTCTTGTCGCGAGGCATTTGTATACGATTTTCCCACGACACTTTTAGTCGCAAGGCATTTATTGTAGACGATTTTCCCACGACACTTTTAGTCGCGAGGCGTTTATTGTAGATGATTTTCCCACGACATTTCTAGTCGCGAGGCATTATAATAGAGTAAATATTAACTTGTAAATATTAAGACCCGTATATGAAACAAATTGTTAGAAAATCTTCGTTATAAATAAAAAAAAACTGGTGATTGGTCAGAGTTCAAATCTTCAAAACCCGAGTTTTATTTGCTTTCTTTGGGTAAAACCCTGGACACCCACGAGTCTACCTCAGCCTCGATAAAAAAGCATCACAAGCGACTAGTTCTTTCTCTAGGTCTTCCTCCTGGAAAATAACATCTTTAGAAACTATATGCCGTGACGTTGTCACAGTATCCTATAAATATACATTTTTCAGACTTTGGATTCCATTTTCGGCTATTCTCTTTTGGCACGTGAACGTTAATCTCAGAACCGAAAACTCTTAGATGATCCAGCTTGGGTGCAACCTTAAACCAAATCTCAAAAGGGCTTTTATTAGCAACAGAGTTCTTACCTGAACGATTGAGCAAATATATTGCGACGTATACCCTCCTTCTGTAGTAAATTCTCCATGCTTGTGTTGACGAACTGCAGCCCGTTATCACTCCGAAGGATGTTAATACAGTATCCAGATTCGTTCCGGATCAATTGCAGAAAAAGATTAAACAAATTTATTACTTCAGATTTATTTTGCATGAAATAAACAGTACGAAAATGAGAAAAATTGTCTTTGAATAGAAGAAAATATTTCGAGCCACCAATCGAAGTTTCTTGCATGGGGCCACAGACATCAGCATGAACGACCTGTCTACACTTTTTTTCCTTACTCTCGCTTCTAGAAAACGCATTACGATGCTGTTTTCCCATTATACAACCTTCACATAAGACATTTTTTTCGTCCTCAAACTCAATTTTAGCAGTTTGCAAAAAATTTCTCACATGTGCCACGCACTGGTGTCCTTCAAAGACAGACGAGAAGCAATGTTTGCCCCACATACCTTTTCGTCATCGCCACATTTGGAATCATCGTTTTCCACCTTGCACCTCTTTGAAGGCTTTACCTAAAACATAATTTTGAAAAAAATTGATATATAGATTCTGAAATAGGTTCACCTAAATCCTTGAGTTGTTGCACGATCCTTTAGAACTTAGAAATATGACACGCCATGTTATC
This sequence comes from Baccha elongata, assembly GCA_951217065.1. Taxonomy (NCBI): domain Eukaryota; kingdom Metazoa; phylum Arthropoda; class Insecta; order Diptera; family Syrphidae; genus Baccha; species Baccha elongata. The sequence continues at coordinate 83,992,002 of OX578274.1, forward strand.
ATCAGCATTCTTCGAGGAACTATAAAAATGTTGCTGAAGCATGTGAATACCTGAGTCAGACTTTTGCTCATATACGCAGTGCAGCTTCTTCCACATTTTATTTTATGTTTCACAGTTGATTATATGCAACATGGGCTGCTGCCCAATCGTTGTTATAATCTGTTTCTGCAACAAAATATCAGCTTTATGCCAAACTGCTAATTTTGCTGTATCAGTAAGAACACTTGGATTCTTAGTAACTCCAGATGCTGTGTCGAATAAATCACTGGCGCTCAATAAAATTCGCATTTAGAATTTCCAAACAGACCATTGCGAAGCATCTAAGAGTTTGTCAATCTTGAACATAGATTCACTATCCATGTTAAAAATTTAAAAAACTTCAAGCTGAATTTTTGAGTCCGTTAATCGAGGGGCTTGTCACGAATGAAATCACCTGACCACTTATCACGTTGAAATCACGTTGAAATCAGATGCAATCACTATTTCAAGTGATTAAATTAAAATGAAATTTTGGTTATTGATTTCAAATGATTTTTTTGCAATCCTTAAAAATATTTGAAATCAATTTAAGTTTTTTATCAATCATGAAATCAAAAATGCCATAATGAAATCACTATGAAATCGCTTGAATTAATTTGCAATCATTTAAAATCAGTAAATTTATTTGAAATCAATGCAATCACAAAATTTATCTAGCGCACAACTTAATGTTCACTAATAAAAAATTGTCTCAGCCGATTTACACCTATTGAATACCAAATTTAAAAACGCAATCAGCTCGTAGGTATTCCAACAAAAATTCCATGTGATAAATTATCTGGGCCCATAACCTGATTAGCAGAGTAAAAGTTCCGATAAATGAAAAGAGCTGGAATTGTAATATAAACTATTAATGATGAAGTGAAGATAAATATGTAGTACATTTCAGTAGGTATATATAGGAAAAGAGAGCACAATGTAGATAATGATAAAATGACATTCATGTGTCCAGTACATAATATGCTTAATACAGGGTATGCTTGAATAAATTATTCTCACATTTAGTTTGGTATATGTTGTATGGACCAGCTGTAAGTATTATTGCAAGGGACCATATGGGCATTATGGGCTAATTTTCAACGTTGCTCAACAGTAATGAAACTTATGTCATATGAAAGCGTATAGAGAGCACTGTATTTCATTATCGAACTCAAAAGTGGTGTTTTGGTGCATTTTACATAAAAAAGTAAGGCATTTTAAATATTTTTTTTTTTACAAAATGCACCAAAACACCAATTTTGCGCTGAATTTCGATTTAGCTGCCATATAATAAAATACAGTGCTCTCTATACGCTTTCATATCATATAAGTTTCATTGCTGTGAAGCAATGTGGAAAATGGGCCCAAAATGCCCATGGTCCTTTTAGGAGTTGTTCCATTTTAAATTTATAACGAGATAAATCATGAATGAAAATCAAAATAAACGGAAACTTCGTTGAACGAGGAAACGGCTATATGCCTGCTGAAAAAGGGGCTTCTAACTCTTGATTGCCTAGTTGGTACATAAACAGGAACTTAAGAAAAAGAAACGATCTTTTAATATGGTCACATATTATGTTTCTTACAAATATTACATCGAGAATATTTCTTCGAGATACGATAATTGGCACCTAACCTTGTAATCAGGACTGAACTTCCCTCCTTCTAAAAATACCAATTTCGTTAATCACCTTGAACACTTTTAATTCTATCTGAATAAATTGTATAATATCTAATCCAAATCACATCCGCATATTCTATTATTGACCTTACCAGTCAGGTGTAAAGGGTAAGTAAAACATAGGGATCTGAAAAATCCTAACTATTTCTTTTAATGAATTAAACTAAGGAATTCGACAATGCATCAATATAATCTTTATGTTTTTTGGGAGAAAAATACGAGTCGAAAATGATTCCTAAATATTTAATTAACATTTTCCAAAGCAGAAGAGTTAATTTCATCATCAGAATTAATAACAGATGATAATTTGGAAAATTTTATTGTATGAGCTACATTTATTAATATCTACTTTTATAGTAACAGAACACCAATTAGAGATACACTCCAAATCATGTTGAACTCGAGCACAGTCACCAATGGATTTGTTATTAAAAAAAAAATTCAAACCATCCTTTTAGCCACTTTTTTTTCAACAATGAGGATTTGTGCGAGACATGTTTGGCGAACGAATCAACAAGTATCATGAACAAATTGAAGTTGGTTCAAGTTTAAACCTTAAAAGTGTAAAATTTAACATTTTGCATTTTATGCATACTAATCGAATACCAACGCATTGTTTAATGTTTCATTCAGATTATTAAAAAAAAATAAGGGAAACTAATAATTATTTTATAAAAAAAATATTTTTAGTTGAAAAGTCCTTGTGGGGCAAAAAGAACCACAGCGTTGTGAGCCGAAACGAACAACTGTTCAGTTTTGCCAAAAACGATTATGAGGTTCACTTTGTAAATTGCATTCCCACCGTCTCAGTATAATTTTAAAACCACTTTACCCCACTAGTGAGGCAAACCCGACTTTTAAGGTCCTCTTATATTTCAGCTTATATCTTTTTATATACTTACTAGCAGGTACCCGTGCGTTGCTACCGGGCGGCGCGGAATAAACTCAAATAAGTCGTGTTTTTCACATTAAAGTCTCTCCCACAGAAACCATAACTTTTTCGGGATAACAATATCCTTTTTTTTAATCCAGTGCCCGCAATGCATCTACCTACCATCCATTCGCATTTGTCGTTGGGGTCAATACAATTTTTTTATTTAAGTCTCTCCTAAAGGAACAGTGCATTTTCCGAGATAAATAAAGAGTCTGTCTAAAGGCACCTAATTTCCGTACGTAAAATGGTTCTCTAGAGCTCCTGCACATACCGTATGTGGTCTAGCAGACACCTTTTTTGACAGTTTTCTTATTAAACAGCACCTGTATGGCCCATTTCACGGGTTCAATAATATTCTTCAAGGAATTTTAACTTTCGGATTTTTGTATCTCTTTTAATCCAATGTCTCAACCATCTACTTGTTGGATTTTATCCAAATCCGTTTAATGGTTGAGGCTTGGAACAAACACCCAAGTATATTTAATTTTTCACATTGAAGCTCTCACAAAGGAACAAAAGGTTCCTTTGTGAGAGCTAACCTATCTGATGGTCATCTACTAAAAATCTATTCATGGGAACCGTACATTTTCGGGATAAAAAGTAGATAACCTATGTGTTAAATTAGACTATAGGTAATCTATCTCTGTGCCGAATTTCACCCAGATCCGTTCAACCATCCTGACGTGATTGAGTTACAAACACTGTTCCTGTATAGGATACAATAGTTATTGCAATCCCATAGGTACCGCGCATTTTTAGTTTTGAGAATAATTCTATTTCATTTTCTGACCCAAAAACTAACACTATGTATAAAATCATAGCGAGCCTTTGTTCTGTGGAAAACAGTAAAAATCGTTCCCACGGGAACGGTTTTTTTTCGGGATAAAAAGTAACCTATGTGTTATTCCAGACTATGTATAATCTATCTCTGGCGAATTTCATCCAGGTCCGTTCTTCCGTTCTTGAGTTATTGAGTAACATACAAAAAATTATCCCACGGGAACCGTAATTTTTTTCTGGATAAAAAGTAGCCTTTGTGTGATTCCAGACTATAATCTATCTCTGTGATAAATTTCATCCAGATCCGTTCAGCCGTTCTGGGGTGATTGAGTAACAAACATACATCCAAACATTCACATTTATAATATTAGTAAGACAAGCAAATCTGCAGCTTTTTCGAGGTATTTAGCGCGCTCTACTGCTGAAACCTTTTCCCACCAGATCCTTTCAGCCGTTCTGGCGTAATGGAGTAACAAACATTGTTCCTGAATAGGATGCAATTATTATGCTACCCCATAGGAACCGCGCATTTTTTAGTTATAAAATTTAGCCTACTTCATTTTTAGACCCATAAACTCTCATTATGCATAAAATCATGCCGAGCCTTTGCTCTTTGTGCTCTGTGAAAAAGGGAAAAATATATCCCACGGGAACCGTAAATTTTTCGGGATAAAAAGTAGCCTATGTACTATTCCAGACTATATGCAATCTATCCAGATCCGTTCAGCCGTTCTGGTGTGATTGAGTATCAAACATACATCCAAACATTCACATTTATAATATTAGTAAGATTATAAAGTTTCGAACATTTAGAATAATTAAGTTCAAACACTAAGCTTAGGTTTTCCTAAAATTTTGTTCGGTTTGAGTGTATTTTTAAAAAGTTATATAAGCTGAAAGCTTAAGTAGTCCATGTTGTTCCAGTCCCCCCTACTTGTACATTACGTAACAATATTTAGGATATAAAAACATCACAAACTTATTTATATTGTCGAAATGAGATTTTATTTTTAACCTTCTGCCTAATTAAATCAGCCGTCAACAGTCATGAAGCCCGATCATTACATTTTAGCAACTACAGATTTAACCACTTTTATTATAATTACTATGTACTAGACTATTTATTCAAGCAATCGAACTACTTTGCTGTTCGACTAAAATTAATTACAAATTATAAAAATAAACCAATTGAACAAAATAAGAACAGTCTTTTACATAACAATTATGTGATTTATGATCTGTGAAATAGGCCCCATATCAATAGAAATTGTTTTGAGCGAATATTTTATTTAATACTTACGTTGTAATGGATTCGGCATGTTTCCTTTAGCCATTGGCATACGTGTTCCACTTTAAGCTTTTCGATAGTACTCTCTACTTGTCCTGCAGCTGTAAATTAAATTTTCATTGAAATTGGACAAATCATCTTTCATATTTCTCTGGCATACCCTGATAAGAATAAGCTGTCACATGATACCAATGGAAGAGCATACTTAATATTCTTCCTAAGATTTCCACTGGGGTTTCCACAGTTGGTGTACAACGTCCAACCAAAAGCCATATTCCGTAACGTCCCAACATTTGTCGCTCTTCAAGTGATATGTTGTCCAGTTGTCCATTTCCAATTTTCTTCGCATCGGCTGGCGATAATCCATCCTTGCCTGGTTCAAAATTTAGAGGCTTAGCTTCTCTCAAAAGGCTTATAACAGATTCAACCATATTCATTTGCATTTCCGCGTCCATTTGCCAAGCCGGAGGTAAGCTTCGATGAACAACATGATCGCCGCCTCGGCGAGTGTTATGCCGATTTCCATGACATTGAGCACAATATCGAATAGGATGGTTGCCATTATAACTGGCACATTCGGTTGAGAAGCAGATCGAAAATGCAGCTTTTTCTGTTGATCTACAATTTTTATTCTCGCATACCATAGACACCTGTTGCATAGGGTGTAGAATGTCACCAAATGTCAAATTTGCATGTTCTCTATGTATTTCATTTGCACATTCAATGCAAAGATACAACGGTGGAGGACAATCTGGAGCGTACGCGATACTGATTCCGTGATCATAGCAGACTTTTGCTGCTTCGGCATTACCAGCATTAGGACATTGTTCACGCTGACAGATAAATGGAACAAGATCATCTGAAATCGTTTAAGGATAGGTTAATAAGGCCAATAAATCATCTTAAATCGTTTCAGAATTAACACATCCAATAAATAAAATGAGACCAATAAATACAAGGTGTAACAAAAATTTTATGTTTTTATCATCTTAACTGAGAATTCGGAGCCACTTGATGGAATGAAGCCAAAAATTATATTCCAATAAAGTCCAATTCTTTTTGCACTTTTAAAAGTCCACTAAAGTCAAGATTACAAATGCAATAAAACCCAAAGTGAAAAATTGGTTTACATTGGTATTGCAAGAAAAAATGCAATAAAAATGTGAGGTATGTATGGAAAGCATGCTGCTCTCTGTTTTTGAATTAAAAATAGTAAGATATGTGTTTACGGCAATCTAGCCCTTCACTTAAAATGTGCAAATAATCACAACTAGCACGGTACTTTTCGCCTTTATTTCACTAACACCATCTCCCTTCGTTTCCGGCACCCCCATGCTCACTCTTTTCTCTACTTCCGCTTTATAAAGTCTATAATAATTGTACATTACTGCTAGCTAATCATTCTTTTTGTCGATGTTGAATTAAAAAACACACTTATAGCGTTTTTCATTTAAATTTCAAAGATTTGCCCTCAAAATCAAGAAGTGCTCTTTTATATGAAACATGTTGGGCTGCCTTTTTCGTAGTGTGAAGACATTAAACACGCATAGGCTGTGTGAATAATATGCTTGCGTTCCAAACGATCATCATACAATCACTAGAATAGTTTTGTTTTTAGTATGCTTAAAGCAATAATACGCCGTCATTTATATTTTACACTTCCATTCAATTACAAGTATCATTACTCATTACCATTGTTTGTTTACTTGAACATTTGTACAAATTCGTTAAAAAATTGCAAGATTTATGAAAAATCTGATCTTTTCCCCCTCTTTTCATTTAAATGAAACACAAAAATGCAAAAAGATCAAATCTTTTTGTAAATGAAAAACGCTATTGGTTTGAATGGTTTTAAATTAAATAATTTCTGACCATATAACCGCAGTGTTCTTTTTTTTACCTAAGTACACCATACCACGCGAGACGATCTTCAAATCCGACAAATTTGTTGGAGGGTACAATTTTATTGTATAATAATAGCACATATTCTCTTTCTCACCATTGACAAAGAAGAGAATTCCCACGAACGACTATCTACGAAAAGCTCGAAAACATTGGTCCTTCGAGCCGGAAACCCAGCCTCGCCCATCATAGCTGATATATTTTTGGAGGAGTTACTTGACAGTTCTTTAAGCAAGCTAAAACAAAAACCAAAGTTTTTGGCTAAGTACGTGGATGATATATTTGCCAGAGTTAAGACGTCTGAGTTAGACATAACATTGGAAACCTTAAATAGTTATCATAAAAATCTACAGTTTACGCTAGAAAAAGAAAAAAAATGGGAAATTAACGTAGGAAGCCTGGGCATGACGGGCCCCTTAAGGTTTTTCTTTAATAAAAACTACAAAAACGAGTTAATTACCTCCAAAACATCTTTATTAGAAAGAAAATTTATAAATACGTAAATATGGTTGAGAAAGATAAATAAAAATAAATATTTCAGTATGTTAAATTAACTTTTATAAATGATTATATTTGCCCATTGTACCCTGGTCCTGGGGCACAAAGGACATAGATGGGGCATGACGGGCACAAAGCTAAACTGTATTGCAATGTGAGCAAATGTGGCTTGACTCATCTTCAACATCATCCTCTCCAGCACAAGAACAATGTGCCCACTTACCACAGGATCTGCAGGAAACCCATCCTTCTGTAGACTGGGAGTACAAATGGCCACAATATAGACACTCCTCGCCTTCCTCGCTCTTTGAAGATTCTTTCTTCTTATTTGTTTTTTTTTATTCGTAATATTTTTCTTTTTTATTTTGAGGGGCTGGGACTTAGTGGATTCTGCTTCTAACATGGTGAGCCTTGTTTGGTGAGCTTGTAAAGACTGCAGTCTTTCCCCGGCGCTTGGAAATTCTTTTTGTTGCTGGTGCTTTTGGAACAGCTACAATTTGAGATGGAGAGAACTTCTGGAATGAAGTTGATGCCGTTTGTGCATGTTTGTTTGTCAAAACACGTGCTCTGGAGAAGATGTGAAAGCATCCATTGGTCTCGGATGTTCAAGATTTCGGGGGGCCCATTGTTGTTGATTAGCCTGGTGGTACCGAATATGGGTCGATAAAAGAGGTTTCATTTAAAATTGGAAGCTCTTCCTCATTTGGCATGTCTGTGGTTTGACATGGCAAAAAGTCATGGTCGTCGAATACATTTGAATTTACCGGCCATATTCCAGTCTTTTGAAAGCCGTTTATCGCGACTGACGTTGTGGCAGCTCTTAAATAGGCTCGTCGCATATTATCTACACTCCATTCTTGCCGGTTAGTTTTTTTAACATAATTGCGAACCATCTGAAACAATCGCAAATTAATTCTGACGAAATTATACAAACAAATAACAAATGTACACAAAAAAATGGGGTATAATGGGCATTCATGGGACATAATGGGCATACATGGGGCATAATGCGCAGCCATGCCTATTATGCCTCATCCATTCTGCCCCATATCCTATTCTACAGAAAATCAAAAAAAAATTGTTTTCAACATAAACATAAAAGAGAAACAAATACATGTATACAAGCTGGATTTACTTTCTTTGATTTTAAATGATGAAAATCCAATGTAAAATCACTTTTCGTTTGAAAAAATCACACTTTATTTCACTTTAAATTAACATCAACTGAATGAAAAACTTTCTGTTAGCCAAAACAAAGCACACATGATACTTTTGTTTTAAAACGGGGTTTCCCCTAATAGCCAACGAAAATTTAAGGCAGGTAGATATGATTTCGGAGTTACCACTTTACTCAACAGAGATATACAGAGGGGGCCCATTTTGCCCCGGGTGTCTGTTATGCCCCTATAGATTGGTATCAAAAACCTACATCATCGGGGAGAATAATAAATTTCAACTCTCATCACCCAAAACCAACCATTTTCAACACGGCGAAAAATTTGGTCAACAGAGCCCTCAATATTAGTGATCAAGAATATCATGCAAAAAACAAAATTATTATAAAAACATTCTTATGGCAAACAGTTTCCCATCTAACATAACAAACACCATAGTTAAAAATTATAAGCCAAGATGTAACAATGATGAAGAAGCCGAAAACACACCGGTACAATATAAATCATTTGTTTACGTAAAACATGTTGCTGACAGATTCAAACAATAAAGTTTTATTGACAAAGAAAAAATTAAAATAGCAATGAGTTCCACCAACAAACTAAGTCAGGTCTTCAGTAAACTTAAAACAAAAGTATATACTTTGGAAGACTCTAACCTTATATACAAAATAACATGCAACTGGAAAAAAGATGACAAATGTGAACAAGTATATGTGGGAACTACAAAATAAAAATTAAAAAATAGAATATCGGGACACAAATCAGATTTGAAATCAAATTCATCACAAAAAACTGCGTTGGCAGCCCATTGCATAAGTAATAATCACAAACCAAACTTTGATGACGTAAAAATAGTGCAATGAGAACAACACTATAACAAAAGAATGGTAATAGAGACATTACATATTTTAAATACAAGCAGTACAACAAACAAAAAAACGGACCTAGACAATGTGAGTCCCCACTACAAGTACCTGATAGATACCTAGTTTATATGCAGGGTCGAAAGATCGAGTTTGATTTGAAACGAAATTCCAACCCAGGTATTTCAGCCAATTAGTTGAATGAGGAGTTGAGTTAAGTGTAAAAAAGTTGAAATGACAGGAGAATCCTGCGTTGCTTTGTAGACATTACGACGAAAAGATTGAATTTTCGAGAAAAAAATATTTGTATTGCTTTTAAAAGTTATGCGCATACTTTTCAACAACAAATATTCATTCGTTAATATGCAATTGATCACATGCAGAAATAATTGTGTATTCACCATTTCAACCCAGGTATTTCATTTAATTTTCGACCCAACACCACTGCTCGAGTGCGATCGAGTCGAATTCCATTTCGTTCCACTTCATCCCCGTTTACAAATGGGTGAACCTAAGTTCAAGCTCGCTCCAACCATGCATATAAACTAGGTAAGAGAGAACGATAAAGAAAAGACGATCCAGATCCCCCTAGCACTCGCTAACTCCGAAGAGTACCTAGTTTATATTTTTTAATTTTTATGGTTTAGCCATCTTTTTTCTTATAAGTCATATCAATAATGTAAAGCATAGTAGTGTACAAAAGTAAAGAGTAATGTTTGTTTTTGTTTTCGATTAATGTTTTAATTAAGTGCAATATATGTGTTAAAAGCAATATATATGTTAAAAGCAATATAAATTTTTAAAAAGTGCAATATTTATGCATCATTTGTTTCGTTTTGTCTAACAGACATTTTATATTTCTTGTAAAGTTTAAGCAACTGTGTCGCAAAAATTATGTAAGTCTATTGACATATATATATTCATATTTTTATCACAGCTTTAACCTTTTTTGATTTATTTTATCTTTTAACCATTATTAATTTGTGATTTATTGACGTTCAGTTTAAATTTATTAAGAAACGACTTTTTTCTCTTCTTTGTTGTTATAAACAGAAATAAATCTGATGATGTTCATAATCATGAACGAAACGTCATTTTAAACAACATTGTGTGTTTCATTTAAGTGGAACAAAACTGACCTACAGCAAATAAACCAACTTATAAACATCTGTGAATGTACATTCCAACCAACATTATGTGTATAGTTTTCTTGTCGCTGCCAATTGCCAAAAACACACACCACTCACCGCCTCGCTGTAATCAAGACATCAACATTATTATTAGACCATTCCAGGAGTTCCAGAAAAATATTTTGTATCTTGTTTTTTGTAAAGATATGTACGTCTCGTGCTCAAGTTCATTTATTTAAATTTCAAGAAAATTAAAAATTAAGATGAAATTATTTATTTGGTAAACTCTTTTTTGTGTAAATAATAATATGAACTACTTGTAGAGGAATGTGTGGTGCTTACGTAATTTCATTTGAGCGCGAGTCTGTTAAAAAATGCAAAAAAAAAAATATTCTTTCTTTTTAAATAACATACCTTTTTAGATAAAATTTCGAGTGATTTTGGATTAATAGATACCCTACTTACTTATATACTTTATTTTGTATCTATCTTATATTTACATACATTAACGCGTGATTTCTGACTGCAGCAACGGTATACAACAGCATATATATATTTATATATATATATATATATATATATATACTGTTTTTACTGTTTTACTTTTATAGTAAAATAAAACACTGTGTACCTACGGTTTCTTGTAAGAATTTCTTATTTTTTGCTTGCAAATCTGTGCTTATTTTTTATTGAAGTGTACCCAACTCCATTAAATCTGTTCATATTTTTATATAAATATATGAATTTAAATTCAATCGAAATATACATATATATATATATACCTATGCATTAACATACATACATGCAGTATACAAGAAAAAAGTGTAGCCAACGCGACAGTGGAAGTGTAGCCAACGCGACAGTGGAAGGCTTAGAGTTTTCTGGAGCACTTCCCTATTTTTTCCATTTTTTTCGGTGGATCTTAATAATTTAAGCATTCATTTAAATAATTATTATTTAATTTTTTTGATTTTTTCATCTTCGTCTTAGGTAGGTACATATAGTTGGTTAACCAGGACGGACCTTTTGTAGCTTATACAGCTGCCACAGTACAAAATATATAAATGTACCTCAATCGAAAAGTGTACCCAACGCGACAGTGGAAAGCAGGGCTTAGAGTTTTCTGGAGCACTTCCCTATTTTTCCAATTTTTTCGGTGGATCTTAATAATTAAAGCATTCATTTAAATAATTATTATTTAATTTTTTTGATTTTTTCATCTTCGTCTTAGGTAGGTACATATAGTTGGTTAACCAAGACGGACCTTTTGTAGCTTATACAGCTGCCACAGTACAAAATATATAAATGTACCACCTCGAGTTACCTATATAATTATATACAACCAGCTGGTATCATACCTACCATCAAATTTCGGTCTCTTGTAAGCTTTATCGTTATCAATTCTAGTTTAATTGGCGCATATAGTTCAGTGCCATGTCACTTCTAGCTGACTTTATTTTCTCAGGCGACCAACTGGTTTATTCCTATGCTTTGCTCAAAGAAGTTTCAGAATCCAAACACATTTTAGACATTCTAGAAGCACGAAAAGAGGAACAAAAAGAGTTGTGGAACCAGGTTGAGGAGTCATACTGTGATTGTGCTCGCGCTTCTGATACCGTAGAAAAAGATTCTATAAATATTGAAACACTCAAATCAAAATACACGAGTTCAAGTGAAATTTATTTCGAGTGTATGGGGTATATTAATGAGCGCATTGAAAAGATTAACCAATCTTCGAAAATATCGCGTTCTGTTAATGATTTTGATTTGGAAAAACCACCCACTACTTCTAACAATATAAGGGTAGAACCATGCGTAACGGCGGCTTTCTCGGGTGATTAGCTCTCGTGGCCGACTTTCCGAGATGTGTTTCAAGCTGTTTATGTAAACCACCCTGCTTTAGGACCAGTTCAAAAACTTGTTTATCTGCGTGCGAAGACCAAAGGTGATCCAAACAAACTAGTAACTATGTGAGTTTCCTCTTACCAACGATGGTTTTACATTGGCATGGGAAGATCGAAAAAAGTACGATCGATTTTAATAAAATTTTGCATGAGGGATTTGTTGTCAATTAAAATTATTAACGGTAGATACCTGCCATACAACGGTACTTTTTCGATAGCGATTATCTTTCGAACAGCTGAACCGATTTCTACAAAATTTAACATTCTGAAATAAATTTTAAATTTAATCCCGCCATTATTTTTTCGACACTCCTTTCTACGGAATCGACATATTTTGATAATTTAAAATTCATGACTAATGTTTTTGGTTATGGAAGAACAGCGTTCAACAGAAAAACTACGAATTCGTAGCTACAGGTCCTGTTGAAAAAGATGGTTAGTTTTGTAGAAAAAATCGTTTCGATGTCATCAAATTGTTGGGTTCGGTTCAAATTCTATTGATTTTTTTCTAAATATTGGGACTAAACAAAATTTTAACGACGACGCATCATGCGGCTTATTTGAAAATTTCAGAAATGGCTAAAGAATAATTGAAACGAATTCAATACCTTTAATATCTATCGTATTGTCATGAACGGATGATAGAAATTGTTAAAGATTTTCAACAATTTGGATGTGGGATTGCTGCTGTTGTTAGTTGTTAAAGACACTTTTGTAGAGATCGATAATGATTTTTTTGTTTGTTTAATAATACTGTATCACTACGTTTTAAACAAAATAACCATTTCAAACCATTTAGAAAAATAAAACTTCTTTTGAATATTTGACGATGAAATATTAATTATATTATATCACTCGATTCACTTATATGACACAGGGAAGTGTCGTTAATATAGCATTAGTAGCCCTTCAACATGGCCCTTCTCCAATATTTAGACGAAAATAGCTCGGTAAAGACTCTTGGTGTTTGGTGGAATGCTAAAGGAGACTATTTTTATTTCATAACGCAACCTATTAACCATACCAGTGTAACCACTAAACGTGAAGCTTTTTCACACATAGCACGTCTGTTCGATCTTCGTTCGTCAAAGAGCACCTTGATTACCTTAAATCCGTCCTTAGATTCTAATGGAATTTTCCGCTTAAATGGAAGACTTACCAATGCACGGTGCAATCGCACTTGTGCTTCGTTTAATTAGACATGAATCCTCAAACTTTTCAGCCAAACCATCAACAGAATTATTGTAATACTCCACAGAACTCCAATAGCTCTCAAAATAGTTATAGAACATAATCACAAAATTCCAACAAAGCATGCAGTTCCCGTATTTTCAAAAAAACTGTCGTTATCCTGAAGTACACAAGGCTGAGGTAGATAGGCAGATAGCTAAAATGCTAAATTCAGGAATCATTGTCAAATCGTCAAGTCCATATAATGCTCGTACTTGGGTTGTTCCCAAAAAGGTGGACAACTCTGGCCAGCAAAAATGGCGCATTGTTATTGACTATAAGAAACTGACAATAGATTATTCCCAACATTGAGGATATTTTTTCGAAGCTTTAGGTAACGCCCAATACTTCTCTACATTAAACTTAGCAAAACTTAATTCCACCAAATTTCAGTTGCATAGGAAGATAGGCACAAAACAGCTTTCTCCACTACGAATAGTCATTTTGAATTTACAAGGGTGACATTCGAACTGAAAAATGCTCCTACGTCTTTTCAAAGAATGATAAATGAAATTCTAGCTGACTATGTTAACAAAATTTGCGTTGTATATCTAAATGACATACTGACTTTCTCCACCTCACTTCAAGAGCACATAGATCCCGTCAACAAAATTTTCAAAAGAATTCTTGAACTTAAGTTTTTTTTATAAAAGAAACAAGGTACTTAAGCCACATTATTTCAGACGAAGGCATTAAGCCGAATCCAAATAAAATAAAAACAATTATGGATATACAAATATGTAGGGAATACACTTCAACACCTACATAATGTTAAACATTTATTGTATTGCCATACAAACATCAACATGTACTTTTGACTTTAAAGTCAATCCAACTTGAAAATTTTCTTTCAATAAATTTATCGCATGTACGGCAACACTTTAAACTAGTAACATCTTTTTGAGTATAACAAATACTTTTATAGCAATAAAATTCAACTATAATAACCAATACACCAACCATTGGTAAATTCATTCACAAAATGTACTAAAATAGTTAGTACAAAAATATTTAGGTTTCAAAAATAATAAATAGCGACATCTAGCAGAAATTGAATAAATGCTTATTGCCAAAGCGAATTCAGAAAAAGTATCTAGATGGCAGTGTTAAGCTACACGCGCAACCTACCACTAGATATCTACACAGACAGACAACACACGGAGTGACTTAACTTTGAACAGAAGTGTACCGTCTAATCAGAGGTAAAAGCTTTACTCTATGGTGAAAAGTAGAATCGCAATAGCAATGACAATAATTTTCTCTACTAGATGGCTTACAGCAGATGCAGTAAAGTAAAGAAATGAAGGCAAAATTAATATTCGAGTTTGTATTAAGAGAAGATACACGAAATAGTGAAATATAGTTAAGTTAGTATTCTCGTAGGAGAAAAATAAGTGACAGAAAGATTAGTAGTAAAAACAGTTTTGGAGTTCAATTTCTGAAAAGAGATCTAATTCTGACTAATGTAACAAGAATGACGAACGTCATTGTTCATGGTTAGAATGAGATCAAAACCATTCTCAAACAATTAGTAAAAAAAGAATTGTGAAATGAAAAGCCTCGAAAAAGACTGATCTCAAACAGATACCATGAACTGAAAAATTTGACTCGAAATCTATTAAAACTGAGAATATAATGAAAATTAATACTTACCCCTATTCAATCCGTCATACTTACCTCCAATAAACATGAAACACAAGGAAATAAAATAATACCTACTACTTATACTTACCCTATAATCGACGAAAAATACTTAATACTTACCCTACGAACACAAATATAATCGCCTGAAAAATAAACATTCATCTGAACGCGAATAAAACATCTATCGCAAAAATAACATCTACACTCAAACTACATCGAACACCTATACTAGGACATTTCGGAATAATAAGTTGACTTACGTCACGAAAACTACATTCCAATGCAGATAAGATATGACAAATTAAAATATTGGATAGAACCAGCATTTCCAATCAGAATAAGATATTTCTATATAAATTTAATTCTCGCATGAATGACAGAAAATATACAACGCACACAATTTGATTTTAGTCTGTGCAGAGCCTAAAAGTGACAGCAGCTTTTCAACTGTGGTGAAAGTTCAGAATACAGATCGTTCTCTAAGAACGAAACAAAATTGGAGAAAAAGATCCAAGCCAAACAGCAACAGCCAATCACCGCACGAGAAAAGAGCTTCACTAGCCGACGCAATTCAAATTCGGAACGGCCGAACAAGAACAACTGCCAGAGGGATAGTTTGAGACGAAAACGTCGCGAATAGTCTTTCCCATTTCGCAAGTCAAAGTGTTAAGTTGATTCTCGTCGTCTATCAAGAAAAATAAAATGGCGTAGTAGAAAAAATTTAAAGTCACGAAATAAAGAAATACCGAATGCAGAGAAGAACATCTATGAATATATATCCAGAATATCTAAAAATACAAGGAAATGTAAGTAAACATAAAGTACACAAAAATAAAGGTGCAAATAGAACAATTTTCTGAAAGTGAATTTTTTCTTGTCCCGAAGCACCACATGTTAATGGCGGAAGAAAAGTCAGAGCACATGAGAACAGCGAAATTTAATTGGAAGCATATTAATCTGAAAGCTAGAACTGGCATATCTCGTGAAACTGCAGAATCAAAAGCAGCATCAGAGAGAGTTTTCCAAGAAAAACTATGCGAAGTAAATTTTGAGACGACACCTCAAGGAACGCCTGAGTCTCTTCCAGTCATAAAAACAGAGGAGTCGGACAGTAAAAACGCTCCAAACACTATCTAAAAAGAAATACCTACGAAAAATTATCCAGGTAAGAGGATTTTTTTTCAATCACTAATTAGAAAACACAATACACGTGGTGACTAACGCTTCACGACGTCGTGTCGCAAAAAAAGTACCACCCTTAAAAACGTAGTTTGTAAAAACACAAATACACTTACCTCCACACAACAACACAACGTATTTAGAATTCTTTTTACTAGACAAAAAATCTAAAGATTTTTTTTCTTTTTATATAGGCAGGCCATATAAATCGACATAAAGAAGTAGCATTCGGAGTGGGCATCGACAAATCTGATAGGAGCACATTTGCATTGACCAGGAGCGCTCTATCAAGCATTTTGCCACACTCGAATCACTACTTTGAACACGTCAAGGCGCTGCCTGGATTTTTATTTATTCATGTACACACTTGTATAAACATCTTATCGAAATTTATACGTTGCACATTGGACGGACGACAAAGAAGTTGCAAGAGATGCAACATACACGTCAAGGACAT
Source organism: Baccha elongata (assembly GCA_951217065.1). Lineage (NCBI taxonomy): Eukaryota > Metazoa > Arthropoda > Insecta > Diptera > Syrphidae > Baccha > Baccha elongata. The sequence continues at coordinate 84,008,685 of OX578274.1, forward strand.
GCAGATGTTAACATACTACAAAAATGAACAAAAATCAGCATCTATAACATAACGTCGGATGAAGCAGATTTAACGTTAATACAATTCACCGTTGGATTAATAATCTTATGGAAGCTGAAAATTTTGGATGTACCGTATGGAAACAGTTGCAGTTATCATCATAAAATTTGAGAGCCGCATATCTAAAATTAAAGCAAGGGTAAAATCCCGAGTCAAGGTACTGTGCTTATAAAAATTTTCTATATAAAATTTCAATTTTTATACTCACGTGTATGAGAGATTCTTGTAAATATCTCATTAGTCCTATAAAGTCAAAATATAAAGTTTATTATAACGATGTTAAAGTTAATAATTACTAAAGTGTTCAAGTTTAGATAAAATTTATTGACTTCTTGAAATCTCTATAAGAGATAAAAATTTTTATACAGGGTATATCCCAAACATATATATATTTATTATATTTTGTGAATGCATAATAGTTCAGGATATTCAAAGTCCTAAGGACAAATTTCCTAACATTATTTAAAGATGTTGATACCGATGAGGAAGTAATCTATCCTCGTACGTTTAAAATACCTATTTGTAAAAATTATTTAACTATAAAAATATACAATACCTATCTGAAAAGTAAAAGAAAAAGAGTATTACCTACGTATACTTACTTATACATACTTAGTGAGAGATGTAGGATACTTACCTTAGCTTTTCGGAAAAATTTATTGAGTTATTTTTGAATTTAATTATATTCGGGAATCCAGTAATCGGAAATTACTCACCGGATATAATTGTCGTATACTTACCGTGTCATTTTTTTTGTTCGTGTTTCATACCGATGAATTACTTATGAATTTAAAATTTCGATCGGCTACGAAATACGAAGAATCGTGGTATAATTTACTTTTGTAAATCAGTTCAGTGGACAGTGCTAGCAATTGTAATTAAGGCCTTCTGCTGAAATTAATTTCTTTTTGAAGAAAGTTATGAGTTTGAAACTGCATAGAGGTTTTTATACTTACTTGCCTATGTAGATTTACATTCATATCTTGTAATTTAACAGATATCGTTTGATACGCTGGGAATAAATACACCGTGTTTAATTATCGCGTTTATTTTATTTTGGTATCTGAAGCAAATTCAATTTACGGTTTGTGAAATTTACTTTGTTTTAGATACGGTTACACAATTTAGTACCTACTTAATTGAAACGATTTACATCGGTAATCGTTCTATGTTATTAATTGTTGAGATTTAGTCGCGTTCGTCATTCTGAAATATAAATATATTTCGATTTATCGGTTGATCTATCGAAGATTATATGGGAATACTTACGTGATCGTGATTTAGATGTATATACTTGATATATAGTAATCCTGCAAAGGAGATATGAAATTTTATGAAGTATTGTGAATTCAAGACTGATTAGAGGATTTTTGTACTTACACGTTTATGAAGATTTGAATTCGCATACAATAGAGTCATCCGTTTTGTGAAGCTGAAAATAAATAAGTCAGTTTAATTATCGAGAACTTATTTTTATAAAAAGTTTATCTAAAGCAAATTCAACTCACACAGTTAGTGAATTTAATTTGATTTGGATAAATCGTTATATCAAGTACCTGCATATTTCAATTCCGTTTTTAAATCATTTGATTTATTTGTGTTAACGTGGTATTACGTCACATAAAGTCGTTTAATATAGGTAAAGCATACTTTTTCTTGATTAAGAGTAAACTTTACTATATTAAAACAGTTCAGTTGTTATTTAGCTGAAACATTATGTGGATAGATATTTAATCCACTTACTCGTCCTTAAAACCTTAAGGAGTAATTTTTTTGTTTAGTTACGAATATAGTGTGATTCAATTAAAGTCTAAAGTCTGTTGAGACATAGTAATTGACAGGTAACTATAGATGTTAGTTGAATGCATTCACCTAATAGGTAGGAACCTTTAACATCTTGATATTTATTTAAATATATTGATGATCATATTGTTTATTTATATTTAACATACACTATATTGTTTAATAATTTAAATTTTTATAATCGACATACAATCCGTCTACTTTCATAGTGAGTCCGTGATTGATGTCGTAACGACTTTTGATTTTCAGGGGGATTTATTCTTCGTACCCTCACGAGTGTTACTACTTAATTTTTTTTTTGTTTACGTTTATTTTTTTTTTGTGTTCGCGATCTCGTTTTATAATCGCGAAGCTTTTCGAACCTAGAATTCGGGAAGGATAGAGATAATCGGGAGTTATCTTGTTCCTTTAACTTCGTTATCTTGTCCGAATTTAGATTGTTTAGTCCGTCAGACATCGTATGTCGTAGATACCTACATTTAGTTCGTAGTTAGTTGTACCTACGCCATACATAAGGAGTTTAAGTAAACTGCGTTTGAAAGTTAGTTACTCTTTACAGAGATTTACTTTTAGTAGTCATAAGACATTATCGTTCTGCAGGAGTATGACTAAGTGATTATATTTCACGAAAGTACTCTTGAGAATTTCATTGAAGTTAGTTTTTCACTTGATGAAGTAATCGGATTTTACTTATCAAGTTTATTATTCAGTAGCTTTGTAGATTCTTAAAGAAAAAGTATAGATAGTTAGTTTTCTAAAGAGCTTCATCGAAGTTAGATAGGTTAACATATCCTTTTCTTTTACTTTGAGAGATCTAAAGATTTATATTAGATTTTATAGTAAAGATTTAATAAAAAGTTTGTATATAAAGAAGTTAAGTTTATATTCAATAAAGCTGTATAAATAAGATTTAAAGATAATAAATATTGTTAGATTAAGATTTATACAAATAAAATATGTTAATAAGTTGAAGTGAGAATTATAGTTTTGAGATTTATTTCTTTTAGATTATGAGGTTTCACTTTGGGAAGTTTTTCTCTTACTTTCACTTAGGTTCATAGTTCTCAACATGCGTTGTTAAAACTATTTGGAGCGGGGTCGCGGCAGAGTTCATCACGATCGCCATGTGAGTTTATTTCTTGACGTGAAGATTTATTCTCATATCTTCATGAGGGATGTTTCTACCTGTAGACGAGTGCCAGTAGAAATATCATAAGGGGGTAGTCCTTGTCAATAACATCAGACATGACGCCTTAGGTAGGGTAGTTAGGCACAGTGGAAGATCATTTAACACCAGATCTTTCCAAATATAGTGGGTCCTAGTAGAAGAGTTCGAACATACCAGGGACGTAGAGCGGTAGGTTATGGTAGTTCGACAGGAATAGAACATCTGATCCTAAATTCGCTTTTCTACAAACTTCGTCAACTTTTCTTTTCAAACTTTCTAAACTTCATTAATAATCGGTATCGGGTCATTAGCTTTTTTTTTGGAGTCTATCCTCAATTTAATCCCAGGTCTAACATTTGTAACACCCGGTTACTGCTTCCTCCTATAAAGACTCCACCTCTGAGCGATTGTAGCTTAGCTGAGCGATAACATCAGGCCTGAAGTAGTTGGAACAATAACCACCCTAATCGATCTGGCTCGGACGTGCTTCTTTCGTAGAAGGAGTACTAAAAGTCAGTATAGTCGAATAGGGTTAAAGATCCTTTTTTCTATGTTTAGGATTAAGGGATGAAATTTTCTCATCTTATATAGAGCCCTTTACAGTACAGGCAGGGGGATTAACACTCTCTCTAAATTTTAACCCGATTTGAGAGGAATTCATCCTAGATCCTAATTCTATAGAATCCACTCGTGATGAATGGTCTATGAGCCTTCTCGATAGCATAGATTCATACCGTCTACAAAATATCTTCTGATCAGACGAAAGATCATCTTATCCTTGGAGGGATTTTTAATAGCATGTACAATACCTAACATGCTCAGTCATTGGACGTTTAAGAGAAAGAGATGACCGATTTAGGAATCTAACAGGCTTCTCTGTTGCGAAGAGTTAAGATGTGAGTTTCTTTTCGTAATTCTATTTCTTTTTCCTACGATGACAATATATTTTGTGGCAAGGAACTGATGACTCTACTATAACGCTGTAACGTATTAAATCCAGGTATCCAAATGAGTTCTAAATCGTTAGAAAGACTTTATATTCGAAGCGAGCTCCAACCCAGTCACAGCTCATGCAGATCCTGAACAACCTTACTGTGAGTAAAGACGCACAAGTTTCCCCCAAACGTACACAATCCTCATTAAAGACATCGAAACAGACACTTATTGTAGTGACACTGGTATTCGCTAAGATTAGATACTAGGTTTTATGTAGTAGATTTACAGTAGGGGTTCTCGGTTGAATGGGAGGGTTTCTTGTCGTTTTTCCATAGGTATACATTGGCCTTGTATAGCAGTTATAGGGCAGTCACCAGCAATTTTCTTCCGTCGCAAGCAATATCCTGTTTAATAACAATCTCCATATATATATAATATTTACATATATATAGGTATGTAAAATTCTCAACTCATTGTCGTTGCATGTGACGGAAGTTCCGTTTCAAAATTGACGCCCAACAAGGGATCACGAAACTTCATCTGCGCGGAAATTCCCGCGATCATGGAATCCAGAGATTTAGCTTATCAGTCTTGGAGTTTCGATCACTTGTTGGTGCGGTGTTTTGGGACGATGCTTTTTGGTATAAGTTCCCGTTACAAAATTGGCGCCCGAACGTGTGTGGCCCGAATACTTAGATTTTTTGATAGTTTTGAAATTTTTGGGAAGGCTTTCTTTTCCTAGAAAATTTTTTTTTTGTAGATGATTTCTGTAGAGCTTTAACATCAGGGAGAAGTTGTCTTATGTATCGACCGGTAAGTGGTAGACTTATTCCTATTTGCGTCAGTTGCGATAACCAGCACAAATTCTTTCCTACACTCACAGAAATTAGTTTCGATCACATAAGTGACTTACAGTCAGACGACCGTTTTGGATAGTTTGAGTCCATTAGCTGTAGCGTTTGAGGCAAGTTATTTAGTTTTTTTTGAGCAGTCTTTTGAAAATTAATTGTGAGTAGTTTCGACCGGCGAATGGTTGAACATTTTCCTGTTCGTGTCAGTAGCGAAAAGCTACATGGTTAATTGAAGAAGAAGACACCCATCACCAAATTTATAAAACCATACTTTTTACACCGTTTAGTATAAACTTCTTTTTTTTTGAAGAGGAGTGATATTTTCGTAGTATTTTTGATTTAGTTTGTTCGAAGATTGTTTGTTCGGTTAGTTTTAACCTGATGTCCGCTAAGTGATGATATTTCTTATTTAGGTCAGTTGCTTCAGCATAAATTGGTCGACGAATAATTTAGAGAACTGGTTCTGAATACAAGGAGTAAGATCGACAGTTGTATGACGATTTTCTTTGTTGTATTTCCTTTTGAGATGCAATGATTTTTATTTTTTTTTATTTTTATGAGGATCGGTGATAGTGATGAAGTGAAGTCGCGGCTCCGAACCTACATGAGATTAGAGAAAATTTTGAGGAGATTTAGTTTATTTTTTTTTTTGATTTATTAAGATTTTTGGATTTTAAGATTTAATAAGATTTATTAAGATTTCGAATTCAAAGATATTAAGATTTTGAAAATTTTAGATTTTAGATTTTAGATTTTGAGTAGATTTAGACTTAGATTTTTGATTTAGACTTTTAGATTTTGTGCCTGGTGGCAAAAGACTTTGTAGTATAGCGATTTTTGAAAATTCCTTATGAGAGTTTTAAAATCGGAAGTGTCCAAGGCGACGATAGAGTTTAGCGATTTTTGAAAATTCCTTATGAGAGTTTTGAAATCGGAAGTGTCCAAGGCGACGATCGAGTTTAGCGATTTTTGAAAATTCCTTATGAGAGTTTTAAAATCGGAAGTGTCCAAGGCGACGATAGAGTTCAGATTTTGTAGATTTAGTAGATTTTTAGATTTTTAGATTTTCTTTATTTTTGCAGACATTTAGATTTTTAGATTTTTGCAGATTTAGTTTATTGATTTATTTAGGTAGATTTAGTAGCTTTAGAATTTTAAGATTTTCTTAAAAAGATTTAGTTTTCTTTTGAGGCATTAAGATTTTGAAGCTATATAGATTTTGATAGACATTAAGATTTTCTTTTGTAAATATTTTTGATAGAGGGTTTACCCTACATAAATATTAGCATAGTTAGATAGTAAGTTTAGAGATAGAATAGAATTTAAGTACCGTTTGTAAACAATTTTAGATTTAAGTTTATAAAATTTTGTTTTGAATTATTAAAAACCTGATAGACATTTTTAAAAGACATAAATTGAGACATTCGATTCGATATGGTTAAACCACCGAATAAAAACGTGACCATCGAAGTAAAGGAACGTAAGAATCCGCGGGAACCTACAGTTCCAGATGTTCACGACACAAGATATAGAAGAAGGCTAGATGTATCACATGATATGACAATGGAAGGAGCAGCCGCTGTTGACATCAGTCATGTCGGAGATGACCTAGAGACGTCCATTATTCGAAGGATAGCAGAGGAGGTAATTCTTTCAGCTGATGAAGATCAGCAACCGTCTCCAACTAGAACACCAAGTCCAACGAGAGATCGTACAGTACGAGAAAAGGAAAAGTGGGAGGATTATATAAGAGAAATGGTATTAGCTACTGTTGGTTTTAGTCGTGCGGAAGACCGCAGAACTCTTCAAGAAACTTTAGCACAAAGCCAAAACCAGGTACTTGAACGAGTCAGCAGCGCCATAAATTCAGCATTAGCTAAAGTCAACTTAAATAATCAACCTACTGAACCAGTTATACCGTTATGCGATCAACCGACTCCGGTAAAACAGAATCCCAATACCAGGAGAGAACCGCCTATAACATCTAGACGAGAAACACTTGTGACTCAGAGACCGAATCCTACTCCTAGTTTTCCAAGAATATGGCCAAGAACACCTGTGAATAATTACAGAGTTGATGCACCAAGTGCTGACGAAGCAACGTTTTTCGAACGTTTGAACCAAATCAACTTCGACAACACTTCAGCACCAACGAACGCGAGATTACCTATGCCATCACCATCGACAACATTAATCAGATCACCACACTATCAAAAGTGGGGCATTACATATAATGGGAAAAACCTAACCGTGGACGAATTTCTATTCAGACTTGAGAGAGTCAAAGATAGTTATGGAGCAACTTGGGAAGAGATAGTAACAAACTTTCATCACTTCGTTAGTGGTCCAGTGGAAGATTGGTACTGGATGTTCCTAAAGAATGATCCGCTAGCAACATGGACATCGTTGAAGGTAGCTCTCATAGAACACTTTGGAAGCCTAGAAACAGACTCCGAACTGGCCAGGCGTATGACCGAGCGAAAGCAGATGCCAGGAGAAAGTTTCGATGTTTTCTATGAAGATATCCTAAGGTTAAACTCACGTATGAAAAACCCCCGCCCTAACATAGAAATAGTGGAAATTATAAAACAAAACGTTAAACGTCGGATGGGAGAACTATTACTGACATTCAGATCGACTCGATTATCAGATTTAGTATATGCATGTCGTGGTATGGAGAAATATTGGCTCAATGATCCAGCAAGAACCAGAATTCCACCAATATACAATAATAGCAACAACCATAACATTCATCAAAGAAGGCAAGTCAATGAAATTGAGACACAACCGGATTTTCCAGAAGTAGAAATGACCAATGCACTAGAAGCTTATCACAAGGAACGCAGCAAAGAAAGCAAACCAAATTGGGATAACACAAAATGTTGGAACTGTCAGAAGTTAGGACATTCTTTCAGAGATTGTGTAGAACAACGAAGACTGTTTTGTTTCCGATGCGGATTGCCAGACACTGTGATGCCGAATTGTAGAGTGTGTTCGGGAAACCAAGCACGGAGTCAGTATCGCGCCGAGAGAGATCTGACGACGATGGGAAACTCGGGGAGTCAAAATTAACTGATAAACCTAGACAACCAATTACCATCTTGAAAAACCCTAATCCCAATATTAGAATAGATTCATCAAATAGAATTTCTAAAATACCTGTTTTGAAACCATTAAAATCATTACATGAAAGGCAAATAGCTTATAATCTAGCTCGTAAACGAATTTATACTTACCCTAGACATCTAGAAAAAATAGCAAAACTCAGAAATCGAATTAAACTAAAAAAACAATTACATAGATCTTTAGCTTCAACTATATTGAACAAGCCGTCTGGCGACATTCGTCCTTACGCACGCGTCAGCATTTTCAATAAAGAGTGGGAAGGATTGCTCGATACAGGGGCTAGCGTCAGTTGCCTCGGGAAAGGAGCAGCCGAATATTTAGAGTCTAATAAAATCTCATATCGAAAATTCAAATCTGATATTTCAACGGCCGATGGTCGTAAACAACCAATTACTGGTATTGTGAAAGCAATGGTGACACATAATAACAAATCTCATGTTTTAGAATTGTTTGTCGTACCCACGCTTGCACAAGATTTGTATTTGGGGGTAGATTTTTGGTCAGCATTCCAAATAGCTCCCCATATTATAGCTTCTCTAAGTTCCATTTCCGAGGTAACTAACGAGAAAACTAGTTTTCAGAAATGCGACTTATCTGTTGAACAGACAAGATGTTTGCAGGAGACTGTAAAAATGTTCCCGTCATTCGCTGAGCAAGGACTCGGACGAACTCATCTTGTCGAGCACATTATTGATACTGGTGATGCACTGCCCATCAAGCAGCGTCATTATCCAATATCGCCAGCTGTACAAGCTCTAATATATGCAGAGTTGGACCGCATGATTTCCTTGGGCGTAATTGAAGAAAGTTCCAGTCCATGGTCTTCACCAGTCGTTTTGGTGAGGAAGCCTGGCAAAAACAGAATGTGTCTGGACTTTCGGAAAGTGAACGGAGTAACCAGGAAAGACGCTAGTCCAATTGCTCATATAGAGGGTTTACTTGCACGCCTTTCAGAGACGCGTTACATCTCAAGCGTAGACCTGAAGGACGCGTATTGGCAAATACCTTTAGAGAAATCTTCAAGAGAAAAAACCGCTTTTTCAGTACAAGGTAGACCGCTTTATCAATTTAAAGTGATGCCGTTTGGTCTTGCAAATGCAGCTCAGTGTTTGACAAACCTAATGAATAAAGTCATACCATCTTATTTAAGAGATCAAGTTTTCATATACCTTGACGATCTATTAGTAATATCTAAATCATTTGAAGAACATATTTCGATTTTAAAAGTAGTAGCAAATCGGTTACTGGAAGCAGGACTCACGATTAACGTCGAGAAGTCCAAGTTCTGTTTCCAGGAACTGCAATACCTGGGTTATGTCGTAGGACAAGGCTGTCTCAAAGCTGACCCGGGAAAGATTTCAGCAATCGTAGAATTTCCAGTACCAACGACTATACGTCAAGTACGACGATTCTTAGGAATGGCAGGATGGTACCGGAGATTCATCGAAAACTTCTCAGCAACAGCCGGTCCGATGTCCGACACGCTAAAGAAGGGAAAGAAATTTGAGTTTGGAGAAGAAGCATTAAAAGCTTTTAATAAAATTAAAGAAGCATTAACATCAGCTCCAATTCTTCGCAACCCGGATTTTAGTAGACAGTTCGTCATATTATGTGACGCATCTTCTACTGGAATCGGGGCTGTGCTATGCCAACGTGATGAAGAAGGTAATGAACTTCCAATTTATTACTTTTCACAGAAGTTAAATTCAGCACAACGTAATTATACAGTTACGGAGAGAGAATGTCTCGCCGCAGTTAAGGGAATTTACAAGTTCAGACCTTATATCGAGGGGTACAAGTTCCTAATAATCACCGACCATGCAAGCTTGAAATGGTTGATGAGCCTTAAAGATCCAACTGGAAGATTGGCTCGGTGGAGTTTGAAACTCCAAGGTTTTGATTTTTCAGTAGAACACCGCCGTGGTAGTTTACACGTCTTGCCAGATGCACTCTCACGAATGCACGAGATGGAAGCATTACGTGTAAATGAACTTTCGACAGAATCTACTGATACCAAACACCACCAATCAGAAGTGTTACACATCGATCTAAACGATCCGGCCTTCAAGTCGGACGAATATGTTCAGATTGCTAAACACATTTGTGACAACAAAGAGCGTTTACCTGACCTCCAGGTATCCGATCAATTTATTTATAAAAAGATCTATCACGCTACAGGTAATCCAATACAGGACGATCTAACCTGGAAACTTTGGATTCCATCGCAGTTAACCAACCGGTTGCTCTTTCAAGCTCATTGCCCACCTCAAGTATCGCATGGAGGTATTACAAAAACTTTGCACCGCCTTCGCCAACAGCTCTACTGGCCCGGCATGGCTGCGCAGACAAAGATGTTCGTTAATAATTGTAAGACATGTAAAACCACAAAAGCGCCAAATCATACTCTCAGAACAGAGATGGGTAAAGGCTACGTTGTGGAAAGACCATTTCAGCACATTTATTCTGACTTTCTAGGACCTTATCCACGCTCTAGAAAAGGTAATACATTTATCATAATTGTTCTCGACCAATTAACGAAATTCGTGGTTATCAAACCACTTAAGAAAGCTACTTCAGCGGAAGTAATTAAATTTTTAACAGATGAAATATTCCTAATGTTTGGAGTCCCAGAGACGTTGTTGTCAGACAACGGTTCTCAGTTTATCAGCCATGACTTCAGCACATTTTTGAAAAATTTTGGTGTAAACCACATTAAGACAGCAGCATATTCACCGCAAGCTAATGCAAGTGAACGTGTGAATAGATCTATACTAAGTGCAATTCGCGCTTACATTGACGAAAAACAATACAATTGGGATGAGTTTTTATCCTCTATTAGTAGTGCTCTTAGAACTTCAAGCCATAGTGCAATTGGAATGTCACCACATGAAGCATTATTCGGACAAAGAATGATCGAACATGGTGCTGACTACCAATTACTCAAAAGACTTGGAGGTTTAAATCAATCAGAGATTGACTGGTTACCAAAAACCGCACGCATGAACATATTGCATAATTATCCCAAAACAGCTCTCAATCAAGCACACGAAACATATGAGAAAGTATATAACTTACGTAGTCGTGTAATATCATACCAGATAGGAGACGAAGTATTCAGGCGTAACTTTATATTAAGTGATGCAGCAAAACATAGGAACGCCAAACTTTGTCCTAAATTTGTAAAATCAGTTGTAATTAAAATAATTGGAAACAATTTATACAAAGTTCGTGACAAGAACGGCTTTGAAACAGTAGTTCACACTAAGGACTTACGCAAATGAAAACTAGTCCAAGAACTTACGAACATTCTGTATCATTGCCCGACAGCTCAGCCTGTGCACGAGACAAAAGGGTCGTGGGTTGATTACACATCCGAGTTTTGTAAAATAACAAAGTTGAAATAAAGTACGAAACGATAGCAAGTGTTTTCTTTTCCAGCTTCATCCAACGAAGTAGACTTAGTCGGAATGAACCTGTTTTGTAGGGAATACACTTCAACACCTACATAATGTTAAACATTTATTGTATTGCCATACAAACATCAACATGTACTTTTGACTTTAAAGTCAATCCAACTTGAAAATTTTCTTTCAATAAATTTATCGCATGTACGGCAACACTTTAAACTAGTAACACCTTTTTGAGTATAACAAATACTTTTATAGCAATAAAATTCAACTATAATAACCAATACACCAACCATTGGTAAATTCATTCACAAAATGTACTAAAATAGTTAGTACAAAAATATTTAGGTTTCAAAAATAATAAATAGCGACATCTAGCAGAAATTGAATAAATGCTTATTGCCAAAGCGAATTCAGAAAAAGTATCTAGATGGCAGTGTTAAGCTACACGCGCAACCTACCACTAGATATCTACACAGACAGACAACACACGGAGTGACTTAACTTTGAACAGAAGTGTACCGTCTAATCAGAGGTAAAAGCTTTACTCTATGGTGAAAAGTAGAATCGCAATAGCAATGACAATAATTTTCTCTACTAGATGGCTTACAGCAGATGCAGTAAAGTAAAGAAATGAAGGCAAAATTAATATTCGAGTTTGTATTAAGAGAAGATACACGAAATAGTGAAATATAGTTAAGTTAGTATTCTCGTAGGAGAAAAATAAGTGACAGAAAGATTAGTAGTAAAAACAGTTTTGGAGTTCAATTTCTGAAAAGAGATCTAATTCTGACTAATGTAACAAGAATGACGAACGTCATTGTTCATGGTTAGAATGAGATCAAAACCATTCTCAAACAATTAGTAAAAAAAGAATTGTGAAATGAAAAGCCTCGAAAAAGACTGATCTCAAACAGATACCATGAACTGAAAAATTTGACTCGAAATCTATTAAAACTGAGAATATAATGAAAATTAATACTTACCCCTATTCAATCCGTCATACTTACCTCCAATAAACATGAAACACAAGGAAATAAAATAATACCTACTACTTATACTTACCCTATAATCGACGAAAAATACTTAATACTTACCCTACGAACACAAATATAATCGCCTGAAAAATAAACATTCATCTGAACGCGAATAAAACATCTATCGCAAAAATAACATCTACACTCAAACTACATCGAACACCTATACTAGGACATTTCGGAATAATAAGTTGACTTACGTCACGAAAACTACATTCCAATGCAGATAAGATATGACAAATTAAAATATTGGATAGAACCAGCATTTCCAATCAGAATAAGATATTTCTATATAAATTTAATTCTCGCATGAATGACAGAAAATATACAACGCACACAATTTGATTTTAGTCTGTGCAGAGCCTAAAAGTGACAGCAGCTTTTCAACTGTGGTGAAAGTTCAGAATACAGATCGTTCTCTAAGAACGAAACAAAATTGGAGAAAAAGATCCAAGCCAAACAGCAACAGCCAATCACCGCACGAGAAAAGAGCTTCACTAGCCGACGCAATTCAAATTCGGAACGGCCGAACAAGAACAACTGCCAGAGGGATAGTTTGAGACGAAAACGTCGCGAATAGTCTTTCCCATTTCGCAAGTCAAAGTGTTAAGTTGATTCTCGTCGTCTATCAAGAAAAATAAAATGGCGTAGTAGAAAAAATTTAAAGTCACGAAATAAAGAAATACCGAATGCAGAGAAGAACATCTATGAATATATATCCAGAATATCTAAAAATACAAGGAAATGTAAGTAAACATAAAGTACACAAAAATAAAGGTGCAAATAGAACAATTTTCTGAAAGTGAATTTTTTCTTGTCCCGAAGCACCACATGTTAATGGCGGAAGAAAAGTCAGAGCACATGAGAACAACGAAATTTAATTGGAAGCATATTAATCTGAAAGCTAGAACTGGCATATCTCGTGAAACTGCAGAATCAAAAGCAGCATCAGAGAGAGTTTTCCAAGAAAAACTATGCGAAGTAAATTTTGAGACGACACCTCAAGGAACGCCTGAGTCTCTTCCAGTCATAAAAACAGAGGAGTCGGACAGTAAAAACGCTCCAAACACTATCTAAAAAGAAATACCTACGAAAAATTATCCAGGTAAGAGGATTTTTTTCAATCACTAATTAGAAAACACAATACACGTGGTGACTAACGCTTCACGATGTCGTGTCGCAAAAAAAGTACCACCCTTAAAAACGTAGTTTGTAAAAACACAAATACACTTACCTCCACACAACAACACAACGTAGTTAGAATTCTTTTTACTAGACAAAAAATCTAAAGATTTTGTTTCTTTTTATATAGGCAGGCCATATAAATCGACATAAAGAAGTAGCATTCGGAGTGGGCATCGACAAATCTGATAGGAGCACATTTGCATTGACCAGGAGCGCTCTATCAAGCATTTTGCCACACTCGAATCACTACTTTGAACACGTCAAGGCGCTGCCTGGATTTTTATTTATTCATGTACACACTTGTATAAACATCTTATCGAAATTTATACGTTGCACATTGGACGGACGACAAAGAAGTTGCAAGAGATGCAACATACACGTCAAGGACATGCAGATGTTAACATACTACAAAAATGAACAAAAATCAGCATCTATAACATAACGTCGGATGAAGCAGATTTAACGTTAATACAATTCACCGTTGGATTAATAATCTTATGGAAGCTGAAAATTTTGGATGTACCGTATGGAAACAGTTGCAGTTATCATCATAAAATTTGAGAGCCGCATATCTAAAATTAAAGCAAGGGTAAAATCCCGAGTCAAGGTACTGTGCTTATAAAAATTTTCTATATAAAATTTCAATTTTTATACTCACGTGTATGAGAGATTCTTGTAAATATCTCATTAGTCCTATAAAGTCAAAATATAAAGTTTATTATAACGATGTTAAAGTTAATAATTACTAAAGTGTTCAAGTTTAGATAAAATTTATTGACTTCTTGAAATCTCTATAAGAGATAAAAATTTTTATACAGGGTATATCCCAAACATATATATATTTATTATATTTTGTGAATGCATAATAGTTCAGGATATTCAAAGTCCTAAGGACAAATTTCCTAACATTATTTAAAGATGTTGATACCGATGAGGAAGTAATCTATCCTCGTACGTTTAAAATACCTATTTGTAAAAATTATTTAACTATAAAAATATACAATACCTATCTGAAAAGTAAAAGAAAAAGAGTATTACCTACGTATACTTACTTATACATACTTAGTGAGAGATGTAGGATACTTACCTTAGCTTTTCGGAAAAATTTATTGAGTTATTTTTGAATTTAATTATATTCGGGAATCCAGTAATCGGAAATTACTCGACTCGACCGGATATAATTGTCGTATACTTACCGTGTCATTTTTTTTGTTCGTGTTTCATACCGATGAATTACTTATGAATTTAAAATTTCGATCGGCTACGAAATACGAAGAATCGTGGTATAATTTACTTTTGTAAATCAGTTCAGTGGACAGTGCTAGCAATTGTAATTAAGGCCTTCTGCTGAAATTAAGTTCTTTTTGAAGAAAGTTATGAGTTTGAAACTGCATAGAGGTTTTTATACTTACTTGCCTATGTAGATTTACATTCATATCTTGTAATTTAACAGATATCGTTTGATACGCTGGGAATAAATACACCGTGTTTAATTATCGCGTTTATTTTATTTTGGTATCTGAAGCAAATTCAATTTACGGTTTGTGAAATTTACTTTGTTTTAGATACGGTTACACAATTTAGTACCTACTTAATTGAAACGATTTACATCGGTAATCGTTCTATGTTATTAATTGTTGAGATTTAGTCGCGTTCGTCATTCTGAAATATAAATATATTTCGATTTATCGGTTGATCTATCGAAGATTATATGGGAATACTTACGTGATCGTGATTTAGATGTATATACTTGATATATAGTAATCCTGCAAAGGAGATATGAAATTTTATGAAGTATTGTGAATTCAAGACTGATTAGAGGATTTTTGTACTTACACGCCTATGAAGATTTGAATTCGCATACAATAGAGTCATCCGTTTTGTGAAGCTGAAAATAAATAAGTCAGTTTAATTATCGAGAACTTATTTTTATAAAAAGTTTATCTAAAGCAAATTCAACTCACACAGTTAGTGAATTTAATTTGATTTGGATAAATCGTTATATCAAGTACCTGCATATTTCAATTCCGTTTTTAAATCATTTGATTTATTTGTGTTAACGTGGTATTACGTCACATAAAGTCGTTTAATATAGGTAAAGCATACTTTTTCTTGATTAAGAGTAAACTTTACTATATTAAAACAGTTCAGTTGTTATTTAGCTGAAACATTATGTGGATAGATATTTAATCCACTTACTCGTCCTTAAAACCTTAAGGAGTAATTTTTTTGTTTAGTTACGAATATAGTGTGATTCAATTAAAGTCTAAAGTCTGTTGAGACATAGTAATTGACAGGTAACTATAGATGTTAGTTGAATGCATTCACCTAATAGGTAGGAACCTTTAACATCTTGATATTTATTTAAATATATTGATGATCATATTGTTTATTTATATTTAACATACACTATATTGTTTAATAATTTAAATTTTTATAATCGACATACAATCCGTCTACTTTCATAGTGAGTCCGTGATTGATGTCGTAACGACTTTTGATTTTCAGGGGGATTTATTCTTCGTACCCTCACGAGTGTTACTACTTAATTTTTTTTTTGTTTACGTTTATTTTTTTTTTGTGTTCGCGATCTCGTTTTATAATCGCGAAGCTTTTCGAACCTAGAATTCGGGAAGGATAGAGATAATCGGGAGTTATCTTGTTCCTTTAACTTCGTTATCTTGTCCGAATTTAGATTGTTTAGTCCGTCAGACATCGTATGTCGTAGATACCTACATTTAGTTCGTAGTTAGTTGTACCTACGCCATACATAAGGAGTTTAAGTAAACTGCGTTTGAAAGTTACTTACTCTTTACAGAGATTTACTTTTAGTAGTCATAAGACATTATCGTTCTGCAGGAGTATGACTAAGTGATTATATTTCACGAAAGTACTCTTGAGAATTTCATTGAAGTTAGTTTTTCACTTGATGAAGTAATCGGATTTTACTTATCAAGTTTATTATTCAGTAGCTTTGTAGATTCTTAAAGAAAAAGTATAGATAGTTAGTTTTCTAAAGAGCTTCATCGAAGTTAGATAGGTTAACATATCCTTTTCTTTTACTTTGAGAGATCTAAAGATTTATATTAGATTTTATAGTAAAGATTTAATAAAAAGTTTGTATATAAAGAAGTTAAGTTTATATTCAATTAAGCTGTATAAATAAGATTTAAAGATAATAAATATTGTTAGATTAAGATTTATACAAATAAAATATGTTAATAAGTTGAAGTGAGAATTATAGTTTTGAGATTTATTTCTTTTAGATTATGAGGTTTCACTTTGGGAAGTTTTTCTCTTACTTTCACTTAGGTTCATAGTTCTCAACATGCGTTGTTAAAACTATTTGGAGCGGGGTCGCGGCAGAGTTCATCACGATCGCCATGTGAGTTTATTTCTTGACGTGAAGATTTATTCTCATATCTTCATGAGGGATGTTTCTACCTGTAGACGAGTGCCAGTAGAAATATCATAAGGGGGTAGTCCTTGTCAATAACATCAGACATGACGCCTTAGGTAGGGTAGTTAGGCACAGTGGAAGATCATTTAACACCAGATCTTTCCAAATATAGTGGGTCCTAGTAGAAGAGTTCGAACATACCAGGGACGTAGAGCGGTAGGTTATGGTAGTTCGACAGGAATAGAACATCTGATCCTAAATTCGCTTTTCTACAAACTTCGTCAACTTTTCTTTTCAAACTTTCTAAACTTCATTAATAATCGGTATCGGGTCATTAGCTTTTTTTTTGGAGTCTATCCTCAATTTAATCCCAGGTCTAACATTTGTAACACCCGGTTACTGCTTCCTCCTATAAAGACTCCACCTCTGAGCGATTGTAGCTTAGCTGAGCGATAACATCAGGCCTGAAGTAGTTGGAACAATAACCACCCTAATCGATCTGGCTCGGACGTGCTTCTTTCGTAGAAGGAGTACTAAAAGTCAGTATAGTCGAATAGGGTTAAAGATCCTTTTTTCTATGTTTAGGATTAAGGGATGAAATTTTCTCATCTTATATAGAGCCCTTTACAGTACAGGCAGGGGGATTAACACTCTCTCTAAATTTTAACCCGATTTGAGAGGAATTCATCCTAGATCCTAATTCTATAGAATCCACTCGTGATGAATGGTCTATGAGCCTTCTCGATAGCATAGATTCATACCGTCTACAAAATATCTTCTGATCAGACGAAAGATCATCTTATCCTTGGAGGGATTTTTAATAGCATGTACAATACCTAACATGCTCAGTCATTGGACGTTTAAGAGAAAGAGATGACCGATTTAGGAATCTAACAGGCTTCTCTGTTGCGAAGAGTTAAGATGTGAGTTTCTTTTCGTAATTCTATTTCTTTTTCCTACGATGACAAGATATTTTGTGGCAAGGAACTGATGACTCTACTATAACGCTGTAACGTATTAAATCCAGGTATCCAAATGAGTTCTAAATCGTTAGAAAGACTTTATATTCGAAGCGAGCTCCAACCCAGTCACAGCTCATGCAGATCCTGAACAACCTTACTGTGAGTAAAGACGCACAAGTTTCCCCCAAACGTACACAATCCTCATTAAAGACATCGAAACAGACACTTATTGTAGTGACACTGGTATTCGCTAAGATTAGATACTAGGCTTTATGTAGTAGATTTACAGTAGGGGTTCTCGGTTGAATGGGAGGGTTTCTTGTCGTTTTTCCATAGGTATACATTGGCCTTGTATAGCAGTTATAGGGCAGTCACCAGCAATTTTCTTCCGTCGCAAGCAATATCCTGTTTAATAACAATCTCCATATATATATAATATTTACATATATATAGGTATGTAAAATTCTCAACTCATTGTCGTTGCATGTGACGGAAGTTCCGTTTCAAAATTGACGCCCAACAAGGGATCACGAAACTTCATCTGCGCGGAAATTCCCGCGATCATGGAATCCAGAGATTTAGCTTATCAGTCTTGGAGTTTCGATCACTTGTTGGTGCGGTGTTTTGGGACGATGGTTTTTGGTATAAGTTCCCGTTACAAATACCACATAGAAAATTCATCAAGGACTAATCAAAGGTAGCTCTTCCGATGCAAATTGCCTAAAGAAGGGAAGTAAAATAAATATTTAGAATAGGGAATACATTGAGTCTTTAATAAATTTTAAGAACTTATATGTACTTGCCCTATTCTAGCACATCCTGATTTCCAAAAAGTATTTATACTGACTTCTGATGCTAACAATATAGCATTAGGTGCAGTGCTTTTGTAAACCCACCATCCAATTGCGTTTGCCTCAAGAACCCTCAACTCACACGAAACACCATATAGTACGATCGAAAAAGAACTGTTGTCAATAGTTTGGGCCACAAAACACTTTAGGCCATATTTGTAGGGTTGTAAGTTTAAAGTGTAGACAGATCATCGACCATTATTTTGGCTTAGTTCTTTAAAAGAACCAAACTCTAAATCGCAGCGGTGGAAAATTAAGCTTAAGGAATTTATTTTGACATGAATTCAGAAAGAGAACCACGTTGCTGATTTACTAATCCGCATTTAGCTTAACAATTTAGATTAAGAAGAAATTCAATCTACATTGGCTACAATACATAGTGTTGTTGAGAATTCAGAAACACCATTAAACATATACAAACATCAGCTTGTTATTCAAATAAGCAATTCTAATACATATGCAAACAAATTTCTATTCAAAGAAAAGCAGATCCATCGTTTCATTAAAAGAATATGACGAGGAACATGTGCTTCAAATTTTAAGACAATTATTTCCAGTTAAAAGTATAGTAGGAATATTCTGTGAAAAAGATGATTTATTTTTAAAGTTTCAAGAAACTGTCGTTAAATACTTCTCCAATTCACCAAACATGAAATTTCTCAGGTGCTCAAAATTTCTGAAAGACATTACTTGCCTCGAAAATCTCATGGAATTAATCGAAAAAGCTCATCTAAATAAAAATCATAGAGATATTGAAGAAACATTTATAGATTTGAAAAACATATTCTATACTATCGAAAGCTTAGATTAGAAGTCCACAAATTCGTTGTTTTTAAAATGCTTCACTTCAATTAAGTCAATTCTTTTTTTGTCTTATTTGTTATTGTCAGGACATAGTTTTCATGAAAGAAAATATTTGCAAAATAGTACGGTAAGGGATAAATTTGAGAAAAATGGAAAAAACACTGTGTAAAACAATTCTTTATTATCTTTCCTAACTTTCTATTCCTTCTAACTAGTGTCGTTCAACACCTGTTGCATTTATGCAATGATTTCAAATCAATTCAGATGATTTCACGTGATTTCAAGCAGTATTTAACGATTTAAATATTTTGTGATTGCAATGATTTCAAATAAATCTAATGATTTCAAGTGATTGCACCAGATTTCAAAGTGATTTCAAATGAAAATGATTTCAAGTAAAAGTGGTCAGGTGATTTCATTCGTGACAAACCCCTCGGCTAAAATGACATTTAGGGTGCGATGTTTTAATGTATAGTTACGTCTCAGACGTCACCTTCAATCATTAACCCGCTATTCCCCACACATCCTCTTGTCTTACGGTAAACATTACTGTTTCCTACCATTTTTGCTTACGCAGCTAAGCGTGTCCACAGCAGATACACCCCCTTTTTCCTTTTCTTGTATAACGGTAAACATTCCTGTTTCCCATCATTTCTTGCTTATACATCTAAACGTGTCCACAACGGATACACTCCCTTTTACATTTTTTTTTCCTAACAAATAAACGCTCCATATCCATAAGCTAGTGTAATTCGAATATTTTTAAAACAACTGCATTCCATTTCCATTGAAGCAGTTCGCGTCTTTTTGATAGGTATAATAGAGTTAAGATTCATTATTAAAATCGAATGTTAAGTTAGTCTTAAATACACGATCAAACTAACAGGTGCAGCCTTGCTTTGGACAGCGGCCTGTTTTTTTCGAATAAATAATAATATACCCAGAACATGTAACAATCTAACAAATAGATAGATACATTGCAAAAAAAAGAAACCTAAGAATAGCATGGGTACCTGGACATGTAGGCATCGTTGGAAATGAAAATGCTGATTCGGAAGCCAAACTTGCATTTAATGAACCCCTCGTCTCGTTCTACCAATTCAACAAAAAAGATGTAACGAAATATTCGAAAAAGTCTATGAACATCAAGTTTAAAAATGCATGGCAGGAATACCAATATTCCTACTCTCTGCTTAATCCAACCGGTGCGAAGGCATTATTCCCTTGTAACTTACCGAGTTCAGCGATCAAAACATATATAAGACTGAGACTGGGACATACCAACACCACCCACAAGCACTTAATCACCAGAGAACCTTCTCCTTAACACACTTTTTACAGTGCCCATACATAAATTCGATCTCCATAACCACATCTGAAAAAGAACTTCAAGAACTTTTGACAGTCATCTCCTACACCAATATAAAACATGTAAATGAAATTATCTTATAATTAATATTAATTATCTAACTTTTTTTTTAATCACATATTTAGCTCAAAGCCCTGGTACGTAGAGCTTAATTTTGTTTTTATTGAAAATGTAATTTATTTATATCTCAATAAAGTTATAATAATAATAATAATAAAATGAAAAAAAAATTTAAAGAAAAACGGTAAAGTTTTTTTTTATCTTAATGTGGATATCAAAACCATTAGTGGCGCAGTCGAAAAAGCGCGGATTTCGTAAAAATTTGAGTAAGAATTTAAAACGAAAGAGTATGAACGTTTCGATTAAGTTCGAAAATTTCAGTTAAGAAAATATTTCAATAAATAAATAGTGAAGATTTCGAAAAAAAAGTGCGAACGTTTCAATTAAGAAACCACATCATATACAGAAAATAATATTTCAATAAATAATAGTGAAGATTTCGATTAAGTTCGAAAATTTCAGTTAAGAAAATATTTCAATAAATAAATAGTGAAGATTTCGAAAAAAAAGTGCGAACGTTTCAATTAAGAAACCACATCATATACAGAAAATAATATTTCAATAAATAATAGTGAAGATTTCGAAAAAAGAAGTGTGAATGTTTCAATTAAGAAACTACATATAGATATTTACAAAAAATAATACTCAATAAATAAAGAGTGAAAAATTCGAAAAAAAGTGCGAAAGTTTCGACTAAGAAATATATAAAAAAAAATTATATTTCAATAAACAAATTGTGAACATTTAGACATTTATTTTTGTTGTGAAAGTTTCGTAAATTAATCTGTCAAAATTAATACCGAAATAAATAGAGCCTTCGACAATATAAGAGCTAACAGGATGGCCCAGTTAACCCTCTACCGCATACAAACCCATATATGGTTCACCAAACTCAGCATCATATATTTCTAGTATTATTACACAAGTGATAAAAAAAATACCAGTGTAACCACTAAACGTGAAGCTTTTTCACACATAGCACGTCTGTTCGATCTTCGTTCGTCAAAGAGCACCTTGATTACCTTAAATCCGTCCTTAGATTCTAATGGAATTTTCCGCTTAAATGGAAGACTTACCAATGCACGGTTCAATCGCACTTGTGCTTCGTTTAATTAGACATGAATCCTCAAACTTTTCAGCCAAACCATCAACAGAATTATTGTAATACTCCACAGAACTCCAATAGCTCTCAAAATAGTTATAGAACATAATCACAAAATTCCAACAAAGCATGCAGTTCCCGTATTTTCAAAAAAACTGTCGTTATCCTGAAGTACACAAGGCTGAGGTAGATAGGCAGATAGCTAAAATGCTAAATTCAGGAATCATTGTCAAATCGTCAAGTCCATATAATGCTCGTACTTGGGTTGTTCCCAAAAAGGTGGACAACTCTGGCCAGCAAAAATGGCGCATTGTTATTGACTATAAGAAACTGACAATAGATTATTCCCAACATTGAGGATATTTTTTCGAAGCTTTAGGTAACGCCCAATACTTCTCTACATTAAACTTAGCAAAACTTAATTCCACCAAATTTCAGTTGCATAGGAAGATAGGCACAAAACAGCTTTCTCCACTACGAATGGTCATTTTGAATTTACAAGGGTGACATTCGAACTGAAAAATGCTCCTACGTCTTTTCAAAGAATGATAAATGAAATTCTAGCTGACTATGTTAACAAAATTTGCGTTGTATATCTAAATGACATACTGACTTTCTCCACCTCACTTCAAGAGCACATAGATCCCGTCAACAAAATTTTCAAAAGAATTCTTGAACTTAAGTTTTTTTTATAAAAGAAACAAGGTACTTAAGCCACATTATTTCAGACGAAGGCATTAAGCCGAATCCAAATAAAATAAAAACAATTATGGATATACAAATACCACATAGAAAATTCATCAAGGACTAATCAAAGGTAGCTCTTCCGATGCAAATTGCCTAAAGAAGGGCAGTAAAATAAATATTTAGAATAGGGAATACATTGAGTCTTTAATAAATTTTAAGAACTTATATGTACTTGCCCTATTCTAGCACATCCTGATTTCCAAAAAGTATTTATACCGACTTCTGATGCTAACAATGGAGCATTAGGTGCAGTGCTTTTGTAAACCCACCATCCAATTGCGTTTGCCTCAAGAACCCTCAACTCACACGAAACACCATATAGTACGATCGAAAAAGAACTGTTGTCAATAGTTTGGGCCACAAAACACTTTAGGCCATATTTGTAGGGTTGTAAGTTTAAAGTGTAGACAGATCATCGACCATTATTTTGGCTAAGTTTTTTAAAAGAACCAAACTCTAAATCGCAGCGGTGGAAAATTAAGCTTAAGGAATTTATTTTGACATGAATTCAGAAAGAGAACCACGTTGCTGATTTACTAATCCACATTGAGCTTAACAATTTAGATTAAGAAAAAATTCAATCTACATTGGCTACAATACATAGTGTTGTTGAGAATATTGACGACCACATATATATATAACAGAAACACCATTAAACATATACAAACATCAGCTTGTTATTCAAATAAGCAATTCTAATACATATGCAAACAAATTTCTATTCAAAGAAAAGCAGATCCATCGTTTCATTAAAAGAATATGACGAGGAAAATGTGCTTCAAATTTTAAGACAATTATTTCCAGTTAAAAGTATAGTAGGAATATTCTGTGAAAAAGATGATTTATTTTTAAAGTTTCAAAAAACTGTCGTTAAATACTTCTCCAATTCACCAAACATGAAATTTCTCAGGTGCTCAAAATTTCTGAAAGACATTACTTGCCTCGAAAATCTCATGGAATTAATCGAAAAAGCTCATCTAAATAAAAATCATAGAGGTATTGAAGAAACATTTATAGATTTGAAAAACACATTCTATACTATCGAAAGCTTAGATTAGAAGTCCACAAATTCGTTGTTTTTAAAATGCTTCACTTCAATTAAGTCAATTCTTTTTTTGTCTTATTTGTTATTGTCAGGACATAGTTTGCATGAAAGAAAATATTTGCAAAATAGTACGGTAAGGGATAAATTTGAGAAAAATGGAAAAAACACTGTGTAAAACAATTCTTTATTATCTTTCCTAACTTTCTATTCCTTCTAACTAGTGTCGTTCAACACCTGTTGCATTTATGCAATGATTTCAAATCAATTCAGATGATTTCACGTGATTTCAAGCAGTATTTAACGATTTAAATATTTTGTGATTGCAATGATTTCAAATAAATCTAATGATTTCAAGTGATTGCACCAGATTTCAAAATGATTTCAAATGAAAATGATTTCAAGTAAAAGTGGTCAGGTGATTTCATTCGTGACAAACCCCTCGGCTAAAATGACATTTAGGGTGCGATGTTTTAATGTATAGTTACGTCTCAGACGTCACCTTCAATCATTAACCCGCTATTCCCCACACATCCTCTTGTCTTACGGTAAACATTACTGTTTCCTACCATTTTTGCTTACGCAGCTAAGCGTGTCCACAGCAGATACACCCCCTTTTTCCTTTTCTTGTATAACGGTAAACATTCCTGTTTCCCATCATTTCTTGCTTATACATCTAAACGTGTCCACAACGGATACACTCCCTTTTACATTTTTTTTTCCTAACAAATAAACGCTCCATATCCATAAGCTAGTGTAATTCGAATATTTTTAAAACAACTGCATTCCATTTCCATTGAAGCAGTTCGCGTCTTTTTGATAGGTATAATAGAGTTAAGATTCATTATTAAAATCGAATGTTAAGTTAGTCTTAAATACACGATCAAACTAACAGGTGCAGCCTTGCTTTGGACAGCGGCCTGTTTTTTTCGAATAAATAATAATATACCCAGAACATGTAACAATCTAACAAATAGATAGATACATTGCAAAAAAAAGAAACCTAAGAATAGCATGGGTACCTGGACATGTAGGCATCGTTGGAAATGAAAATGCTGATTCGGAAGCCAAACTTGCATTTAATGAACCCCTCGTCTCGTTCTACCAATTCAACAAAAAAGATGTAACGAAATATTCGAAAAAGTCTATGAACATCAAGTTTAAAAATGCATGGCAGGAATACCAATATTCCTACTCTCTGCTTAATCCAACCGGTGCGAAGGCATTATTCCCTTGTAACTTACCGAGTTCAGCGATCAAAACATATATAAGACTGAGACTGGGACATACCAACACCACCCACAAGCACTTAATCACCAGAGAACCTTCTCCTTAACACACTTTTTACAGTGCCCATACATAAATTCGATCTCCATAACCACATCTGAAAAAGAACTTCAAGAACTTTTGACAGTCATCTCCTACACCAATATAAAACATGTAAATGAAATTATCTTATAATTAAAATTAATTATCTAACTTTTTTTTTAATCACATATTTAGCTCAAAGCCCTGGTACGTAGAGCTTAATTTTGTTTTTATTGAAAATGTAATTTATTTATATCTCAATAAAGTTATAATAATAATAATAATAATAAAATGAAAAAAAAAATTTAAAGAAAAACGGTAAAGTTTTTTTTATCTTAATGTGGATATCAAAACCATTAGTGGCGCAGTCGAAAAAGCGCGGATTTCGTAAAAATTCGATTAAGAATTTAAAACGAAAGAGTATGAACATTTCGATTAAGTTCGAAAATTTCAGTTAAGAAAATATTTCAATAAATAAATAGTGAAGATTTCGAAAAAAAAGTGCGAACGTTTCAATTAAGAAACCACATCATATACAGAAAATAATATTTCAATAAATAATAGTGAAGATTTCGATTAAGTTCGAAAATTTCAGTTAAGAAAATATTTCAATAAATAAATAGTGAAGATTTCGAAAAAAAAGTGCGAACGTTTCAATTAAGAAACCACATCATATACAGAAAATAATATTTCAATAAATAATAGTGAAGATTTCGAAAAAAGAAGTGTGAATGTTTCAATTAAGAAACTACATATAGATATTTACAAAAAATAATACTCAATAAATAAAGAGTGAAAAATTCGAAAAAAAGTGCGAAAGTTTCGACTAAGAAATATATAAAAAAAAAAATTATATTTCAATAAACAAATTGTGAACATTTAGACATTTATTTTTGTTGTGAAAGTTTCGTAAATTAATCTGTCAAAATTAATACCGAAATAAATAGAGCCTTCGACAATATAAGAGCTAACAGGATGGCCCAGTTAACCCTCTACCGCATACAAACCCATATATGGTTCACCAAACTCAGCATCATATATTTCTAGTATTATTACACAAGTGATAAAAAAAATACCAGTGTAACCACTAAACGTGAAGCTTTTTCACACATAGCACGTCTGTTCGATCTTCGTTCGTCAAAGAGCACCTTGATTACCTTAAATCCGTCCTTAGATTCTAATGGAATTTTCCGCTTAAATGGAAGACTTACCAATGCACGGTTCAATCGCACTTGTGCTTCGTTTAATTAGACATGAATCCTCAAACTTTTCAGCCAAACCATCAACAGAATTATTGTAATACTCCACAGAACTCCAATAGCTCTCAAAATAGTTATAGAACATAATCACAAAATTCCAACAAAGCATGCAGTTCCCGTATTTTCAAAAAAACTGTCGTTATCCTGAAGTACACAAGGCTGAGGTAGATAGGCAGATAGCTAAAATGCTAAATTCAGGAATCATTGTCAAATCGTCAAGTCCATATAATGCTCGTACTTGGGTTGTTCCCAAAAAGGTGGACAACTCTGGCCAGCAAAAATGGCGCATTGTTATTGACTATAAGAAACTGACAATAGATTATTCCCAACATTGAGGATATTTTTTCGAAGCTTTAGGTAACGCCCAATACTTCTCTACATTAAACTTAGCAAAACTTAATTCCACCAAATTTCAGTTGCATAGGAAGATAGGCACAAAACAGCTTTCTCCACTACGAATGGTCATTTTGAATTTACAAGGGTGACATTCGAACTGAAAAATGCTCCTACGTCTTTTCAAAGAATGATAAATGAAATTCTAGCTGACTATGTTAACAAAATTTGCGTTGTATATCTAAATGACATACTGACTTTCTCCACCTCACTTCAAGAGCACATAGATCCCGTCAACAAAATTTTCAAAAGAATTCTTGAACTTAAGTTTTTTTTTATAAAAGAAACAAGGTACTTAAGCCACATTATTTCAGACGAAGGCATTAAGCCGAATCCAAATAAAATAAAAACAATTATGGATATACAAATACCACATAGAAAATTCATCAAGGACTAATCAAAGGTAGCTCTTCCGATGCAAATTGCCTAAAGAAGGGCAGTAAAATAAATATTTAGAATAGGGAATACATTGAGTCTTTAATAAATTTTAAGAACTTATATGTACTTGCCCTATTCTAGCACATCCTGATTTCCAAAAAGTATTTATACCGACTTCTGATGCTAACAATGGAGCATTAGGTGCAGTGCTTTTGTAAACCCACCATCCAATTGCGTTTGCCTCAAGAACCCTCAACTCACACGAAACACAATATAGTACGATCGAAAAAGAACTGTTGTCAATAGTTTGGGCCACAAAACACTTTAGGCCATATTTGTAGGGTTGTAAGTTTAAAGTGTAGACAGATCATCGACCATTATTTTGGCTAAGTTTTTTAAAAGAACCAAACTCTAAATCGCAGCGGTGGAAAATTAAGCTTAAGGAATTTATTTTGACATGAATTCAGAAAGAGAACCACGTTGCTGATTTACTAATCCACATTGAGCTTAACAATTTAGATTAAGAAAAAATTCAATCTACATTGGCTACAATACATAGTGTTGTTGAGAATATTGACGACCACATAGATATATAACAGAAACACCATTAAACATATACAAACATCAGCTTGTTATTCAAATAAGCAATTCTAATACATATGCAAACAAATTTCTATTCAAAGAAAAGCAGATCCATCGTTTCATTAAAAGAATATGACGAGGAAAATGTGCTTCAAATTTTAAGACAATTATTTCCAGTTAAAAGTATAGTAGGAATATTCTGTGAAAAAGATGATTTATTTTTAAAGTTTCAAAAAACTGTCGTTAAATACTTCTCCAATTCACCAAACATGAAATTTCTCAGGTGCTCAAAATTTCTGAAAGACATTACTTGCCTCGAAAATCTCATGGAATTAATCGAAAAAGCTCATCTAAATAAAAATCATAGAGGTATTGAAGAAACATTTATAGATTTGAAAAACACATTCTATACTATCGAAAGCTTAGATTAGAAGTCCACAAATTCGTTGTTTTTAAAATGCTTCACTTCAATTAAGTCAATTCTTTTTTTGTCTTATTTGTTATTGTCAGGACATAGTTTGCATGAAAGAAAATATTTGCAAAATAGTACGGTAAGGGATAAATTTGAGAAAAATGGAAAAAACACTGTGTAAAACAATTCTTTATTATCTTTCCTAACTTTCTATTCCTTCTAACTAGTGTCGTTCAACACCTGTTGCATTTATGCAATAATTTCAAATCAATTCAGATGATTTCACGTGATTTCAAGCAGTATTTAACGATTTAAATATTTTGTGATTGCAATGATTTCAAATAAATCTAATGATTTCAAGTGATTGCACCAGATTTCAAAATGATTTCAAATGAAAATGATTTCAAGTAAAAGTGGTCAGGTGATTTCATTCGTGACAAACCCCTCGGCTAAAATGACATTTAGGGTGCGATGTTTTAATGTATAGTTACGTCTCAGACGTCACCTTCAATCATTAACCCGCTATTCCCCACACATCCTCTTGCCTTACGGTAAACATTACTGTTTCCTACCATTTTTGCTTACGCAGCTAAGCGTGTCCACAGCAGATACACCCCCTTTTTCCTTTTCTTTTATAACGGTAAACATTCCTGTTTCCCATCATTTCTTGCTTATACATCTAAACGTGTCCACAACGGATACACTCCCTTTTACATTTTTTTTTCCTAACAAATAAACGCTCCATATCCATAAGCTAGTGTAATTCGAATATTTTGAAAACAACTGCATTCCATTTCCATTGAAGCAGTTCGCGTCTTTTTGATAGGTATAATAGAGTTAAGATTCATTATTAAAATCGAATGTTAAGTTAGTCTTAAATACACGATCAAACTTACAGGTGCAGCCTTGCTTTGGACAGCGGCCTGTTTTTTTCGAATAAATAATAATATACCCAGAACATGTAATAATCTAACAAATAGATAGATACATTGCAAAAAAAAGAAACCTAAGAATAGCATGGGTACCTGGACATGTAGGCATCGTTGGAAATGAAAATGCTGATTCGGAAGCCAAACTTGCATTTAATGAACCCCTCGTCTCGTTCTACCAATTCAACAAAAAAGATGTAACGAAATATTCGAAAAAGTCTATGAACATCAAGTTTAAAAATGCATGGCAGGAATACCAATATTCCTACTCTCTGCTTAATCCAACCGGTGCGAAGGCATTATTCCCTTGTAACTTACCGAGTTCAGCGATCAAAACATATATAAGACTGAGACTGGGACATACCAACACCACCCACAAGCACTTAATCACCAGAGAACCTTCTCCTTAACACACTTTTTACAGTGCCCATACATAAATTCGATCTCCATAACCACATCTGAAAAAGAACTTCAAGAACTTTTGACAGTCATCTCCTACACCAATATAAAACATGTAAATGAAATTATCTTATAATTAAAATTAATTATCTAACTTATTTTTTAATCACATATTTAGCTCAAAGCCCTGGTAGGTAGAGCTTAATTTTGTTTTTATTGAAAATGTAATTTATTTATATCTCAATAAAGTTATAATAATAATAATAATAAAATGAAAAAAAAATTTAAAGAAAAACGGTAAAGTTTTTTTTATCTTAATGTGGATATCAAAACCGTTAGTGGCGCAGTCGAAAAAGCGCGGATTTCGTAAAAATTCGATTAAGAATTTAAAACGAAAGAGTATGAACATTTCGATTAAGTTCGAAAATTTCAGTTAAGAAAATATTTCAATAAATAAATAGTGAAGATTTCGAAAAAAAAGTGCGAACGTTTCAATTAAGAAACCACATCATATACAGAAAATAATATTTCAATAAATAATAGTGAAGATTTCGAAAAAAGAAGTGTGAATGTTTCAATTAAGAAACTACATATAGATATTTACAAAAAATAATACTCAATAAATAAAGAGTGAAAAATTCGAAAAAAAGTGCGAAAGTTTCGACTAAGAAATATAAAAAAAAAATTATATTTCAATAAACAAAGTGTGAACATTTAGAAATTTTTTTTTTGTTGTGAAAGTTTCGTAAATTAATCTGTCAAAATTAATACCGAAATAAATAGAGCCTTCGACAATATAAGAGCTAACAGGATGGCCCAGTTAACCCTCTACCGCATACAAACCCATATATGGTTCACCAAACTCAGCATCATATATTTCTAGTATTATTACACAAGTGATAAAAAATGCAATCTAGAATTAAACTAGGTCTATTTTGCTATGATAAACTAGTTTTTATTTTTCGCGAGAGGCGCGTCATTCGCCAATAAGCTAAAGTTCAAAGAGCACCTTGTCAACTGCATGTCAGTGAAAAAAAGTTCGATTTTTGGATACATTTTTTAATAATAAACAGGTAAGTTCTACGAAATAAAAAAATTTTTTTGTACATATTTATAGTTCTTTTTTATGTTTATAATACTTTTTTTTAAATGTTTATAAGTATAAATATGACTTTTTGTTGGTTTTTTCTAAGACACCATGTATGGTCTTTCATGCAATGTAGGCTTTTTACTTTTTTTTTGTCAAGGCCATATATGATCTTATATGCATTGGTGACCTAACTGATTGAGTGTTGTGAAAATGTGTTTTTTACTTGTAGGATGAATTCAAAGAGTTTTTATTCAACATAAGTCGGAAGCGAGCCAGCTACTACAAAACAAAGATATTTCAGAAAAGAAAAAAATGTATAAGAGTATTAATTGCCCTCAGGCTAAAATAGTTTTTCAATTAGCATATAGGAGGAGTAGATTTATTAGACTCTATGCTTGTTTTATATAGAATTCAATTACGGTCCAAAAAATGGTATTAGAAGATTTTTTTACATATGGTGGATTTGTATGTTGTCAATTCTTGGATTTTGTGGCGAAGAAATAATCCAGCCTCTATTTGATTTCAAGGAATCAATCCGCGAACACCTCTGTAAATCTGGGAAAGGTGTAGTGGCACGAAAAAGAGGACGACCTTCCCGTTTGGCTAGTGACCAAAGCAGAGATGGAACTCCACTGCGTCGTAAAAACATTTACAAAGTGCAGAAAGTGTAACGTCTTCTTATGTTACAATGACAAAGAAACTTTGGTAGAATTCCACAATTTTGTTTATTAACTTAGCCTTCAAAGAATAGTAAACCATATATGGGTTCTTAAATTACGATTGAAAATGGCCTTAGAGCATGAAAACCCATATATGGTTTATATATGTAAAATTTTATATATATGTAAAAAAAAAAAACAATGTGAAACATTTTATTCAACCCAAATAAAGCTTAATCAAAGTTATACATTTTTTTTTTCATTTATTTCATAATTCATACAGTAGAGGGTTAAATGTGGAACAAAGCCTTGCGGCACTAACTAAGATAATCCAACAGAATAACAGACCATCCAGTGCAAAAGCACGAATAGAAAAAGACATCAGATTCTTGGAAACTTTCAAAGGAGATAAAGGAACTCTGCCATCGTTCGCGAGTACTGTAAGCAAAATACTCAGTGGATACCAAGAAGATGAACGAACAGCGGTATTCGAGGTCATTTATGATACCAAAATTCAAGGAGCTGCAAAAAATCTTATGTACAACCATCCCCCAACAACCTGGATCCAATGCCTGGAGAAGCTACGGAAACACTTTCGACTAACAAGGGATGAAATGTCAATTACAAAGGACATTGGGGGACTCAGCGTAAGTTCGATTTTTGATTTAGATAAAAAAACTAAAAAAACTTATTGAAAATATATCAGAATATTCTACATTTTGTGAAAATGGTCCTGCAAAGACCATGATTTTTAATAGTATGTTAGTTCAAAAGATCAAAGAAATCGTAGCTGGATCATTAGCATTTGTAGTAATTAACCTGTATGATATTTATGACATTATAAGTAAATATTATAAGTAAATTTATAGGACATGACCAGGGAAATTTTAAAATAACTGAACCCTACCCCCAAAATAATTCAAGCTATCCTAGACAAAATTATAGACCTACCCATACTATCTATCAGAATAATAATTTTCATAACAATCCCTTCAAATATGGTCAACACAATTCAAACACTTCAGGTAACCATAACAGTCCCAATAACAGAGATACGGTCAACAAAATTTCAACAATAGGTTTAATAAAAACAATGTAGGTAACAATTCTTACCACAATCCCAACAGATCTGGTCAACACAATTTTAACAATAGTAGGTTTAATCAAAACAATGTAGGTAACAACTCTTATAACAATCCCAACCAGTCCAATCGATCCGGTCAGAATAGAAATAATTACTCAGGCAATTTTAGAAACCCAGCTGAAGCAATGGATACAATGTCAGTCTCATATCAAAGAGAGGTTAATACTCTTGATGATATAGCGGATTTTTGGGAAGGCAACCTAAAATCCGACTTCCCTATATAGTAGTAGTAACAAAAAACAAATATAAATTAAGGATGCTCATTGCCACAGGTTCGGAGACGAGCGTCCTAAACCCTGGGATTTGTCATCCAAAATGGCAAACGAAATTAAAAAAACCAATAGAAATCAAAACAGCAAGAGGTCTACCAATATACGCCTAGTCCAAAGTAACGATTCCACTCTTTGAAGAATTCGGCATAGGTACTAAATAAAACCGCCGAATTCCTCGAACATAAGTTTCATTATATTTACGATGGGTTAATGGGGAATAACATAACATTGTTTACCATTAGATCAGTGATAGATTTTGACAAAAAAATGTTAATAATAAAGGAAACTAAAATTCCAATTTATTACAACAGCGATTAAGAAAAAACAATAAATGAAAATTTCGTTCAAGAAATTTCAATACCATGCAACAACGAACAAAATATAACGGTAATTCCGATCATGGTACCATACGGAAACATGTAAAGACCCCATCTTTCAACAAATAAGGACAAACCACTTAAATGAGGAAGAACAAAACGGAATCAATCTCTTAATTTCACAATATTCTTCGGTCTTCTACCAAGAAGGAACTGATCTTACTTTTACAAATGCGATAAAAACATGAGATAAAAACAAATAACGAGGTCCCAATATACACAAAAAGCTATCGATATTCTGAAGTGCATAGGAATGAAGTCAAAACTCAAATTGATGAGATGCTGCGTCAAGGCATTATAAGGCCGAGCAGTTCACCTTATTCCGCACCTATATGGATAGTTCCGAAAAAGGACGATGCTTCAAAAGTAAAGAAATGGAGAATCGTAATCGATTGAATGAAATTAAACGATGTTTCCATCGACGACAAATTTCCCATTCCAAATATAGACGATATATTTGACAAACTAGTTAGCCACTAAATTTTACAACCCTTGACCTAGCAGAAGAGTTTCATCAGATCGAATGTCTTGTCTACTTAGACGACTTATTTTCTATAAAACAAAATTTCCAAAGACTAAAAGAAGTTAATTTAAAAATTCAATTAGACCAAAAAGAATTCCTCAAAAGAGAAACTGAATTCCTAGGCCACATAGTAAGCACTAGTGGAATTAAACCTAACCATAATAAAATAACGGCCATTTATAATTATACCCTACCTAAAACCCTGAAACAAATTCGAGCATTTTTAGGAATCACTGGTTACTACCGTAAGTTCATTAAAGATTACGGAAAGGTAGCTAAGCCCATGACATCATTCCTTAAGAAAGATGCTAAAATTGACATTAAAAACAAAGATTATATTGAGAGCTTTGAAACCCTAAAAACCCTCATTACTTCTGCACCCATCCTTATATATCCGGACTTTTCAAAAAAAATTACAGTAACTACTGATGCATCAAATTATGCTATAGGTGGTGTTCTTAGCCAAGAAAACCATCCAATCTGTTTCTTTAGCCATACACTTAACCAACATGAGACAAAATATTCTACCATAGAGAAAGAACTTCTCGCGATAGTTGATTCTACGAAATACTTCAGACCATACCTCTTTGGCAGAAAATTTACGGTACGAAAAAACCACAGACCCCTTGTTTGGCTAAGTTCACTTAAAGAACCGAACGTCAAATTACAAAGGTGGAAAATTAAATTGGAAGAGTACAACTTCGACATAGAATATGTCAAAAGGAAAGACAACCAAGGATAGAAGTCTACCATAATGAAAATGTAACATACCCTTCTGAAAACAACGAATTACAATTCGATGAAGAATCCATGATAGCTACAGTTCACAGCTCAAATGAGGACAGTAGTAAACATATACCGATTATTGAATCCCCTATAAACATTTATAAAACCCAAATAATTTTAAATACTACAACAAACCCAAGTAATCACAAAGTATACCACCCTTTCAAAAAGAGAGGAATTGTAATCGAATGAAAGGTCTTTAATGAAAAATTAATCATAGATATCTTAAAAACATTAATTCGTCCTAAAGGAATAGTAGGAATATTCACGAAGGACGATCACTTGTTTGCCAAATTTCAGAAAGTTTATATAAATTATTTTAGTAATAACAAACTCTTAAAATTTATTAAGTGTAGCAAATTCCTGGGAGACCTAGAAGACGAAGAAAAACAGTTACTGGTTATTTCGAAAACCCATGACTCTTTTAATCATAGAGGTATTAATGAGACCTATGAAGAAATTACAGGGTGTCCCGCGACTCAACGTCAAGTGGGTACCGGGTGATAGGGTAGGTTATACCCGTACTGAAAATAGAAAGAACAAAAATTATCTCGCTGGGTTACGTAATAATAGCAATATTTAGAAAAATTATGAAAATCGATAGCCAGTGCCACATTTTTATGTACCGTGCTCACAAATTTTGATATTTTTCAGTGATTTTGTTTTCTACGTTATCCTTAATAACTATGCTACTGAATGCAATCTCGAAATTCAAAATAAATATTGCAAGTTTTGCAAGAAAAATGAAGTTTGACTGAGTCATTTTTCAAACAAATTTTGTAAGCAAACTTTAACACATCATATTAAAAAAAAAGGTAAGACACTACCCACGGCAAGTTATTTAAAAAATTGGCCCATTTTATTAAGTTTTCAAAATAGTTCAACACTTGCCACTTTCTGCTTCCATAATCATGTTACCAACATTTAAACTATTTTCGAGCAAGTAAAATTTAAGTTTTTTTTAAATAGGAACGTATTATACCTTATTGATGTAGGACCCAAGTAAGCCATTCCTTCAAAATATTGTTCAGGCTGCTTAAGTAGTTATCATACCTACATTTTTTTTTTAAATGATGTGTTAAAGTTTGCTTACAATTTTTTTTTGAAAAATTACTCAGTCAAACTTCGTTTTTCTTGCAAAACTTACAATATTTGTTTTTAATTTCAAGATTGCATTCAGTAGCATGGTTATTAACGATAACGTAGAAAAAAAAATCACTAAAAAATATCAAAATTTGTGACCACAGTACATAAAAATGTGGCCCTGGGTATCGATTTTCAAATTTTTTCTAAATATTGCTATTATTACGTAACCCAACGAGATAATTTTTTTTTCTTTCTATTTGCAGTACGGGTATAACCTACCATATCACCCGGTACCCGCTTGACGTTGCTCAAATCTTAAAGATAAAGTCCAAAAGTTTATCAACAACTGCGAAATCTGTAATAAGGCTAAGTATGAGAGAAAACCAAACAAAATCCCATGGAAACTAACCGAACCCCCATAAAATGTAATCAAGTCATACACATTGATATTTGGTATGCAAATATCAACTTGATGTACATATGTCACAATGATCGACAAGTTTTCAAAACATGTCACAGCAAACGAAACCAAACATAAAACTTGAACTTCCTTGTTACATACATTGGAAATTCGCTACTTAAGGAATACCTAAACGAATAGTAACAGACGGATAAACGGGTTTTTCATCATTAAACATTAAAGAATTTCTAAACGACAATAATGTCGATCTGCATATAACCACCCCATATAATAAAACCGGCAATTCGGATATTGAAAGATTCCATTCTTCTCTTAACGAGCATATTAGAACCTTCACCGCCGATGAAAATAACACAGACACTCTGAAACAAAAAGTCTTAAAAGCAATAACTATGTATTTATAACAAAACAATCCACTTCACTACAAAAAAGAGACCAATAGATTTTTTAAACGGAACTATATCGAATGAAGAATATCCAAAAATTGCAGAAATAGTATAAAAAACTAAACAAAATTATATAGACAAATTAAATAAAGACAGAAAAGATATTGATTTAACTGAAAACAAACAGCAATATTTAAAAATAATAACGGGAAATAAGATCAAACCAATATACAAGAAAACGACCACAAAATTGTGACCCAGATCTTGTTAAAGATGAAAAAGAAGTTAATTCTACAAATCACAGGTAAAACGTAACTATAAATACGAAAATTCTTAAATTTTTTTTCAGATATTATTTATCACCTCTCTGATTTTAACAAAAATTAAACTCAGGAAACGGATTTATTACAATTTGAGACGAAAAAATTCAAGTCATAATAGGCTACACTAAAATCCTACACAATATAAATCTAACTGCATGGACAGACAATCTAAACATTATTGAACATAACATAAACGAACTAAATCTTCGGGATAAGTACCCAACATTGACACATAACTTTAAACATTTGTCTGAAGAAGTAGAAAACCTGTAAGGACACTATCACCATAAAACAAAAAGACTTTTTAATATTGTTGGAGGAGGATTTAAATACCTTTCCGGCACAATGGACTATGATGATGAGGCAGAAATTAAACAATCCCTAAACATAAGCGAACAAAATACCAAATACCTTATTGATGGATTTAACGACCAAGCCAAAATTAATCATAATCTTAACGAAGCATTTGACAACATAAAAAAACACATTAACGGACAACACTTGAATTTAAACACCAATTAACTAGTTTAGGCAATACAATCGACAAAGAACTTGCAGAAATAGCAAATATGCAACATGCATTCCAAATACAATATGACATACAATTACTGAAAGACCAATTTTTTGATATTCTAACACAAAAAGAAATATAAGAAAATAAAAACAATAAAAAGACTAAAAATAGTCGAATTAGATTTTATTAAGTGGAGTATTTATGAATGAAATTCAATATTAAAGGTTTTGTGGCCTTTACTCCAAGCATTGCGTTTCGCCCTAGTTTGATGGTGGGCTCATCAGCTCATTATAAATTTATAAAGCAGTCGGTAATCATTGACAATTATTGCGTACTAGATTGGGTTTGATGTCATCTAGCTGATGAGCCCACCATCAAACTAGGGCGAAACGCAATGCTTGGAGTAAAGGCCACAAAACCTTTAATACAAAAAGAAATAGTTAAATTCAATATTACAATGAATGAATTAACTAATATTAAGAGCACAGTAATTATGCATGAAAATCAAATTGTATTTATACTTTTAATACCAATATATTCTGATGAAAAATTTTATAAAATCCTAATAGAACCAATTCCTAATAATAATTATTTAAAACTTGTAACACCGTATAAAACAATTATAACTGATGGAAATACCATTTATGAAAATCTGAATGAAACTATAAAGTTTAAACATTTAAAACAAATAAAAGATTCTTGTATTCAAAACAGTTTTAAAGATAACCCTGAATGTAATTTTAAAGAAAACCAAAATATAGAAATCAAACAAATTACCAATAAAATTGTAATAACAAAAAAAAAATCATAGTTGTCACAATTACGATGTAACTATAATAGGAAATAATTTATTAAAATTTGAAAATTGTAAAATAGAGATAAATAATATTACATACGAAAATTTCCTATATTATGATAATTTTATTTTACCTAATTTAAAAAAAAATGTCAATAAAAAACATTATAAGAAACTATTTCACAGAAACATTGCATATAAAAGAAACAGAAAACCGAAAGCTAATTGAACAAATCAAAGCAAGAACAAATGTACATGAATATTTTAATTTTGGAGCAATTAGCTTTATCATAATTGTTGTGTTAATTTTAATCAATTTTATTTTTAATTCAAAAAATAAAAAGAACAATACAAAAATAAATGTCAACATAAAAGATTCTACGAAGCAGAATCCTAAGGGGGGAGGAGATACGTCTCAGACGTCACCTTCAATCACTAACCCGCTATTCCCCACACACCATCTTGCCTAACGGTAAACATTACTATTTCCTACCATTTTTGCTTACGCAGCTAAACGTGTCCACAGCGGATACACCCCCTTTTAACTTTTCTTGTATAACGGTAAACATTCCTGTTTCCCACCATTTCTTGCTTATACATCTAAACGTGTCCACAACGGATACACTCCCTTTTACCTTTTTTTCCTAACAAATAAACGCTCCATATCCATAAGCTAGTGTACTTCGAATATTTTGAAAACAACTGCATTCCATTCCCATGGAAGCAGTTGGCGTCTTTTTGATAGGTATAATAGAGTTAAGATTCATTATTAAAATTGAATGTTAAGCTAGTCTTAAATACACGATCCAACTAACAGGTGCAGCCTCGCTTTGGACAGCGGCCTGTTTTTTTTCGAATAAATAATGATATACCCAGAACATGTAATAATCTAACAAATATATAATAATAAATAAATGAAAAAAAAAATTTAAAAGAAAAACGGTAAAGTTTTTTTATCTTAATGTGGATATCAAAACCATTAGTATATGCAAACATTAGACGATGGTCACCTTGGACGTGCCTACTCACCCGACGCATTTTGACGTCTATATATGTTTTGTCCCCTTCCCACTTTGTTGTAAAGCGACCCTTACACGGTCAGTCGGAACTCGGAGGCCGTCAGTCCTCTACACATATTATCAGTCATCTGGCATAATCAAAAGAGTTTTGATTTTTCGTAAAAAAAAATCAAAAATCAAAATTTTTACAAACCCTATATTAAGGATTGGTGTCAAAACAGCATCGCATCTTCTAAGCTTTCTGGTATAGCTACAACTACTAACTATAACTAGTTTCGACATCTCATCTCCCGGTGAGGTAATTTTAGTACATGTTCTGCCACTAGCCAATTGAGAAACTACATAAATACAACCTTCAATTTCTATTTGTATGGTTCTAAGTTCAACTACCGGAACTGCTGGAATTATACTAAGCAAAGACCAAAACCACTTGCAATAAAATAATATTTTAATTCTGAATTGAGTGTTGCCAAGTAGACAAGAAATATAAAAGCAAAAAAAAAAGGGGCAAACAAAAATTGAAAATCTATAACAAAAATATTAATTATGACTAATTGCACAATTTTGTAATAACATTGCCGACTACATGATTGACTCAATAATGTGTCACGGAAATTGTCGGACAGCTATTCTTTTTACGAAAAACATTTTATTATTTTTGTGACGTATGCGACCCATTTGCAAATTCTAATATCGCTCGTGATGTAATTGAAAACAAAAAACTTATTGGAAATTTACACAATCAATTACTTATTCTATCTGAAAAAATAGATAATGTTGTACACCAGCCCGTACATCTTACGCAAATAAATGTTGATACAAATAACACAGAATTGTTATCTCAGGAAAATTATCCAACAAAATCTAAACGTAAAAGTGATGATCTTGATGCTGAGGATTCTCCTCAAAATCCGTAAACGAAAAATCCCGCTACTAATATTTCTGTTCCATCTGCAATACTTTTTTCAACTATAACACCAATTTCTGTAAATTTTCATCAACCGACTTCGTCATCAGCTCCTGTAAGTGCGTCACCTCCTACAGATACAACTGCTTGTACTAAATCTCCGCTCACCACTTTCACAGAATCATCATTACCTTCTCATTCATTTACTAACATCGACGTCATCGGTTGCATACACT
The DNA here is from genome assembly GCA_951217065.1 of Baccha elongata. Classification (NCBI taxonomy): domain Eukaryota; kingdom Metazoa; phylum Arthropoda; class Insecta; order Diptera; family Syrphidae; genus Baccha; species Baccha elongata. The sequence goes on from OX578274.1 coordinate 84,048,794, forward strand.
GCTACATCCGTATTGAAAAGTATTATATCTACTTCATCATCAAATATTTCACAATCAAAACCAATTCCTGAAAATCTTTTTGTATCCCCCATTTCATCTGGATTGAAAATTGTAGAAGATCAAAAAACCTTATTTATTTCTAAACTTGATCCTTCAATAAATGCGCTAATTATAAAAAGCTATATATCAGAAAGGTTGGGAGCATGTATGATGATGAATGTTGAGAAAATGATTCATCAACCGGGGTCCGGTCCTGGCCTCCTTCAACAAGTCTCTCCACCTATCCCGGTCTCGAGCCGACGCCATCCAGTTTCGCACCCCAAGGCTCCGGGCGTCCTGGTCTACGCCATCTCTCCAGCGCAAGCATGGTCTACCACGCTGTCGTCTGCCATTGAATGTACGACAAAGAACTTCGCTCATGCGAGCTAGGTGCCCTACCCACCAGAGTCTACCGAGCCTAATTTTTGTCACGATATCTGCTTCAAGGTAGATTGCGTACAATTCATGATTGTACCGTCTCCGGAATCGTCCTTCCTCACATATGGGGCCAACAATTCTCCTTAAGACTTTTCTCTCGAACGCGGCTAAGAGGTCGGAGTGCCTTTTGCTAAGCACCCAAGTCTCGGATCCATATGTGAGTACTGGCAGGACCATGGTCCTATAGAGCAGCAGTTTTGAAGTTATGGTGAGATTTCTGGATTTGAAGAGCTTTGACAGACTGTAGTAGGCTCTGTTGGATTTGAGAAGCCGCCCGCGTATTTCTTCTTCTATATTGTTATCGGCTGCTACTATTGACCCAAGGTATTTAAAGGATTGCACCACTTCAAATTCGTGCTCCGCTACCTTGATTGTTTGACGAACTGTTCCTCTCGCATTCGACGCCACCATGTACTTTGTTTTACCTTCACTAATGTGCAGCCCCAGATTTTGTGCCGCCTGCTCGATCTGGATGAAGGAATCGCGTACACCTTGCTCGGTTCTTCCGATGATGTGGATGTCGTCTGCGTAAGCCAGTATCTGGCTGGAGCTGTTGACGATGGTCCCTCTGGATAGCAATCTGGCTATTTTTACTTGGCTTGTTACGTTGGTCATGGTCAACCTACATAGTCGTGTCAATTTATTTGGGATGCCGAATTCTGTCATGGCTTTGTAAAATTCTACCCTGGCTATGCTATCATAGGCGGCCTTAAAGTCTATAAACAGGTGGTATGTTGGGATGTTAAATTCTAGACATTTTTCCATCGCCTGCCTAAGGGTAAAGATCTGATCAGTTGTTGATTTGCCTGGAATGAAACCACACTGATATTGTCCGATGATGGTTTTAGCGTATGGGGTTATCCGGTCTTGTAGGATAGAGGACCTTTTCACCAGTCTTCTGGCATTTCTTCATGCTCCCACACGTGCACTATAATAACATGAATTGCCTGACGTAGAGTTGGCCCACCATGTTGAAATAATTCGGCTGGTATACCATCAGCTCCCGGGGCTTTGTTTTTCTTTAGCCGGCCTATAGCCTTCTCAACCTTAGACGTGACCGTCACCACTCTAATAATTTGGACACAGTTGGTGGAGGAATTGTATTAGCTATAAAAAATTCATTCAACTGCACTTTAGTCGATGCGTTTTTGTCTTCTGACGTCGAAATTATATATGTTAAAATCAAAATGGAGACTGGTCATTTATACATTATGTGTACCTACATACCCCCGAGCTCAATTAATAAATTTTATGAAAACTGTATTCAATGCATTGAAGGTAAACATGATAAATTGGAATCGAATGACGAATTTTTAACTTTGGGCGACTTCAACCTTCCGAACTTGAGCTGGATAAAATCTTCTGATTATAATTACTTGTTTCCTGTTAACATATCGAGTGATAATGAGCTTTCAATAATTGATGGTATGGCCTTTTGTGGACTTATTCAATTCAATGGAGTTACAAATTGTTCTAACAAAATACTGGATCTTGTCTTTTTCTCTGACACAATAAAAGCTGACGCAGCTGTAACGCCTTCTGATGTTATTTTAATAGATGAGGACTGTCACCATCCAGCTTTAGATATTTCTTTTAGCCTAAATTTATGTAATCTACTTGAAGATTCTAATGGTAAACTTGAATTTAATTTTAAAAAATGTTATTATGAATTACTTTTGAATCTTTTATGTGATGTCAATTGGAATAAACTTTTTCTTAACTGTGATATTGATGTTATGTGTTTCAAATTTTATAGTACTCTTTTTGATTGTTTTTATAAAGCTGTCCCATTGCGAAAATCTTGCAGAAATTCTTATACTCCCCATGGTTTGATCCTCAACTAAAAAAATTTAAAAATTAAAGAAACAAAGCGTGGTTAAGATATAGTAAATTCAAAGCTGATGATGACTATAGAGCATACTTGGAGCTAAAGTATATGTTTGGTTGCTACTCCAATGATTTATATGCAAATTATATTTCTAAAATTGAAAATGAACTAAAAAGTAAACCAGAAAATTTCTGGAAGTTTGTAAATTTTAAAAGAAAAATTGACGGATATCCCAACTCATTGTTTTTTTAATAATATTTCGAGCCAAAATTCTATAGAAATTGCAAACATGTTCGCAAACTTTTTTAAAGAAGCTTTCCTGGGTTCCGATAATAATAAAGCATCAATAATTCCTTCTTCCTCACTTACTTTTTCACACCTTAGCTCAATAAACTTTTCTGTTTGTGAAAACTCTATAATTGAAAATATTCTTAAACTTGATGGATGACTGTTTTAGTCCTGGTCCTGATGGTATTCCGTCATATGTGTTAAAAAAGTACGTATCTCATATGTCTTATCCTCATTTTGTTCTTTTTAATAAATCCGTCTTTCAATTTTCCCTAAGCTCTGGAAAAGTGCTTTTATAACACCGGTTCACAAAAAAGGATCAAAAAATTACATAACAAACTATCGCCCTATAGCTAAACTTAGTGCTATTCCAAAACTATTTGAGGCCATTATTTGTGACGTTCTGTCTTTCAACTGCAGCTCTATTATAATTGACAATCAGCATGGATTTGTTAAAAAAAAGTCAACTATTACAAACTTATTCCATTTTACATCTTTCTGTCTGGATGCATTTGAAGATCGTAAACAAGTTGATTGTGTATTTACTGATTCTAGTAAAGCTTTTGATAAGCTCTCTCACAAAATTTTAATTAATAAATTGGATGTTGAATATTGACAAATGTAAAACTATGTGCTTTACACGCAAAAAAACTTGGTTTAACTTTAGTTACATGTTAGATTCGTCCACTCTTTGTAATACGTCAGATTTCTCCGATCTAGGAATTATTCTTGACTCCAAACTGACATTTTCTCTCCATTACAACTCAATTATTAGAAAAGCTAACAAAATGTTGGGTTTTATAAAAAGATTCTCTCGTGAATTTCAAGATCCTTATGTTCTCAAACTTTTATTTGTTTCTTTTGTGAGACCAGTGCTTGAGTATGGGTGCATTATATGGGCACCGTACTACTCAGTTCATAATAATAGACTTGACGCGGTCCAAAGAAGGCTTATGCGCTTTTTCCTTCGTTTTCTTCCCTGGTCCCAAAGAACGGCTCTGCCACCATATACACAAAGACTTAAGTTAATAAATCTTCCTTTGCTCCTTAAACATAGACAATAATATATAAAATCTAATTCGACTATTTTTAGTCTTTTTATTGTTTTTATTTTCTCATAGACAATATCTACAACTATGTTACATTGTTGGAATAATCAACGGTTTAATAATATTATCATTCGCTTTGAATCGCTTAAACTTTAGTTATAGCCTAGCTAGCATAAGAGCACAGATTCCTTTATCATCTTTGTTCAGAAGATCAAACTATGGGCTCAAAAATCCTTTAAATCAATTGATTTCAATTTTCAACACATATTACTTTTTGTTTGCATCAACTAATGACAATTTAAAATGTATTAAATTGAAAGCAACATTTTTCAATATAACATAATAATTGTATTAAAATATTTCTAGATGTTAAGTTTGTCTAACGTTAGTATTAAACGAAATAAATAAATAAATAAATGACTGACCGTGTAAAGGTCGCATAAGAAAAAGACGGAGTTTGACGTCCAGCTTTTTGGTTTTTTAAAATTCTCGTTAATGCGTTTTGACATTCGCTGTTCTGACATTTCGAATTTATTATTTGATCGCTTTTTGCAATTAAACATTTGTTGGAAATTTCAATTAAACATGAGCATATTAAGAAAATTGTAAACATCTAGGCTCATTTCACATATTTTGTTTTACTGTTTCTTGTGGTTTCGTGAATCCTTTGTGTTCACACGATGTTCACATTGGATGAGTACGTCCAATGTGAACTTCGTCTTAAGAAGGCATCTATATAATATGTACTGTACATTATGTATATACGATTCTTTGTTTTTGCTATTCGACAGTCCTTTTAGGAGCCTTGTCTTGTCGTTTTAGTAGCGTTTTTGTAGTGTTTTAGACAACAGTCTAAAATCATAAACCATGCTACGCAATCTTAATTAACTAATATTGCGCAATGGAACCAAGGCTCACTGTTAAAAGGATATATCGAAAATCTTACAAGCCAGTCGGCAAACTTTTTTCTTGCAACTGAATACCCATCCAATTTTATGATTGGATATGGTTCGTTAGTCTTTTAGGAGTATCCGGGATGTAAGTATGTTTTCGTTAGCCGCCATATTGAGAACGCGTTTTTTTTAAATATCTTAAGAATGTCTTATTGGACGAAAAAAATTGTTAAGAGCTTTTAGATAGGAAACTCGATATGAAATATGATCATATGAATATAATGATTTTTTTTTTTCATGTCTTATACGAATTTTGTTTTTACATATTACATTTTAGGAGTTATAGCGTGTAAAAATTATTTTTTTTTTTCAAAATTTTAACAAAATATTTTTTTCCATTTTTAAAATTAAAAATTTGAATAGAAAATTAATGGTTTTACGCTATAGGTAACTCCTAAAGTACGAAAAAAAAAGTTTTAGGAATGAAAAAGAAAATCATGTTTTCTATCGAATAGCTCCTAATTCGTCCGATTAGCCATTCTTAAGTTATTTGAGAAAACGCGTTTTTCGATATGGCAGCTAACGCAAAACCCGTACCATCCCGCCATATTTTTTCAAAACATACTCCTGAAAGACTAACGACCATATCCAATCATAAAATTGGGTAAGTATTCTGTTGCATTATGGTACCCAAATTTTGTCGCTGCTTACTGGCCTATTAATTGAAGCAACTATCATAGGAAAGTTCAAAGGTACGTTGCTTGCTTGAGGGTCGGGAAACCATATAGCTATACGGTTTCCTTCGGGATAGAAAGTCACATAATATTATAAATTACAAAGCATTGCAATAAATTTAATTGTTATTTTTATTTAATTGCCATTTTATTTCATTTATTGTAACTGTAAAGGGGAGATTTCATTTTTTAATCAGTTTTTTAATTAGCCGTGCGAAGCCTGGTTGGGCAGCTATATCTTCTTGTATATAAAAATCAATTCCTGTTCGTGTTAGTCTCGGTAAAACTAGAAAATGGCTTGACCAACTTGAATAATTTTTTTTAAGTTTGGTTCGTTTCAATACAGGGAAGGTGTAAGAGAAAAATGTATGAACAATATAACAATATAACAACCCAAAACATCATACATTATTATGACAGCAGTTACAAATTTAAAAGGTGTTATGTACTTTGTTGTCGTAGGCTGATGTGGGCTTTTCGGATTGCCAGGGTTTACTAAAAAAAAGTACGTAAGCTTTAGTTTGACAGATCCTTATTTATTATCATAAATTCTTAAGCTAATCACTTATTAAATATTTTACAATTAGTTCATTTTCAAAGCAAGTATTTTTATTATTCTGGATTGCGTTTGAAGATAGTCGTGTATTATCCCTTATTCCTGTGGAGATGTCGTTTTTATGGAGTAATAATTATTATTCAGTAAGCAAGAGTATTGTTTTGGATGAACTTCAGGAACTTGCTGCGATGATTTATATGAGCTGTAATAAAAACAGATTAAAACAAGGAAAAATCCTTGTGGATCAAACAGGATTTAATGTTTTATTTTGATGTGCTGCTGAGTGGACGTGTGCGTGATAACGTGGCAAAAATTTCTTAACTTTCAAATTTTTTTTTTAACGTGCCAAGTTATTCTTCCGCTAAAAGAACTTTAAATTTCTTTATACAAAATTGGATTGTATTGATAAATATCAAGTCACTTTCATTATTTAAAATTGCAATTTTTGTTTTAAATTATACCGCGTGATAGTTTAAAACTATAAACTGTGTGTATTTATCACTCTTAAATCTTAAAAGAGACTGCTCGAATCCGTTTTTTATATCTGTACAGTGTACATGCAAAACATTCCAACACATTTCTACATTTAAATTTTACATACGCACCTTTAACGAAACTGCATTTTGCACTCATACACCTTAAAGGCTGTACATAACACAAGATGATCTCCACATACCATCTTGTACCTTGTATGCACATGCCTAATAAACGAAATAGAAAAGCTCTATCGTCTTCTCCTGATCAGCAGTTGATTTTTGGAAATGAAACTAAGTGAAATCGATGTGATTTGAGAATAAAACAGAACACTTAAAGAAGAATTAAAAAAACACGATGACGCCCTTCAACAAACAATCGCACGCATTGATCGTAATGAAGAATCTCATCTTAACAAACAAACACAAAGCGATGCCCTTATCCATGGCTTGCCCTTAATAAAAAACGAAGACCTTAAATCTACTTTTGATCGCATGTGCAACACGATAGGAATGAAGCCAATGGTTATTCGGGACATTTTCCGACTGAAAGCAACAAATTCGAAACCCAATCCACCCGTAATTATTAAATTTTATTCCCCACGCGACAAAAGCACTACACTACGATCGATCGCTAACTACCGCTCTGAATCAAAAAAAGCACTTTGTCTTCGTGATTTTGAGCTATCTTCTGATAAGCAGGTGTTTATGCACGAATGTCTCACAGTCAGGAATCGATTACTACTGTAGAAGTGCAGAGTGCAATTAAGAAGAAACATAATGGGAACCTGTTTTCGGCTTTTACTCTGAGAGGTTTTGTTTACGTTAAAAAGAATAGCAATGATAAAGCTCTATTAGTGGACAACAATGATATTCTGAATGCAATTGCCTACCAATCTCCTATGACAATAACTGGAACACTTGATTAACCCAACAACAACTTAAGAAATAAGAAGTAAACACATTTTTTTCTCTACTTTGTTTTGATTTTAAATTTTCTTTAAAATTTCTTATTTTCTTTTTTAACTTCTTTTATTTTTGTATTTATTTCTTGTCTCTCTTTTCTAAACATCAATGAATAATGTTTTTGTTAAGTATCAATTCATCACTCTCATTGTCATCATCATCATCGTATCTCTATTATTTAAAAGTATTTCCTGTTTGGTCATGCAGCTTCTTAATTTGTATTTGCATTAGACTATTTTTTGTCCTTATCGCTTTTTTGTTTATAATAATGGCTGATTCTAGTTTTGATAATCGTAGTTGGGAGTCCCTGTACGAGGATGAACATGGTTATGCGCGCTCTATGATACGAGTTTTAGGTGAGCAATATGCTGGTCTGAAGGTCTGCCACATAAATGCCCAAAGTTTAATTCTAAAGATAGATGAATTTCGTTATTTGTTTGAACATTCAAATATTGATATTGTATGTGTCTGTAAAACTTGGTTCTCTCATGATAGTTTTTGTAACATGAATGGTTGTAATGTGTTTCGCTGTGATAGAAGTGCTCGAAGAGGTAGGGGTGTTGCTATCTTTACTCGCAGAGACTTAAACTGCAAAAATATTCGTAAGTCGGCACGAGTACGATAACCTTGGCGCCAAGAATTGATAACTGTTTTTTGTAGAACGGATCAATACAAGCATTTTTTACTATGGGTGGGGGGGGGTCTATCTCCCTCCGTTTGGGCGGGAGGGGCAATTTTATAAAAACAGTGCTTAAAATTTAAAACAAATATTAAAAAATAACGGTAATACTTACAACTAAGTTTTATATCTTTTTTTAAAGCCAATACTTTTTTCTATTAGATGTTTTTTAAATCAAGTGAAACCTATGCATAGTCTTTGAAAAAACGGACTTTAAACTCAAAAATTGCGAAAAAAAGGTAAAAAAAACTTTGAAGTGTGATTTTTCAAAACTGTAAAAATTTTTTATAACATTCGTTGCTCATATTAATTTTAAATCATAAACTGAAAACAAAATGATTTTATGTTTTCTGGTTTTTGAGAAAATGGAATATTACTAAAGCGTATAAACAGCGAGGTATGTAAGGGCAACCCCACTGCTTGGACACACTATAGGATTTGGGGTGGGTGCGAGGTTGGGTGTATGGCGTATGCAAAGTTTCTGTTGCATTTAAAGATGCCCAAGCATCATTACAAAAACGAACCTACGTACAACATTCACCGTATACCAAAAAAAAAAAAGAAAACTCTTATAAGAAAGTAGTTTTAGTAATTTTCCATTTTCTCAAAAACCAGAAAACATAAAATCATTTTGTTTTCAGTTTATGATTTAAAATTAATATGAGCAACGAATTTTATAAAAAAAAGTAGTATTTTATTTTACAGTTTTGAAAAATCACACTTCAAAGTTTTTTTTTACCTTTTTTTTCGCAATTTTTGAGTTTAAAAACCGTTTTTTTCAAAGACTGTGCATAGGTTTCACTTGATTTAAAAAGAATCTAATAGAAAATAGTATTGACTTTAAAAAAAGATATAAACTTAGTTGTAAGTATTACCGTAATTTTTTAATATTTGTTTTAAATTTTTAGCACTGTTTTTATAAAATTGCCCCTCCCGCCCAAACGGAGGGAGATAGACGCCCCCCACCCATAGTATAAAATGCTTGTATTAAACTGTTCTACAAAAAATCGTTATCAATTCTTGGCGCCAAAGTTATTGTAGTCTCCCCCGTAAGTCCGAACCAGGTAGTGAAATCGAATATTTATTCATTCAGATCAAGTACAACAACAATAAAGTATTGCTAGGTTCGGTATATCATCCAAATCCAAATATTGAATTAACTCCTTTATTCTCGATATTTGACGAACTAAGCTTTGTGTCACCTTTTATAATTATCGTGGGTGATTTCATTCATCACGTACGAAGGAATTCAGTACTTGTGGATAGAATGGGTTCACTCATTTATTTTTTGTATATATAGCTACTCCCACCCATTTTACTAGACATGGTAGCACTTTGCTTGATATGTTTCTTGTAAGTCATAGTGAAAAGGTTCTTCTTTACGACCAACTCTCTACATCATGTTTCTCTAATTATGATATAATTTATCTCAAATTCGTATTTTCACCTTTGGTTTCTTCTTCAACTTATTGCTATAGAGACTTTAAAAATGCCAACAGGTTGCAGTTGGAAACTGATATAAATCGTATTGAGTGGTACCAGATATATAGCATGCCTTCTGTTGATGACCAGGTGTCATTTCTTCAAAATAATATTAATTATCTTTTTGCCTTACATGTTCCTTCTTCTTCTTCTTCTTTTCCGACGATATTATGATCTCGAGTGGGATCACAACTTTCCCACTTCACCGCTTCTCTACTGATCTGCTTGTGGGGTTCGTCGGGTTGACCTCAGAAAGTGTCGGCAAGCTTCCCGGTTATGGATTGTTCCATGTCTAAGGCCAACTGAATGCTGGTGTCGTTGCATTTGTTTCCTCCCAGAGTTCATGGGCCTGCCTCTCTTCCGCGATTGTACTGGAACGTTGTATGATAATGCTTTTTGGGCTGGGGTTCTCAGCGTTTCTCCTAAGTACATGAGAGTACCAGCTGAGTTTGTCGTGCTGCATTTTTTGAACGATGGTTTCTTTGACGTGGAGGCTTTTCCGGATCTTTCTACTCCGTATTCGGTCAAGCTTTGTCACTCCTGCTGTCATGCGAAGCTTCTTCATCTCAGTTGCCGTCATTTTGCTTTCATACCTCTGGTACATAGTCCAACATTGTGAGCCGTATGTAAGCGCTGGACCACTGCAGTGTAGAGCTTTCCTTTCAGCTTAGGGGGCATTTTTCGGTCACAAAAGATGGCAGAGTTCTCAAGCCACTTCATCCACCCTACGCTTACGCGATGGTTGACGTTGTCATCACAAGTTCCTTTCTTATTGATCATAGATCCAAGGAATTTGAACTTTTTTTTTTGCCTTGTTCCTGTTGTTACAAAACAATCAAGCAAGAAAGAACAGCTTTGGTTTAGCAACTATATTAAGAGTCAAATAAGAGAACGAAATTTAGCATATAACCGATGGAAGACCTTTAGGCTTGAAGCACTGCGTATTGAATACAAAGTTTTAAGAAAAAGAGTAATATGACTAGTCGACAGGAAGTCAGTATCGACGTTGGTAGGTGTTTTAACTGGCCATAACATGCTAAGATATCGCCAAAAAACTACGTCTAACTGAAAACGATCTATGCAGAGGTTGCAGTGACGAGGAAGAACATGAGGATATAACCCACTACCTCTGTCACTGCCCCAGTCTCTGTCATCTAAGCAATAAAACTCTGGGGAAATACTTCTTCGAAAGCATCAAAAACTATCAGATTGCCCAATAACAAATCTATATAGATTCGCAAGAGGAAACAGATGGTTGAACACCCCGGGATGATACTAAGGAACTAAATATGACCTACGAGTACGGTAAGAGGAGGAATTGGTAAACCCTCTAAGGGGCATCACAATGGGTCTACATTGACCTAAGTGTGCTGGGGCTGAGCTATTGGCTCTAATAAAGCAACCCGCAAACCTAACCTATGTCTAGTCCGTGAAGCTAAGCAACAGTTTTATGCTCCTAAATTCAATCCTTCTTAACCTAAGGAAAAGAAAAACTGTGGAAGAACTTGAAAGAAATAGGAGTAGGTAAGCAAATATGCAATAAGACTATTTCTGTTGATTGTAACGAGCTTAATAAAAACTTTGTTGCCTTAAACTCTTCAGGTTTTGAAAACAGAAGCTGCAATTTGACAGAAACGATAAATGACCATGATGTTCTAGAAAGCCTTTTAGCTATTAAGTCTAACTAACGGTTTTTCTGAAAGCCATTCTTCCGTATGTAGTCAAATAAATAACTTACATATTTAATAATATTTTAATGAGTAGTACTGTTTAAGAGTCAACATTACTAGCCACTACTGTATTATTATATAACTGATTCTATTTACCTAAATTTACTTAGCTGCAAAGCCAAGAATGTAAAACAAGAGAGTTGTACAGAGACAGACAGTTGTAATTGAGATAGCAGAAAATACGGATCATTAATAAAAGAGTTTCATTATAAATAAAAATATAAGTTGTGTAATTTTTATAATCTATAAGATAAAACATGGCGCAGTCGAAATGAACCTAGTTGGTTAAAATTTAAAATTAAGTGAAGAACATCGATGTCATCAACAGACTCAGAAGACGAGCAAACTTCCAAAGAAGACGATACTGGCGAAACGTCCACATCAGGGATACAGAACATCGAAATATTGAGTTTTAAAGCACGTGCGACAGAAATTGAAATCATGGACTACAACAAGCCTGAACCACTTCTTTTAGAAGGAAATATTGCAACCAATTTACAAATATTTCTGAGGGACTTCAACACTTTTATGATTGCTTCAGAAAAGGACAAAAAATCTAACCAAATAAAAATTGCAATTCTTTTAAATTTGATAGGGCAAGATGCCCGTCAAAAATATTACACATGGGATGTGTCGACAAGAGATAGTTTAACTTTAGAAGAAGTTATTGATGAATTTAAAAAATACTGCAATCCTAAGAAAAATGTTATATATGAGCGTATGAAATTTTATAAAAGGAAACAAAAGGAAGGGGAACAATTTGATTACTTTTTAACCGACCTACGACATTTGGCAAATGGATGCGAATTCAAAGAGGAAAAAATAACATGATCAGAGATTTTCTTATCTTGGGATTAAATAAATTTTATTTAAGTGATAAGCTGATGAATATAACGGATCTGACAATGGAAACAGCCGTAAATATGTGCAGAATAGCGGAGTTGGAACGGTCAAGGGCAATTGAAGTACATGAAAAATCGGAACTAACGGGTCATTCAATAGCTGAAATGAGGACGACAGCGGGGAGAAGGGATGGATCAAAGTACAATATGGGGAGAAAATTAAATAATAATTAGAACAATTATTCTAATAAAAATAATAATCATACTTTTTTTTTTAATGATAGGAATTCTACAGAGAAAATTACATGTAATAAATGTCTATCCGTACATTTTAAAAATAGATGTCCAGCATTTAACAAAATATGTAGCATGTGTAAACGACGTGGTCATTTCTATTTGGCATGCACTGCACGGCGATCTGAAAAGACTTATGGAACAAACGAAATGAGAGCTGCTGTGGATGATTATGACGAGGAGGAAGATGGAGATAGAGTTGATAATGAGGTTACGTATACCATAAACTCCGACTCAGGTAATGAATCTGCTTTTAAAACTTTATATTTGCATTGTATGAAGAATAAGACAACCATAAATAACTGCGAATGGTTTGAAAACTTGTGTTTTCAAGACAATTATATTAAATTTAAAATTGATACCGGGTCTTCCATAAATGTTTTGCCTTTAAGGTTCTTAAAATTTATTAAACAAAACACAAAAATGATTCCATCTCGTATGATTATTGAGACTTATGGTGGTAGTAAACTTGTTCCTGAAGGTGTAGTCAAGCTTAAGAGTCGTTTAAATAATATTCAGTTAGCTCATGATTTTGTGGTCGTTAATACCGAATCTGTGCCTATTCTTGGCCTACAGGCATGTCGGGATTTTGGGTTAATGAAAAAAGTAGATGTTTTACACAAAGATGAAAAAGGCAGGTTTTTAAAAGAATACAAGGATCTCTTTGATGGTCTTGGGTCCTTTCCAAATGAATTACATGTTGATGGTGATGACCTTTTTGTAAATTATATGTTATAAGAAACGGGCTTCAGGTCAGATGAAACAAAATATTTTTATGTCACGACGTTTCGTTCATGTCTATGAACATCATCAGGTGGTGGCAAATCTTTATTGAACATTAATAAATTGGTTACAAATTTTGTTCTAACATACATCAAATACAATATTAAACTTACACTTATTACATTTATATTGCACTTTAAGTAAAAACAAAATCAACAGAAACAGCTGAATAAAGCATGTCTACACTCAACAAAGTAAAATTGACAAGTAACATATATATTTATTTTACGAACTATGTTCATAGACATGAACGAAACGTCGTGACATAAAAATATTTTGTTTCATCTGACCTGAAGCCCGTTTCTTATAACAAATGAATTACATTTAAAAATACAAAAGGGTGTGGCCCCTACGGTTAAGCCAGCTCGGCGCATACCTCTAGCTTTGGGGAAAAAATTAAAGAAACATTTAGATGACTTAGTTAAAATTAAAGTTTTAGAACCGGTGCAGCATCCAAAAAACTGGGTAAGCAACCTTGTTATTGTTGAAAAACAAAATGGAGAGTTGAGGTTGTGGTTAGATCCACAGGATTTAAATAAAGCTTTGTTAACGCATTGTCAACTTATTCCAAAACTAAATGAACAAAAGTCAAAACTTACAGACATGCAGTTTTTTACCGTTCTAGACATGAAGCAAGGGTTTTGGCAAATAAAACTAGATGAGCCATCTAGCCATTTGTGTACTTTTAGTATTCCATTCGGATGTTTTAAGTTTAAACGTTTACCATTCGGAATTAAAATTGCACCAGAAGTTTTTCAAAGATACGCAGTTAAATCTTTTGGGGATTTTCCCGGTACATTTATTTATATTGATGATTTTTTGGTGTTTGGAAAAACTTCTGAAGAACATGATATAAATTTAAGAAATGTTTTTGAGAGAGCTCGACATTTGAATATTAAATTTAACTCCGAAAAATTTCAATATAAAGTCGATACTGTAAAATATATCGGTCACGTTTTTTCAAAACAGGGATGTTCAGCTGATCCAGACAGGGTTCAATCAATCGTTAGTTTGGAATCTCCGAAAAACAAGAAAGGTTTGCAATCAGTATTAGGAATGATAAATTATCTACGTAATTTTATACCAAAGTTATCTGATGAATGCAAACATTTAAGGGAGTTGTTAAAAAACAATGTCGAATATGAATGGCTACCAATACATGAAAAGGAGTTTATGAAAATTAAAAGTCTGATTAGTAGCGCACCCACTTTGAGATTATTTGATGAAAATAAGAAAGTTACTATAGAAACTGATGCTTCTCAGTCTGGCTTGGGGGCATGTCTGCTTCAAGAAAAAGGACCGGTTTGTTATGCTTCGCGAAGTTTGAGTGAAGCTGAGAAAAATTATTCGCAAATTGAAAAAGAACTTTTGGGTATAATTTTTGCTGCAAACAAATTTCATTATTATATTTACGGTAGGGAAGTCTGCGTTAAAACAGATCACAAGCCTCTTATTTCTATTTTTAAAAAAGATTTATCCAAAGTTTATAGTACACGATTACAGAGAATGAGACTCAAACTCCTTAAATACAAATTAAATCTTGAATTTGTACCCGGCAAACATCTTCATATCGCTGATTATTTAACAAGATCATATGATAAGTTCACTCCTTACTATGAAGATGAAGATTTTAATGAAATCGTTCATTCCTTGAATATAAGTAAAGATAAACAATCGAAAATAAAACATGAATCCGCAGCAGATGAAAATTTGAAGAAAATTATTTACTTTTGTAAAAATGGATGGCCAACGGATAAATCTAAAATTCAACAAAACCATTTGCCGTATTATAAAATACGGAATGAAATTTATTTAGAAAATGGCATACTTTTTAATGAAGATAGGATAATAGTCCCAGAAATTTTGAAACAAGAAATTCTAAAATTATTACATCTTTCTCATTGTGGTATTAACAAAACAAAGCAAAGAGCTAAGGATTTGCTTTATTGGCCTACTATTAATTATGACATTGAAAATTTTATACTTGCATGTGATGTTTGTAATAAATTTGCTAGACAAAATACCAAGGAACCAATTATTTTTCACTCGATTCCTCCATATAGGTTTATGAAAATAGGCATGGACTTAATGGAGTTTGGAGGTCAAATGTATCTTGTTGTAGGCGATTATTTTTCCAAATGGTTAGAAATAATTGAAATCAAAAATAAAAGCATGAATGAAATCATTAAGCACATAAAAAGTTTATTTAGCATTCATGGTATTCCTGAGGAAATTGTTTGCGACAATAATCCCTTTAACTCAAAAATGTTTTTTGATTTATCAAATCAATTAGTTTTTAAACTAACTTTTAGTAGTCCTTATTACCCAAAATCAAATGGGCTTGCTGAAAAATTTGTAGGCATTGCCAAAAATCTGATAAAAAAATCTAAGGAATCTGGATCAGAGCTATATTCGGTTTTGCTAGAATATCGCAACACCCCAATAAAAGCTTTAGGAGCATCTCCATCACAAATTTTGTTTAGTAGAAGATGTAGAACTCTTTTACCAGTTAAAAGAAACTTACTAGAACCGAAAATTATTCAAAACATTCCAGAGAAAATTGAAAATAATCAAAATAATATCAGTAAACATTACGACAAGACTGCCAAGACTCGTGCTGGTTTTGAAAAGGGAGAAACAGTTAGTTTTAGAAAACAAAATTCTTTATGGTATCCTGCAAAAATAATTTCCGTACATGATAGCCCAAGATCATACGTATTGGAAGATGAAAGAGAAAACATTTATCGGAAAAACTCTGTTGACATAAATTCCAGAAAAAGTTTAGATAATTCAAAAATATTACATAATACCATCGACAGTCACTCTCCTCTCACCAAAAACGAGCAAGAATTAGCTTCGAATATAAACATTACGCAGGATTCGCCAACAAGAAATGACCATATTGAGACACAGGTTTATAAAACAAAATATGGTAGATGCATAAGGCCACCCGAAAGATATTCTTAATAATGTATAGATTTGTTAAGTACTGATTTATTCTTTATTACTTTTACTTTCTTTATAATTTTAATTAATTGTATTAAATAAGTTATTTGATTTATTATTAACATTATTTTACAAATTTATGATGAATTTAAATTTTAATGAAACACTATACCTTTGAATTCAATGTAGTGTTTATTTATTTCTATTGAATTGCTTAATTGTTATACTCTTTTAATAGACATACATTACCTGCATTTGTACCTAAGTAAAAATGGAATTGTAGTTTGAATAAAGTTTCTTAGGATACAAATTAAGCACTTAATCTTTAACCATTATTTTTGTAATTGTAAGAAACTGAGGGGAAGATGTTTAAGAGTCAACATTACTAGCCACTACTGTATTATTATATAACTGATTCTATTTACCTAAATTTACTTAGCTGCAAGGCCAAGAATGTAAAACAAGAGAGTTGTACAGAGACAGACAGTTGTAATTGAGATAGCAGAAAATACGGATCATTAATAAAAGAGTTTCATTATAAATAAAAATATAAGTTGTGTAATTTTTATAATCTATAAGATAAAACAAGTACTTTTCCTTCTGATTGAAAAAAACGAAAATAATAACTGTTCCCAAAAATCGCAATGGGGATGACTATCGACCCATCGCTATATTGCCTTTTCTTTCGAAAGTTTTGGAGAAATTAATAAATCACCAAATTAGAACTTTTCTTACAAGCAATAAATTGATTTGTATTAATCAATCAGGCTTCCGACCCAAGCGCAGATGTACTACAGCCTTAATTGAATTAATTGAAAATACCAGAAATAATTTGGATAGTGATAAAGTGACTATATTAACGCTTCTAGACTTTTCTAAGGCATATGACACCGTCAATCGTTTTATTCTCTGTGAAAAACTTAAAAATCAATTTAATTTTTCGTTTCCATCAATCAAGCTTATTCTCTCTTACTTAACCTATAGAACTCAGGCCGTTTTTGCTAACAATGTTATGTCAAGTTTTCTCCCTTTGCAGAGAGGTGTCCCTCAGGGCTCTCTTTTAGGCCCCTTGCTGTTTTCGATGTATGTTAATGATCTTCCTTCAAGCCCGTTGAATTCTTCTGTGCACATGTACGTAGATGACGTTCAATTATATAATAGTTTTCATCTAAGTATGCTCGAGAATGGTGTGCATGAAGTAAATGAGGACTTGAATAATATTGTTATATGGTCCCGCAAAAACGATCTCTGTTTAAATCCGAAAAAAAACTAAATGCCTAGTCATATCCAGAACTTTATCTGACAAATCATATTTCCCTGAAATATATTTGAATAATAATTGTGCTATCGAGTTCGTCGATTCTTGAAAAAATCTTGGACTAATATTTATTAAAGTTGGAACACTCATATTAATTTGACGTTGGGTAAGGTATACGGAGGTCTTCGATTGCTCTAGGTGTCTCATCATAAAACGTCCTTGAAAACTCGGTTTATATTGGCCAATACCTTGATATCGCCTCTTATGCTTTTCTGTTGCGAGGTGTTTAGTAATTGTGACTTCAAACACAAACGAAAACTCAACGTTGCATTCAACAGTATTGCGCGATATATTTATGGTCTTAGATCTCAGGTTTTTCCAAGTCTATCTATGGCATTTCATTTGACAATCTACTGAAATTATGAACCTTAACCATGCTCCACAATATCATACAATCTCGTCAGCCTGATTACTTATATAATAAAATTAATTTTTCGCGTTCTGAAAGATCGGGCGACCTTATTCCAGTACGCTACAAATTCTTGGTGTCTGAACGGCAGTTTTATGTGTATTCTATTCGCTTATGGAACTCCCTCCCTCGCTCTGTTAGAATCTTAAGAAGACCGACCTTGTTTGGAAAAATGTTAAGAGAATTCTTCTCTTAGCTTATTTGTTTATGCTATCGATGATGATGTTGATGGTGATTGTGATGATGATGAATTATTTAATTAAATTTTCCGTTAATTTTGTATTTTCATAATTTTTTTTTCTTGATATAATATTGTTTGTTAATCTGTGTAATGCATACATATTTTCAATTTATAAACACAAAGCACATTTATTGTAAAAATAGTATTAAGATACTGAAATTTGCTCTAAGATACTATATCTTACAGAGTATAATTATACATTAAATAAATGAAATTAAATGAAATAATGTTTCCTGAAAACGGATTAATTAAGGAGAAGACCTTGGGGATCAAACAGGATTTAAAGTTTCCTGAAAACAGCTCAAACAAAGGAAGACCTTGGGGATCAAACGGGGTTTAATGTTTCCTGGAAATGGATCAAACAAAGAGAAGACCTTGGGGATCAAACAGGACTTAATATTTCAATTCAATTCAATTCAATAAATTTTTATTCAGTTTCCACTTAAAAACTACATAATAACAAAGTTTTTATAAAAATTAAGTTAAGAATAAAATCTGAGTCATTCAGTAACATGATGTAGATAATATTAGTTTTGAATGGCTGACAAAAAAAAATTAAGCATACAATAGCATAAGTGATGTGGGGTACTTATTGTTATTCTTTTGTTATTCTTTACCTTTAATAAACATATATTAGAGAAAATGTTACTATACGTAAAATATAATATACAGATTAAAGCAGAATGAAAGATCCTTTTGCATTTTATAATCTTACTTTTTAAATGAATTCAATATTTTTAATGTCAATAGTGAAAAGCCATTCTTTAATTATTTAATTTTAATTATTCGAATTATATGCTTTTGAGCAATCAAAAGGAATCGTAAAGTGTTCATAAAAGTTCCCCCCCAACTTACTATACTGTATTGCAATTTTGACTGACTAAGTCCGTAGTAAATGGTATTTAAAACTTTCTTTGAGCAAAACGGCCTTAACAGATACATCTTACGAATAATAAGATTCATATAATTTCTTAGAGAATTTACATGATCTTTCCAGTTTAGATTACTGTCGAATAAAATTCGACAAAAGTCGACTCGTTCAATTTAAAAATAGCTTTGGGAACACTGGTTTTTCACTAGATAATTGTATCTGATGCCACACACATGCCAAGGTAAAACAAACTTTTGACAATCGCATGAGTGGAAATACAACTCAAAAACTTTTTTAAAATCATCTGATAACTTGAAGCACAAAACTTTAGTTTTATCACTAATAATTAATTTATGAAATGCAAACCACGTTCTTAGTAATTGAAGATCTTTATTTAAGTTAACGATGCATTCAAAATAAGTTGTATTTGTATAGGTAAAAGCTAAAGGCTGTGCGATTTCCAGAAGAATCTTGAAAGAACAGTGAGTTAATATAGATTAAGAAAAGTAAATAGAAAACACCGCAGAGAAATCTATCTACGGGAATCATGTTTTTTATGTGAATAGTCAATTAACACCGCACTTCAAAAAGCTACTGTGGCTTTCTAAAACCAAAGCAAAAGCGACTAACTGAAAGTACGTATGGTTTAGGAGTAATAAAATTCTTGCGAGAAAAAGTGAAAATTATAGAGATTTAATCAGACGATGATATTGACATAATAATAAAACGCATTATATCTCTGAGTACACCTGCGATAAAAAATTTAACAACACAATGGAAAATGAAATAAATGAAATAACAAATATAAATTTTAAAATTTTTAAATCAATTAATGAATTTAAAAGTTATGCGAAAACCAAAAATTAATTGTCGTGTTTCTTTTTAAATATTGCATCGCTTCGAACAAATTGGAATTCTTTTCTAGTAAATTACAATGAAATTTTGCAAAATATCGATGTATTCGCTTTGGCAGAAATAAACATCATGTCTGAAGAAAACGCTTTTTAAGTAAGTTAGTAAAGTAAGTAAGTAATTCATTTATTTACAATTTTTGATACATTTACATTGTTTTTTTTTTGAATTTGAAAGCTTTGGCTTTGCCGTCAGCTCGACTAACAACTTTAATTTTTTTGATTTTAAAGATACTGTTATTTTAATTTTCAGTTTTCATTTGATATTTTTGATTTCTATTTTTAATGTATGTATATATGCATGTATGTATGTATGTATGTATGTAGTTATACCTAATGTAGATTAATCATATTCTGTCATGATCAGTTTCCTAAATCTGCAAATTTCCTTCAGATAGTTAGAAGGTTTTGCCAGTCCGGTCCATCCAATATTTGTATTATCTCCTGCATTGAGAGAGTAAATTTTCCAAAATACGCGAACCTCTTATGTCCAAAAATTGGACATATTATGCTTATAAAGTGAAAGCAGTCTTCTTTGGATCTTGTATTACATAGTGTGCAGAACTGGTTAAAACTCCCATTGTAAGGTCTTCCGTTGAGACATAATACTTCGCTTCTTGCTTTGAAGTTTATCTTTGGGATTAAGATAATCATGGAAATAATTATTGTTACTCAGATTATAATTCAGCTGGCTATATATTATTCGACTTTCTGATTCGATAGCAGTTTCTACAAGTTGATTCCGAATTGAGTCTTCATTAAGCTGAATTATTCTATAAAGTTTTTCTTTCACACCAAGAATGTTGTTTAGATCAATTTGCAAATCTTCACCACATGCAGTTGCCATTTATCATACCACCAGTCCTTGTTTCTTACTTTGTACAGCAACATCATTTTACTTAATCGTTCGAAAACCTAACACTTTAATGAGATAATCAGCTTGTAGTTTCAGAGTGCTGGTAAATATCTTTGGTAGGCCGGTTTCTAAGTAAATCGCATAATTCGGTGTGTTGAAATTTCTCTGAAGTTTCTCAACTTCTTCATACTCTTCCATTCCCCAAACTTGAGCTGCATAACACAAAGTTGACTTTACAACTGAATTGAAGATTTGGTATTTGACAGACAAATGTATTTGGTTATTTGAAAACATTTTTCTCCATGTGAAATTTATGAGACTTTGAGACGCCTTGGCTTTTCCGACGAAAATGTATCAAGAAATAAGCAAAGAAATAATGAACATGATTGGATAAACAACGAAATAAGAAATGCATGCAATGAAAGGACAGACATACCTAGAAGATTTAAAAGCAACAGAAGAAACCAAGAATACGAAAAAGATTTAAAAAAATTTCGAAATTAATTGAACAAAAGGATCAACTAAGTAAAGTCGACGTACTACAAACAAAAATTTTATGATGCAAAAACGAATCCCAGAGAAACGTGGAAACTGGTTAACGCAATATTAGGAAGAAAAAAAGTAATTTAGATGAAATGTTATCTAAGAAGTTTGAAAAAACTAAAAACTTCGAAAATCTTGCAAATAAGTTTGCGAAGAGACTCTCCTCAAAATTGCAAGTACTGTACATGAATGAAACCATAAAACGTTACATGGCCCTGTAAACAGGTATATTTATGGAGGAAGCTACCGTAAGGGAAATAGAAAATATTATGTGTTCAATGAAGGAGAATAAATCAGCTGGACTCGATGAAATAAGGCCAAAAGATCTGAAAAATAATTCAAAAACTCTCGCTCCAGTAATAGCGCGAATCGTTAATATGAGTCTTGACCAATCGGTAGTTCCCAATTTTTTTTAAAAATACATTGTACGACCTATACATAAGGCTGGTAAAAAAGAGAAAATTCCAAATTATAGACCTATCTCTGTTCTATCATCAATAGATAAAGTACTTAAAGAAAAGGTTTCTAAAAGACTAAACGCTTATTTGGAAAAATACAAACTTTTAGAAAATAACCAATTTGGGTTTTCGAAAAAATAAAAGTATAAACTGGTTACTTGGAGATTTTACTAATAAACTGTATACAAGTTTGGACAAAAATCATATATTTATGGAGGAAGCTACCGTAAGGGAAATAGAAAATATTATGTGTTCAATGAAGGAGAATAAATCAGCTGGAATCGATGAAATAAGGCCAAAAGATCTGAAAAATAATTCAAAAACTCTCGCTCCAGTAATAGCGCTAATTGTTAATATGAGTCTTGACCAATCGGTAGTTCCCAATTTTTTTTTTAAATCCATTGTACGACCTATACATAAGGCTGATAAAAAAGAGAAAATACCAAATTATAGACTTATCTCTATTCTATCATCAATAGATAAAGTACTTAAAGAAAAGGTTTCTAAAAAACTAAACTCTTATTTGGAAAAATACAAACTTTTAGAAAATAACCAATTTGGGTTTCGAAAAAATAAAAGAATAAACTGGTTACTTGGAGACTTTACTAATAAACTGTATACAAGTTTGGAAATAAATCATTCATCAATACTATTATTCATTGATTTTAAAAAAGCTTTTGATACTCTTAGTGACGGAAATATCATAAGGCAGTTGGAAAAAGTCGGAATTAGAGGCCCGTTAGAGGTTTGAATGCTACATTAAAAACAGAAAATTCAAGGAAAGAATTCTGGGAAAAGAGAGTGAAGAAGAAAATGCTGTGCGTTCGTGTTTATTGTCACTTTGGTGTAACTTCAAATTCTATTGAGCATCACCTAGTGTGCTCTCAATACAAAGTGATAATATACACAATCAAACCCTGTACCTCAGGCCGACCCTGGTTTTTCACTGTCCTTCTGACAGCATTTACAAATAATTTTCATTCTCTTTCATGCTTTACACTCGCCAAAATTATTATTAGAAAAGTATTCCTTGAGATTGAAGCCGACACAAGTCGCTATATTTTTTTTTTGCAAAGTATTCTGCATGTTAAATGCTTTTTTTTTATTGATTTGCGACCAGCAAAAGGTTTTATTTAAATTAAAAGTAAATACTAATTACAAATAATACCTTAAATTTAAATGATGCCTAAAACAAACTAATAAAAATTGAAATTCTTGTAAAAGATACAAAACGTGGTCTTCATCCTTTTAAGAAACCACACTATCGTAAGCAAGAACTTCACCAAACAACGAGGATCCATATTAGGAGCAGGAGCTGAAAGAAGAAAACTCATTGGTGGGTATTTTGCCAGAGTGTACGTTTTGCCAGGAGGAAACATTTGGTCCAAACGAGCCTGATTGAGTGCTCCATCGATCTTCAGCACGTGCGTGCTATCCCCTTAATCCCATCGTTTTGGTTTACGGATACCGTCGCTCCAGTCAAGAGCCTATCTAAAATGTGTGATGCATCAGCGAAGGCGACCCATATCGTTTTTTCGCCCGTTGAGTAGTTTTCTGAATTGCTGCTCAGCCAACACCCATTTTGTGTGGCATTGTACTGCTTTTTTTTGGAAGCCATTGTTTTTATGTGCTCCTTTGCAACTAGCGCCACATCTTTTGTTGCTGCATATATTGCGCTTAAATATCACGCCACGAATTTGCACAGTAATATTTAATGTTTTTTGAAAATTACGATGCGGTTGATTCCACGGTTTTATTTTTTGGAAAAGCAGCACCGCATTGTGGCATCACAGCAAACGATTTCCTATTCTCTGTGGATCATTGTTGCTAAGGAGGTTTTTTGGATTTTTTTTGGATTGGAGTTGTGAGAGAGTTGTTGCTGTCATCGGGCTGTTGCTGCTGCCAGCCGGATTTCATCACGTTATTGGCCACCTGAACCTGATTTTTTTTTTTTGTGATCGGGTGCTGCCGCCCTCATTATTTTATTGTTGTGGCTGACAACGACTAAATTGCTGATCCCGGTTCTCAGGAATTCTCGGTCCATGCTTGGGCATATTATTTGCACAACCAAAACCCTATTTTGCTCAAACCCAGTTTTGTTGCTGTTGCCGTTTGTCTTCAAGTTGACCGTTGCCTCGCTATAGATAAAGGCATTATTCATCAAGCCACAGCGAAACGACAAAGGATTCACATTGGTGTACTGCTATTGGATGCTTGTTCCAGAGTTTTTTTTATTAATGTTGCTGTTTGGTGATTCATCAATCAACATTATATATGAAAATATATCTCTGATAATGTAAAAGGTTAGTGTAAAGGTTTTTTTTTATTGATTGGCATTTTTTTTTATTTATGCATTTACATATATCATTAAAAGAATATATTTTGGATTTGGTTGGCAATTTAACGTCGCTTCTCTCACCCCACTGAACAATTTTTGTTGCATCTAATTCATTTGGAGAATTCGAAATTCGAATTTTTGTAACAAAAAGCATTTATCGTGGCGTTTTTCTTGAATTGGTGTTTTCCATTTTCATTAAGCGGTATTTAAAAAAAAAAAAAAAATATTGAATACTTTGCGATTACATTTTATTTTTTCCCAATTGATTATAATGTGTTTCATAACGTTCCGCGTTTGCACACAATAATTTTTTTTAATTAGGTTCTTTTGAGAACCCCTTTTTAACGTTGATTGTTTTTTCGTTTCTTTCGGTTTTTTAAAAATAATTTTGTTGTTCTTTTGAACTTTTTTCTCTCACTTCTTTGAAGTCATTTTCATTTGTGTTTGGGGAATTCTTAACTAGTCCCCTGATTTATCCAAGTCTTTTGTTCCCCCGCTTTTTTAATAAGTTTCACCTTCGAGCAAAAACAAGAGGCGATGCATCAAGAATAGTGAATCAATTTCCCTTAACCAATGATAGTTTTTCGTTAGCGTGGGAGGCATTTTGTGCTGCATACGAAAATACGCAAATCCGTTGACGCTTTGGGAACAGTCTCGGGCAGATCCAACAAAATTTCCGCCATGGCAACAATTGGATAAATTTTTATCGTCAAGATTCCAAATTTTGAAGTCTATTTCAGATACCACATCGACGAAATCTACACTTATAAACAGTAATTCTCGAACTTTTAACAGAAAAAATACTGCACAGCAATCGAAGCCAGGCGGGCTAAGTGTAAAATTTGCTCAGCAGATCACTCTGTATATGAGTGTAAAAAATTCTTAGCTTTGTCAATTCCAGCTCGTATACAAACTGTACGTCAAAAAAGATGTGCAATAATTGCTTGGGTACAAGTCACCAAAAATCTGCTTGTGCCAGTAAAAATTTGTGTAGCCACTGTAATAAACTTCACCATTCTCTTTTGCATCTTGCATCATCCGAAATAAAATGAAAATTAACAGCTGAATTCCTCGTTGAATTCTTTATATTACAAATACTTACATATTATTCATGCATATCATTTATGTATAATATCATACATATTATTCAATTAAATTCCTTCATACAATTACATTTCTCTCTACTTGAATTTCAGTCTAATACAAACAAATTGTCATACTACTTATAACGGGTGATTTTTTAGCTGGTTTGGTTTTGGCAACACTGGTTTTGACAGCTGACGTGAATGGCGCAATTGCGAGGCGAGTTTGGTGAACAGTTAATTTCACGTTTCGGGCCGGTCAATTGGCCGCCTAGATCGTGCGATTTGACACCATTAGACTATTTTTTGTGGGGGTATGTCAAGGTTAATGTCTATAGGGACAAGCACGCTTCGATTGACGCACTGGAAGCCAACATCCATGCATTCATTCGTGAGATACCGGCCGATATGTGTGAAAGAGTATGCCAAAATTGGACTCAGCGGATGGGCTACCTGAGACGCAGCCGCGGTCAACATTTGCATGAAATTATCTTTAAACATTAAATTGCAAGGTTCAAACTATCGATTCAAATAAATATTTCATTAATTTTTTCGAATTTTTTGTGTTTTTTTTTTAAAAAAAGTTCTAAGCCTCTTAAAAAATCACCCGTTATAAACAATGTACTACGGAGTTTAAGTTAGTTGCGAACCTTTATTCAATCGTTTAACACATAGTTTTTTATTTAGTTAATAAAGTATTATTGAATTTTACCCGACTGCCTTTTATTTATCTCGGACGTTTTTTTACATGGTGCCGAAACAAGGGATAATTAGACGGTAAAAAATAAATTATAAGAACTCGATTGTGTTTCGTATCGCGACTCAAAAAAAAAAAAAAAATAATAATAATATGGAGCTGCTTAGAGAGGTCAAGTGACCAAAATTGTAAAGTCAGCATTAGATTTCCTTAAAGATGATAGCTCACTTGTCACAAATGAAAATGAGCAACGATTCTATGAAATCGAAGAAGAGCTTATTTCCCATCTTCAAAGACTGTCGTCCGCCAACGATAATCTTAACGCCATCAACGAGCACATACAACAAAAGGATCTTCTCAAAGAAGACGAATTGGAAAAATGTGTAGACTATCAGGATCAGGCTATAAATGCACTTGCTCGACTTAAAACGAGACTGGAGAGACTACAAAAGAAAAAAAACCCATTTTCAGCTGACACCACTGATATTTCTGCTACCACGAGGCCGAATAATACCGGCTGCATGCTTCCAAAACTTCCTCTCAAGCGCTTCGATGACAATTTTAGTGATTGGTTGCCGTTCTGGGAGCAATTTCGCATTGCAGTCCATGAAAACTTAAGTTTATCCGCTCCAGAAAAATTCAACTACCTAGAGTCACTGGTGACGCTAAAATATCTATTTCAGGCTTCACGCCATCTGAAAAGTTCTACGAAGCCGCAATTGGTCTTTCACAAGAGCAATATGGATGCCCAGAAAAGCTGGTTGACAAACATATTCAGCAGTTGATAAGCTTACCTACAGTTCGTGACCGTAACGATACCGCTGGGTTACGAAATCTTTATGAATTTGTTGTAAGTTGCACACGCCGTTACAGGTCCCTTCAAATAATTATTACGTCATGCTCAGATCCATACTGCTTCGATGCCTACCCACTGCTCTTCGCATTGAATATCGTAGACAAGAGGAACGGGCGGTAAACGCAGAAGAAAGCATTCAACATTCTAATGATAACGAATCTTGTCTTTCATAAATTGGTGGAGAGGAAGTAAAAGAAATTTTGCGATTTTTGAAGCGAGAGGTGGAATCTTTAAAAAAGTGGCATTTCACACACCAACCCAAGGGTAAGAACCGTTGCTCAACCGACAGCTTCTAGTTTGGTCACCATCAGTGCAATCGAATCTGCATGTAATTTTTGCAAGTCCAACATCCATAAAACAAAAGACTGTGACAGCAATATATCGATCACATACAAAAGACAAATATTGCGCAGTAGTGGTAGATGTTTTCGGTGTGCAAATGCTGGTCATTCGTCTAAGAAATGCAGAAGCGGTAAATTTCTCTTATGAATAAAGTGCAAAGTAAGACATATGTCATCAATGTGTGACCCGTTAAAAAAAAAGACTTTGCAAGAGAGTGATGACAAAAATAAAAACGGTGCTTTGAATTTGTGTGCACATAATTCAAGTGAAAATGTTTTTTTGAAAACGGTTAGATGTGCCGTTGCTTCAAGTATAAAAAATATATCTATTCGCGCTATTATAGACGGTGGCAGCCAACACACTTATGTTCGTGGAAGTCTTGCAAATAAATTAAAACTAAAATCGATCGGTTCAGCGGACTTATCCGTTATTCCATTTGGATGTAAAGAGGCAAAGCCAGTTGAACAGTTTAAGAAAGTAAAAATGGCACGAGTACGATAACTTTGGCGCCAAGAATTAATAACGGTTTTTGTAGAACAGTTCAATACAAGCATTTTTTGGTGGGGGGGTCCATCTCCCTCCGTTTGGGCGGGAGGGGCAATTTTATAAAAACAGTGCTTAAAATTTTAAACAAATATTAAAAAATAATGGTAATACTTACAACTAAGTTTTATATCTTTTTTTAAAGCCAATACTTTTTTCTATTAGATGTTTTTTAAATCAAGTGAAACCTATGCATAGTCTTTGAAAAACGGACTTTAAACTCAAAAATTGCGAAAAAAAAGGTAAAAAAAAACTTTGAAGTGTGATGAAAATTCCTATTTTATTTTACAGTTTTGAAACTGTAAAATAAAATAGTAATTTTTTTATAACATTCGTTGCTCATATTAATTTTAAATCATAAACTGAAAACAAAATGATTTTATGTTTTCTGGTTTTTGAGAAAATGGAAAATTACTAAAGTGTATAAACAGTGAGGTATGCAACCCCCCTGCTTGGACAAATGGACAAACTATGCAAAGTTTCTGTTGCATTTAAAGATGCCCAAGCATCATTACAAAAACGAACCTACGTACAACATTCACCGTATACCAAAAAAAAAAAGAAAACTCTTATAAGAAAGTAGTTTTAGTAATTTTCCATTTTCTCAAAAACCAGAAAACATAAAATCATTTTGTTTTCAGTTTATGATTAAGAATTAATATGAGCAACGAATTTTATAAAAAAAAGTAGTATTTTATTTTACAGTTTTGAAAAATCACACTTCAAAGTTTTTTTTTACCTTTTTTTTCGCAATTTTTGAGACATCTAATAGAAAAAAGTATTGGCTTTAAAAAAAGATATAAAACTTAGTTGTAAGTATTACCATTATTTTTTAATATTTGTTTAAAATTTTAAGCACTGTTTTTATAAAATTGCCCCTCCCGCCCAAACGGAGGGAGATAGACCCCCCCACCCATAGTAAAAAATGCTTGTATTGAACTGTTCTACAAAAAACCGTTATCAATTCTTGGCGCCAAAGTTATCGTACTCTCCCCGTAAAAATTAATTTACAAAGCCTTTTGAATCGCGATATGATCGTCACATTGAAGGCAGTTGTAGTCCCTGAAATTTGTGTCGACGTGCTTGAAGTTCCAGAAGCCGAGTGTCCGCTTTTTGAAGGTATTAAGTTGTCGGATGTCCAATCATACAACATGCAGATGGAAGTAGGTCTAAGTCTCCTCATTGGATCTGATTGCTATTGGAATAAGAAACAACGAAGATGAAAATATATTGCTGACCGAAAAGCTAATTCACATGTGCATCTCAAAAGAAGACTCACGCTACATCGCAAAACTACCATGGAAAAGTTACGACTCGGTTTTGCAAGATAATAAGGGGATAGCCTTGCAGCGTTTGAACTCTCTATATATCGAGCTAATCTAAAAGCTCCTGCAAAGTATTATGTTAATCTATCTTTGATTTCTAATAACCAATAAACAATAAGTTAAATTAAAATAGATTTTTGTTTGCTAATTTCCAATCTCTTTTCATATAATAACTATTTCAATAATGTTTAGTTTTATTTTATATTTATATGTTACTTATGTTATTTAACTTTCTTAATAATTCTTTGAATTTAAATTATATATTATTTATTTATAATAATAAAGAATATATCTATCTATCTATCTATCTATCTATATATCGAGACATCCTACAAAGCTGTTTACCTACGATAAAGCCATCAGCCGACGGTGTTGCTGAGCGAGTTGTATCGTCAGTAAACATAGAGTGCCACGTGTATACTACCTCCATCATCAACCCGTGCACAAGGAGGAAGGTATCACAAAGCTGCTCGTGGTCTTTGACGCTTCGGCACATATTGTTGGAGCTGGATCTCTCAACGATCATCTTTGGACAGGTGCCAATTTACTGCTTCATGGCATAGAAGCAGCCATCGAGAAGGCTTTTCTCCAGATAGGATTATGTGAGGAAGATCGCGATAGCCACCGCTTCATATGGTTTGAAAGCAAGTTGACATCTGCTAATAATAAGCCAAGATTTGTCGAATATCGGGTGACTAGAGTAACTTTTGGGGTTAATTGCAGCCCTTTTTTGTTGTGCGCTACGATCAAACATCATCTGAAGCAAGAAGGAAAGGACTTTCCTGCGACATGTGCTACACTTTTGAATAGCATATACATGGATGACTTGGTGATGAGTAAAGACTACGAACAAGAAGGAAGTCAATTTTGCGCTGAAGCTGTCGTAATCCTTAAACGAGCTTCCATGAATCTGCATAAGTGAAACTCAAGTAGTCAGCTGATTCGAGATGCGATGAAAGTAAATGATGTGCCATCTACACAAAAGGTGTTGGGTTTGACTTGGTTTCTGCCAATGGATTCTGTGCTAAGTCTTCTTGACTCATGGTCAACCAAAGGAACCAAACGCAATGTGCTGCAAATTATTGCGAGAACATACGATCCGATAGGTATTCTTGGTCCTGCAAATATTAATCTAAAGATTCTTTTACAGAAACTGTGGAAACAGAAGCTACTGTGGAACGAAGCTCTAGCCGGAGACCTGCTGATCGAATGGAATGAATGTGTGAAGGGAATCCGAGAGCTGGAAGAGATGACATTCCCAAGAGCTGCAATTTCTATTCCATCAAACGAAGGTACTTTCCAAATCCATATATTTGCAGATGCCAGTACAAAAGTAAAGGTTCAGTGGCATTTATAAAATGTTTTGCTTTCAACGGACAACTTTCAGTCTCATTCTTGTGTGCTAAAAATCGTGTAGCCCCCTTAAAGCTGGATGGTTCCAGTGAGCTAACACTACCTAAGCTAGAGCTCACAGCTGCTCTTATTGCCGCACGTCTTCATTCATACCTTAAGAAATGCCTTAAGATTTCGTCAGCCAAATATTTTCTCTGGACGGATTCAAAGATTGCTTTGAGCTGCATTCAAGGAGAGGTGCAGCGCTGGCAGCCCTACGTTCAAAACAGGGTCGATGATATACGACGGCTTACTGTAGCCTCACAGTGGAATCACTGCAGAGGCAAAGATAACACAGCTGATCTCCTCACCCGAGTTATAAGTGGAAAAGTCCTTCAGAATTCTGAGTTATGGGCTCACGGTCCAAGCTGGCTTGAGGACTGCAACGAAATTTGTACAAAAAAGGAAGTCTTCGCCTGCCCGGATATCGCTATGGTTCTGTTGAACGAATCACCATCAACAGTTATTTTTGAAGATCCACTACTGTGCTATAACAACTACAGTTCTTGGAATCGCCTCATTAGAGTGACAGCATTTATTTTCTGTTTCATCCAGAATTTTAAAAAGAAGCAAAAACTATTCAAATTACTGAATTCTGATGTTCCAGAGCTAAGTCCTGACGAAGTCCAACTTGCAGAAAATCACTGGTTGAGGTATGTACAAAGACAACATTTTATTAATGAAATATGTCCCTTGAAGGAAAGTATAGAGACGTCTTCGAAGATTTTTGAGCTATCACCCTTCTTAGATGACCACTCTATTCTGAGGTTAGGAGGACTCCTTCATTTGATGTGAAGCACCCAATAGTTCTTCCACCGCGTTCTTACCTTCTTGACCTTTTAATCGATGAATACTATCAACAATCGCTGCATGCAGGTGTCAACACCGTTTTCATGAAGCTTGAAGTCAAGGAACGTCAGGCCATTAAGAGAAGAACAAAGAGATGCCTTGTGTGCAAAAAGCCTTGGGGTCCACCCGCATCACAAACCTTCGCCCCGATGCCAATTGAAAGGGTTTCCTTATCCAGACCATTCGAAAATGTGGGAGTCAATTTTGCTGGCCTACTTTACTGCTACGATGACAAACAAGACGCCTCTAAGGTCTACATCGCAATTTTCACCTGCTCTGCTGTACGTGCTGTTCATCTGGAACTAACAAGAGGCCTATCTACTGACAACTTTTTGGTGGCCCTCCGGCGTTTCATAAGCAGATGTGGTGTACCTTCTACCATATTGTCAGACAACGCTCGTACGTTTCGGAGAGCTGCGCTGCAGCTACGCAGCGCTGACTCCTCTTGGGATGAAGAAGTGATCCAAGGGTTTCTTTCAAGAAAGAGAATACAATGGCGATTCATAGTGGAACGTGCCCCTTGGTGGGGTGGGTTCTGGAAAAGGATGATCCACACTATGAAGAATTCGATGAAGGTCACAATCGGTAAGGCAAAACTTAATTTTGAACATTTTATAACCATCATTATAGAAACAAAAGAAATTGTCAACAATCGTTCTCTAACGTATATGAGCGCCGATCCATTGGAACTAGCACCCCTGACACCAGCTGATTTTCTGATGGAATCCATTCAAGTTTGCCAAAACAAGAACCTGACGCAGTGTTACTTCAAACATTATGGAAGCATCGGATGAGGTACACAACAAAGATAAGAAAAAGGTGGCAATCAGAATATCTCCAACTTCTATGATCTTTTCACTACTCACCTAACAAGGGATCCGTGCGTCATCTGCAAAAAGTAGATGTCGTTCTTGTCTTCGACCAAGCGACACCACGACTCAACTGGAAAATGGCCATCGTAGAACAAGCGTTCCAAGGAAGAGACTTGAAGGCTAGGTCTTGTCAAATTAGATTACCGGATGGGAAGCAGTTGCGACGTCCAATACAGCTACTATATCCGCTTAAAACTCAACCTGGCCCCTCAGAGGATGTTGAAAAATAACAGTTGAATTTCTCGTTGAATTCTTTATATTACAAATACCTACATATCATTTATGTATCATGTCATACATATTATTCATTTAAATTCCTTCATACAATTACATTTCTCTCTACTTGAATTTCAGTCTAATACAAACAAATTGTCATACTACTTATATAAACAATGTACTGCCGAGTTTAAGTTAGTTGCGAACCTTTATTCAAACGTTTAACACATAGTTTCTTATTTAGTTAATAAAGTATTATTGAATTTTAACCAACTGCCTTTTATTTATCTCGGCCGTTAGCATCACAACACCCCAAAATGTCTGCTTCTTTGCTGCCATTCGTACCTCATGCATCAAGTCAAAGCAACCATATTTCAACTCATAAGAAAGTTTTTTCCCAAGTGCTTCTTTTACGGTTATAGACCTCAATCTTTTTGTTGGTCATCATCTCAGATATTCTTATAGGAGCGGACATGTATCCGTCAATCATACGTAATGGCATTAAATTTATTTCGGATTTCGGATTATTTAGTTGCTCAAAATACGGTGTTTGGTTGGATATCTGGATTCATGCCAGAATCATTCCAATCATTTAACACTTTCATCGTATCGGAGT
Organism: Baccha elongata; assembly: GCA_951217065.1. Classification (NCBI taxonomy): domain Eukaryota; kingdom Metazoa; phylum Arthropoda; class Insecta; order Diptera; family Syrphidae; genus Baccha; species Baccha elongata. The sequence continues at coordinate 84,081,549 of OX578274.1, forward strand.
CTGTTAATACTTCGGAGTTAAGTACTCAATTAAATACTCATATACGAACATTTTGGGAGCTAGAAGAGTTGCCAACTACACCGATTCGATCAAAAGAAGACCGCTATTGTCATGAGTGGTATCAAAAGACTACATCAAGACGTACTGACGGTAGATATGTTGTTCGCCTACCATTCAAGCCTCAATCATCAAACAATTGGATTTTTTTAGATCTATTTCGTTAAAACAATTTTCTAGAATTGAAACATCGTTAGCTTTTAAAGCAGATCTAAAATCTCAATACTCAAATGTCATCTCTGAATATTTGTCTATGAACCATATGGATATGCGTCAAGTATCCCCACTGGAAAAGTTTGAAAACGGTCAAGTAAAATCCTTCTATCTACCCCATCACACAGTTTTAAAGCCAGAGAGTACGTCGACTAAAGTGCGTGTCGTTTTTAATGCGTCAAATGTATTTTCAAATGGTATCAGTCTGAATGACTTACTATCGTCATTAATATTGCGATGGAGGTTTTTTAAATATGTATTTAATTCTGACATAGAGAAAATGTACCGCCAAATTTTGATTGATTATCGTGACACTTCGTTTCAGCAAATTTTATTTCGTAATTCCATAACATCAGAAATTGAATATTTTGAACTACTGACTGTAACATTTGGAGTTAATTGTGCTCCCTACTTGGCCATTCGTACCCTCTTACAGCTAGCAAATAATGGTAGCATCGAGGTTCCACTTGCGTCAAAAATTCTACAGTCTGAATTTTACGTCGACGATGTTTTGTCTGGGGCTCACACTATCGAGTCCGCCAAACAGGTGCAAAATAAACTTATTTAATTGCTCGACTCAGCTGAGTTCCTCTTACGCAAGTGGACCTCGAATTCTCCTTGTTTACTCGAGCATTTACCTCGAGAACATGTTTTGAATGAGAATTTTTTAAAACTTGATTCTGATAGCAACACAAAAACCATGGGGGTACGGTGGAATGCTAAGGGCGACAATTTCTATTTCTCAACACAACCCATTTCATTGTCTAAAAGTCCCACAAAATGAGAGGTATTCTCTCAAATTGCACGACTGTTCGACCCTGCTGGATGGTTGGCTCCAGTAGTAATAGTTGTAAAAATGCTGATGCAAAAGTCTGGTTGGAAAAAACTGATTGGGATAAACCCATCAACCAAACACTTTTACTACTTGGGCCACTTTTGCTGAATCGTTGCCAGAAATACAGCAAATTGAAATACCTCGTTGGGTGGAATATGCTAAAACTACCGACATTCAATTTCATGGTTTTTAGTGTCTTTAACCCGCCTTGAGTTGTGTGGGGCACTGCTTCTCTCCAGAATGATAAAATTCTATTCGCTGAATTTTCCGGTACAGTCATTTAAAACTTTTTTGTGGACAGACTCCATTGTGTTAGCGTGGCTTAACAAACCACCTTATGTGTCGAAAACTTTTGTGGCAAACCACACAAGCGAAATTCTCGATAATGTGGGTGAGTCGACTTGGGGACACGTCAAATCTGCTGATAATCCTGCAGATCTGGCTACTCCTGATGCCTTCAGATTTAAGTCTCAATAGTTTTTGGTGGAAGGGTCTGTCGTGGCTCTGCAAACGATCTTTAGAATGGCCAGTCGCTGTACCAACCACCCCATGTATCGAAGATCTCGATTAAAAGTCAATAGTTACACTGGTAGCCCAAGAAGTCTCAGAAGATTTTCTAGATCGTTTTTCCAATATCTCACAATCTTGCTCAACATGAAATGGATTTTACAAAAAAACGTCTGTTTGTACTTGTCCAGAAAGTTCATAATGCTGCTGCATATTCTTTGTTGTCAAGTGGTAAATCAATTTTTCACAAAAGCCCTATTCTGTCGTTCAACCCATTTTTAGATCCAGAAAACCTTCTTAGAGTGAATGGCCGACTGTCTAAATCTGGTCTTTCTTACAACGAAAAGCACCCAATAATTCTGCCATATGCGTCTATACTTTCTTTGCTTTTAATCCAATTTACTCATGAGCTTTCTATTCATGGTGGCAATCTCTTGATGACGCGTTTAGTTCATCAATGTTTCTGGGTGCCGAAGCTAAAAAATCTTGTAATAGCTTGCATCCGACAATGTAAAACTTGTACGGTTCACAAGAAATCGCTTAACCGGCAAATTATGGCTGCTCTGCCTTCAGATCGATGCACTTTTTGACCGCCTTTTTGTGATCAAGGATACGCCTGTAGTTTTATGTTCGATTTCGTTGTTACAAAAAAAAAATATATTTACTTAAATAAAACGCAAGTTTATTTTATTTTAATAGTTTATTGAGCATCCGATCCCTTACCTCTGGTGGGGGGAAATCTTCAGCTATACGAAGTTCAATTAATACTAAAATCTTACAATGGTCAAGTCAACCTATTTATACTTATATATATATATATGCTTATGCAGCAATTCTGCATATCTAGAATAATTATTTCATCATTTATCTTTGTATGATGAAATCCTAACGATTTATTGTTATCTTTCTTTGTCTGTGACTTGTGTCAACAATGGATATGATTTAATTTCATTGCAAACTGCTTATATGACAAAATGTTCATAGAAGATACTTTGTATCTTCTTTATTGAAAGGGTGTTTTAAATATAATTATAATTGAATGTGAGGGTGTTCTGAGAACGTAACTCTGTGTGTTTGACTGCTTTTCAACAAAGGCAATTCACATTGAGGCAGCAAGTGATTTGTCCTCGGAAGCGTTCTTGGTGGCATTTTCACAATTCTCAGCAAGACGAGGTCTTCCTAAAGAAGTGTACTTAGACAACGGCACCAATTTCGTCGGTGCGGATTCCATTTTGCGCAAAGATTTCAAGAGGTTCATTAGTTCCATTCCACAAGAAACTCGGGGTAAATATTTACAACAGCAATTTTGCTTTCGATGGAAGGAGGAGTATTTGAAGAAGCTCCATCAAATAAATAAATGGAATGCGCCTGAAGAAAACATTAAGATAAATGACCTGGTTGTCATCAAAAATGAAAACTTACCTTCGTGTCACAAAAGTACACCCTGGCGCTGACGGTAGGGTGAGGGTGGCGACGTTGAAGACCCAACAGGGTGAATTAACTCGCCCAACCATAAAACTTTGCCTTTTACCAGCAAATGAAATTGTTTTTATATTGCCATTCAATATATATCATTTACATTTACTTTAATTTATTGCAGTTAGATTACTTTTTTTTTTGGCGCATCTCGCCAAGGCGGGGAGTAATGTTCGTGTATATTGTCACTTTGGTGTAACTTCAAATTCTATTGAGCACCACCTAGTGTGCTCTCAATACAAAGTGACAATATACACAAACCCTGTACCTCAGGCCGACCCTGGTTTTTCACTGTCCTTCACTATTTACAAATAATTTTCATTCTATTTCGTGCCTTACACTCGCCAAAATTATTATTAGAAAAGTATTCCTTGAGATTGCCGCCGACACAAGTCGCTATATTTTTTTTGCAAAGTATTCTGCATTTTAAATGATTTTATTTCATTGATTTGCGACCAGCAAAAGGTAAATGTAAATGATGCCTAAAACAAACTAATAAAAATTTAAATTCTTGTAAAAGATACAAACCGTGGTGTTTATCCTTTTAAGAAACCACACCATCGTAAACAAGAACTCCACCAAACATCGAGGATCCATATTAGGAGCAGGAGCTGAAAGAAGAAAACTCATTGGTGGGTATTTTGCCAGAGTGTACGTTTTGCCAGGAGGAAACACTGTGTATGGAGTCCCACAATGATCAAAGTTAGGCCCTCTACTTTTCATCATATACGTAAATGACTTTTCTAAAAAAAAGCACAGTATATGCGTATGCTGATGACACAATAATTGTGGTAAGTCACAAAAATGTTGAGATAGCAGAAATCATAATGTAACAAGAATTTGATGCAGTAACAGCATGATAATAGTCCTATAATAAATGCCCAAAAAACTAAAGCCATGCAGAAAGGACGACAACTGCTCGGATATAATCGAAAATGTGCCGCCACATAAACATCTGGGAATTACAGTAGATTATAATCCGAAATAGAGCTACCACGTTCATGCTGTGACTATGCTGATGTTCTACGTCAAAGTTACTTCGGACTTGTTGAACCTCATTTACGTAAGATATGGCATTTTCTTTTTGGCATGGGGGAAGGCACCGCAATTTACAAGCCTTAAGAATATAGTATTAAAACTACAAAAAATTAAATATCAATATTATTCAACAGAAGATTAATAGATAATGACAAAAAACTATTTAATATATCGCAGATACACAAACTAGAAGTAGCATCAAATTCCTATGATGATAATACCTACAAGATTATTACACAACAAATTTTCAATACAAGGAGAAGTCAACAAAACCAATACAACATTGCAACTGGAATGAATATGGACAAAGACGATATGACGTTGTGATCCCATCAGTGTTTAATTAGCTTCCTAGCGATCTACGAAATTTGCCAAAAATTCAATTTCAGAAAAAAGTTAAACAATTTTTTTTAAATAGAGGAATATAATTCATAGAACACATTAATATTGAATATTTTCATTGTAATATAGAACTCAGAATTAAAAAGTAAACATTTTTGTACCTAGCCTTCTGCAGACAAGTCCTTAAGGCTTTGCAGTTAAAAAAAATAAATAATTGTAATTCTTTATGAAACAAAATCTGAAACAGAACCCTGTGGAACACCTTTATCCATCTTTTGCACATTAATGAAAACTATATTTATTAAAACTTTTTGTTCCCTTTCAATCAAGTAATCCCATTGTATAAATCACAGCATACTTTTAATATTGGATGTTCAGTACATTTACCTGATCGAAAACCAAACTGATTTTCAGAAAAGAAATTATTTTTTTAAAGAAAAGATAGCATGCGCGTTTAAATTAATTTTTCAAACAGCTTCGAAAACGTGGGAAGCAAGGAGAAAGGCCTGTAATTAATAGTATCCTTACGATTTCCTTTTTTAAAAATTGAAATAACCTCAGCAATCTTCAGTGCATTAGGGATTATCCCAAAGTTAACTCTTCAGTTGAAGATATATGTATTTCTCCAGGCGATAATTCTTGAAAGCAGAAGCTGTTAGATTCTTTTGTGGTACGGAAGGTTTTAGAGCTTAGTGACATTTACAAAATAGTCGTTTAAACTATTTGATATTAAATAGGGATCAGAAGAAAGAACATCATTGCACATGATGTTAGTTGTCTCATTAGACTTAGTTTGCTTTCCTAAAATACAATTAACAACTTGCCATTCTTTTTTCACATGGCCCTTATATTGATTCAAACGGTTTTCATAATATGATTCAAGAGCCTTTGCAGTGAGTTAATTCCATTCAATACCCTCTTACAGCTAGCAAATAATGGTAGCATCGAGGTTCCACTTGCGTCAAAAATTCTACAGTCTGAATTTTACGTCGACGATGTTTTGTCTGGGGCTCACACTATCGAGTCCGCCAAACAGGTGCAAAATAAACTTATTTAATTGCTCGACTCAGCTGAGTTCCTCTTACGCAAGTGGACCTCGAATTCTCCTTGTTTACTCGAGCATTTACCTCGAGAACATGTTTTGAATGAGAATTTTTTAAAACTTGATTCTGATAGCAACACAAAAACCATGGGGGTACGGTGGAATGCTAAGGGCGACAATTTCTATTTCTCAACACAACTCATTTCATTGTCTAAAAGTCCCAGAAAATGAGAGGTATTCTCTCAAATTGCACGACTGTTCGACCCTGCTGGATGGTTGGCTCCAGTAGTAATAGTTGTAAAAATGCTGATGCAAAAGTCTGGTTGGAAAAAACTGATTGGGATAAACCCATCAACCAAACACTTTTACTACTTGGGCCACTTTTGCTGAATCGTTGCCAGAAATACAGCAAATTGAAATACCTCGTTGGGTGGAATATGCTAAAACTACCGACATTCAATTTCATGGTTTTTAGTGTCTTTAACCCGCCTTGAGTTGTGTGGGGCACTGCTTCTCTCCAGAATGATAAAATTCTATTCGCTGAATTTTCCGGTACAGTCATTTAAAACTTTTTTGTGGACAGACTCCATTGTGTTAGCGTGGCTTAACAAACCACCTTATGTGTCGAAAACTTTTGTGGCAAACCACACAAGCGAAATTCTCGATAATGTGGGTGAGTCGACTTGGGGACACGTCAAATCTGCTGATAATCCTGCAGATCTGGCTACTCCTGATGCCTTCAGATTTAAGTCTCAATAGTTTTTGGTGGAAGGGTCTGTCGTGGCTCTGCAAACGATCTTAAGAATGGCCAGTCGCTGTACCAACCACCCCATGTATCGAAGATCTCGATTAAAAGTCAATAGTTACACTGGTAGCCCAAGAAGTCTCAGAAGATTTTCTAGATCGTTTTTCCAATATCTCACAATCTTGCTCAACATGAAATGGATTTTACAAAAAAACGTCTGTTTGTACTTGTCCAGAAAGTTCATAATGCTGCTGCATATTCTTTGTTGTCAAGTGGTAAATCAATTTTTCACAAAAGCCCTATTCTGTCGTTCAACCCATTTTTAGATCCAGAAAACCTTCTTAGAGTGAATGGCCGACTGGCTAAATCTGGTCTTTCTTACAACGAAAAGCACCCAATAATTCTGCCATATGCGTCTATACTTTCTTTGCTTTTAATCCAATTTACTCATGAGCTTTCTATTCATGGTGGCAATCTCTTGATGACGCGTTTAGTTCATCAATGTTTCTGGGTGCCGAAGCTAAAAAATCTTGTAATAGCTTGCATCCGACAATGTAAAACTTGTACGGTTCACAAGAAATCGCTTAACCGGCAAATTATGGCTGCTCTGCCTTCAGATCGATGCACTTTTTGACCGCCTTTTTGTGATCAAGGATACGCCTGTAGTTTTATGTTCGATTTCGTTGTTACAAAAAAAAAATATATTTACTTAAATAAAACGCAAGTTTATTTTATTTTAATAGTTTATTGAGCATCCGATCCCTTACCTCTGGTGGGGGGAAATCTTCAGCTATACGAAGTTCAATTAGTACTAAAATCTTACAATGGTCAAGTCAACCTATTTATACTTATATATATATATATGCTTATGCAGCAATTCTGCATATCTAGAATAATTATTTCATCATTTATCTTTGTATGATGAAATCCTAACGATTTATTGTTATCTTTCTTTGTTTGTGACTTGTGTCAACAATGGATATGATTTAATTTCATTGCAAACTGCTTATATGACAAAATGTTCATAGAAGATACTTTGTATCTTCTTTATTGAAAGGGTGTTTTAAATATAATTATAATTGAATGTGAGGGTGTTCTGAGAACGTAACTCTGTGTGTTTGACTGCTTTTCAACAAAGGCAATTCACATTGAGGCAGCAAGTGATTTGTCCTCGGAAGCGTTCTTGGTGGCATTTTCACAATTCTCAGCAAGACGAGGTCTTCCTAAAGAAGTGTACTTAGACAACGGCACCAATTTCGTCGGTGCGGATTCCATTTTGCGCAAAGATTTCAAGAGGTTCATTAGTTCCATTCCACAAGAAACTCGGGGTAAATATTTACAACAGCAATTTTGCTTTCGATGGAAGGAGGAGTATTTGAAGAAGCTCCATCAAATAAATAAATGGAATGCGCCTGAAGAAAACGTTAAGATAAATGACCTGGTTGTCATCAAAAATGAAAACTTACCTTCGTGTCACAGAAGTACACCCTGGCGCTGACGGTAGGGTGAGGGTGGCGACGTTGAAGACCCAACAGGGTGAAATAACTCGCCCAACCATAAAACTTTGCCTTTTACCAGCAAATGAAATTGTTTTTATATTGCCATTCAATATATATCATTTACATTTACTTTAATTTATTGCAGTTAGATTACTTTTTTTTTTGGCGCATCTCGCCAAGGCGGGGAGTAATGTTCGTGTATATTGTCACTTTGGTGTAACTTCAAATTCTATTGAGCACCACCTAGTGTGCTCTCAATACAAAGTGACAATATACACAAACCCTGTACCTCAGGCCGACCCTGGTTTTTTACTGTCCTTCACTATTTACAAATAATTTTCATTCTATTTCGTGCCTTACACTCGCCAAAATTATTATTAGAAAAGTATTCCTTGAGATTGCCGCCGACACAAGTCGCTATATTTTTTTTGCAAAGTATTCTGCATTTTAAATGATTTTATTTCATTGATTTGCGACCAGCAAAAGGTAAATGTAAATGATGCCTAAAACAAACTAATAAAAATTTAAATTCTTGTAAAAGATACAAAACGTGGTGTTTATCCTTTTAAGAAACCACACCATCGTAAACAAGAACTCCACCAAACATCGAGGATCCATATTAGGAGCAGGAGCTGAAAGAAGAAAACTCATTGGTGGGTATTTTGCCAGAGTGTACGTTTTGCCAGGAGGAAACACTGTGTATGGAGTCCCACAATGATCAAAGTTAGGCCCTCTACTTTTCATCATATACGTAAATGACTTTTCTAAAAAAAAAAAAACAGTATATGCGTATGCTGATGACACAATAATTGTGGTAAGTCACAAAAATGTTGAGATAGCAGAAATCATAATGTAACAAGAATTTGATGCAGTAACAGCATGATAATAGTCCTATAATAAATGCCCAAAAAACTAAAGCCATGCAGAAAGGACGACAACTGCTCGGATATAATCGAAAATGTGCCGACACATAAACATCTGGGAATTACAGTAGATTATAATCCGAAATAGAGCTACCACGTTCATGCTGTGACTATGCTGATGTTCTACGTCAAAGTTACTTCGGACTTGTTGAACCTCATTTACGTAAGATATGGCATTTTCTTTTTGGCGTGGGGGAAGGCACCGCAATTTACAAGCCTTAAGAATATAGTATTAAAACTACAAAAAATTAAATATCAATATTATTCAACAGAAGATTAATAGATAATGACAAAAAACTATTTAATATATCGCAGATACACAAACTAGAAGTAGCATCAAATTCCTATGATGATAATACCTACAAGATTATTACACAACAAATTTTCAATACAAGGAGAAGTCAACAAAACCAATACAACATTGCAACTGGAATGAATATGGACAAAGACGATATGACGTTGTGATCCCATCAGTGTTTAATTAGCTTCCTAGCGATCTACGAAATTTGCCAAAAATTCAATTTCAGAAAAAAGTTAAACAATTTTTTTTAAATAGAGGAATATAATTCATAGAACACATTAATATTGAATATTTTCATTGTAATATAGAACTCAGAATTAAAAAGTAAACATTTTTGTACCTAGCCTTCTGCAGACAAGTCCTTAAGGCTTTGCAGTTAAAAAAAATAAATAATTGTAATTCTTTATGAAACAAAATCTGAAACAGAACCCTGTGGAACACCTTTATCCATCTTTTGCACATTAATGAAAACTATATTTATTAAAACTTTTTGTTCCCTTTCAATCAAGTAATCCCATTGTATAAATCACAGCATACTTTTAATATTGGATCTTCAGTACATTTACCTGATCAAAAACCAAACTGATTTTCAGAAAAGAAATTATTTTTTTAAAGAAAAGATAGCATGCGCGTTTTAATTAATTTTTCAAACAGCTTCGAAAACGTGGGAAGCAAGGAGAAAGGCCTGTAATTAATAGTATCCTTACGATTTCCTTTTTTAAAAATTGAAATAACCTCAGCAATCTTCAGTGCATTAGGGATTATCCCAAAGTTAACTCTTCAGTTGAAGATATATGTATTTCTCCAGGCGATAATTCTTGAAAGCAGAAGCTGTTAGATTCTTTTGTGGTACGGAAGGTTTTAGAGCTTAGTGACATTTACAAAATAGTCGTTTAAACTATTTGATATTAAATAGGGATCAGAAGAAAGAACATCATTGCACATGATGTTAGTTGTCTCATTAGACTTAGTTTGCTTTCCTAAAATACAATTAACAACTTGCCATTCTTTTTTCACATGGCCCTTATATTGATTCAAACGGTTTTCATAATATGATTCAAGAGCCTTTGCAGTGAGTTAATTCCATTCAAATTGGGAATTTTTAATAGAAAATGTCACACCCTCAGGTAAAAAGAGCAAGAGAACAATGACATCTGGAAGACATACCCTTGTACCCTCGATTAGGTTCGACGCGCACACTCCGACTCCATTAGAGTAACTTATTTTTATTATTGTATTCTAATGTAATAACATTTTGTTAATAAAATATATTTTTTTTTATATAAAACTTTTACAATTAGTTAACTGGCGCCCGAGCAGGGACAGCATCAATAAAAAAGTGATACACAAAGTGAAATCAAAAACTTTAGAGTTGCTGAATCAGAATAAAAAAGTGAATATAGATTAAATAAAAATCTATCACCGTTGGAACACCAAAGATAATTCAACGAAAATCGTAGGACATAAAGCACCTTACGTTGCGGGAACTGCAAAAGCAAAAGCATCAGGAGAAGTAGACGCATAGGAAGTCCAAAATCTAAGAAGAATCCAGCAGGAGTTCAAAAATACGAAATAAACACATCGGTCCAGAAAAATTATACAGTAAGAAAATTACATAAACTATTTTTTTTATTTTTATTCAGTGAATGTGAAACTATTTTTTATTATAAGAAACAATTCAATTAAAAGTGTAAATATGAACGCACAACAAGTAACCGATCTAATTACTCAGACAGCAAAAGAGGTAACTAGTTCTCTAAAAGCACAGGTAGACGAAATAAAATTAAGTTTAGCTAATTTAACCTCAGGTGATTCAATAACAACATACACCGACATATAACTATGTAACCCTGCAATAACGGGAGGAGAACTTTTAGATGTAGTGAAATGTCTTCCCACTTTTGACGGTAGCAATTATGTTAGTTGGAGGATTGTAGTCAGCAACTGCATGAAGATATTTTTTTTTTTTTTTTTTTTTATAATAGGCGCGCACTAAAGGGATTAGTCTACTCTTAATATGGTGAACACAGTACGAGCATTAGGAAAAAAGGGAGGGGTTTGAAAGGAGATGCCGATGAACATTAGTTTTGAAGTTCTGAGTTTTGAAATGCGATGGAAAAACAGAGGCGGGTAATGCGTTCCACATTCGTGTAGTGCGGCTGAAGAAAGAATCTCTGTATTTAACGGTACGTCCGAAATTGGATTCTAGGGTAAACTGATGAGCATTCCTTGAAGCACGAGTATTACGGTTGAATTGTTTGAGGGGAGGAATTTCTTCTGAGCATTGCTTATAAAAATAACGATAGAACAACGTGAGACATGATACGTTTCGACGGTGCTCGAGAGACGTAATTGTATCAGTTATTGACCTATCACCTATCATTTTTATAGCTCTATTTTGTATTCTATCCAAGAAACTCAACGACGTTATTGGAGCACCTGCCCAGATGTGGGAGTTATATTCGAGCTTTGGACGAATATATGCCTTATAAATAATGGCTAGATCAGACGGGGAGAAAAATTTCTTGCATCTTCGGAGGAAACCTAAACATTTCGCAGCAGATTTAGCGGTGTCAAATATGTGTTCATTCCACAGAAGGTGGTTTGTAATGCACATACCGAGAACTGAAAGCTGTTCGGTTTCCTCGATGCAAGTACCACTCATGGAAAGTGGCATGGAAGGAAGGTTTCGCTTTAATGAAAGTAAACAGCATTGTGTTTTTGAAGCATTAAATTCTACGCGATTTTTTATTCCCCATTGGACAATGCTATCAAGATCAGAATTTAATGAGCTTATCATATTAAGCCGTTCAAGATCCACTTCCGAAGAACATGGGCGAGAATCAGGAAATGAATATGAAAAACTGAGGGTACCATCATCAGCAAAACAGTTGAGTAGATTAGAAGTTGTAGACAGGAGATCATTTATAAAAATGAGAAAGAGAGTCGGAGACAAAACGGAGCCCTGGGGCACACCAGCATTTATTTTGTGGGTTTCAGATTTGAATCCATCCAATACAACTTGTTTTGAACGGTTCGAAAGGTAATTTCTAATCCAACGAAGAAGAGATTCATCGACGCCAAAAGCACGCATTTTCGAAAGAAGAGCTTGATGCCAAACTCTATCAAATGCCTTTGAAATATCAAGTGCAACAATCTTACTTTCTCCAAAACGATGTAAAGATTTGTTCCACTGCTCGGTGAGATAAACTATCAGATCACCAGTGGACCTGTTGCTACGAAAGCCGTACTGCCGGTCATTTAGAAGCTTCCGTTCCTCAAGATATTTCTTAAGTTGAAAGTTAATCAACGTTTCCATGACCTTGGAAATAAGGGACGTAAGTGCAATCGGTCGGTAGTTTGAGGGTGAAGAAGATTCGCCTTTTTTAGGGACAGGCTGGACAAATGCTGTTTTCCATCTACTCGGGAAGAGACCAGTAAATATATGAGCCAGTTAAGGAGGGGAGTAGGTACTATGCAGTCACAAACATTGTTAGGAATAAAGTGATAGGAGCAGCAAACGACATTTTAACAATGAACGCATTTAAATGTGGATGCGATAATAGGTAGATTAGATATTACGTACGAAGACAAAAGGCCTATACATATGCTACAAAGTGAACTTTCCAATTTAAGACAGGGAAAACAGTCCTAACAAGAATTTTTCGACAACGTTAGTAAAACACTCACATTAATTACGAACAAAACAATAAAGACATATGGACCACAAAAAGCTGAAACTAGTTGTTTTATAAACGTAGCTAGAGATAACGCATTAAGAACATTCATACTTGGTTTGAATCAACCAATATCTCAAATAGTGTTCTCTTTGAATCCGCTTAACCTTCCTAATGGACTAGCCAGACCCAAGAGATAGAGTCAAATATGTCTCAATTTAAAGAGAATCTCCATTCTGCACATAGAATGACCTCCATACCACCAAGGTTCAATCATATGAACCAACCCAGACAGGTAGTACCAGCTGCCAATAATTCAAATAACAAAATTCAGAGACAAAACTTTTCTCAAAAAAGTCATCAAAGGATGGATATTCCAAACAGTGGACAATTTAGAAGACCGACTTAGCATAACCCAACTCAGCATAACGGACAGAGTCATTCCCAGAATCCAAACCGAAATACGTTTAATCATCCTCCCAGGAATTTTAATACCAACAATCACTACAACCCGTTTAAGCGAGAAAGGACACCAAGTGATCAAATTCCTACTAAAGCTCCTAGACTACATCATTTAAATGAAAATGTTGATTTTTTACAGTAAGGCACGACCTGCCTTGTATCGAGCGAACACACACGAAGTCAGGTAGTTTATTCAATATTCTTATTGACACAACATAATTATGTTAAACCAAATAATGAGATATCAACAAAACAATTAGAAGTTAGGTCTATAGTAAATATTGTCCATGGCACAACAATTATCGATAAATATCAGGATTTAAATATATTTGTTGTAAAGGAGAAATTTCACATTCTCCCAGAGTTAACCAATTATGACGCGATCATAGGAGTGAAATTATTAAAGAAAATCAATGGAATAATTAATATTGGACAGAACACGTTAGAATTCGCGACAGGCATAGTACCTCTGTAATTCGACGATAAATTTCTGAACCACATTAATATAGAAAGTAGTGAGAAAAAATATATAGTTAAGTTAAAAGAAACTCTGAGACAATATCAAGGAATATTTACCCCTCAACCCAATTACCTACCAATCAACACCCAGGTTGAATGTGACATACCCACGTCATATAATGACGCTATATGGAGAAAGCAATATCCATACCCGCAAAGCGCAAACACTTTCATTAATTCTGAAATCAAACCACTACTAGAGAACGGTGTAATTCGTCCTAGTAGGAGTCCATATAAGATTTTAAGAAACTAAACTCTGCAACAAAAACATTTAAATATCCTATGGCAGAAACATCCATTATACTAATTAACCTTGCCGTTTGGGCTCAAAAATGCCCCTGCTATTTTTTAAGCAGCAATGGATGACATACTAACACCATATGTTGGTAAATTTTGCCGTGTCTATATTGATGATGTTATAATATTCTCAGAATCAGCTGAAGAACATTTAACACACATCGAGACAATCATCAAGGCACTAAGTGCGGCACATATGACCATAAGTAATGAAAAATCCATTTATTTTAAGGAAGAGGTTAAATATCTTGGCTATGTTATCAGCCACAATTGTATTAAAACTGACCCAGACAAGCTCAAAACAATCAACGAATATCCTGAACCGACTACAATTCGACAGCTGAGAAGCTTCTTGGGCATGTCAGGTTACTACAGGAGATTCATACAGTACTATGCACATGTTGCAAAACCGCTCACACTGTTCCTCAGAGGTATAGAAAATTGTAAACGTAAAACTATAAACATAGAATTTACATCAGAAGCTTTTGGCCATAGTTTGGGCATTGAGCGATCTTAGAAATTACCTGTACGGGCACGCTGGAATTAAGATCTATACGGATCACCAGCCGCTTACATTTTCGATAGGTAATAAGAAATAAAACGCCAAAACGAAACGTTGGAGGGCCTTCATAGAAGAATTTTCTGCCGAAATAATCTATAAGCCAGGGAAGGAAAATGTAGTTGCCGACGCCTTAAGTCGTCAGAACTTAAATCATTTACCGAACTCAGACATAGGTACCTGTCATAGTGCAGAATCCAGTCAAGCCATAGATATCCCAAGATTAACCAAGAAATTAAATCAATTTAAGAATCAAATTAATTTTTTGGAATCCAATATAAATATTATTAAGTCTGTATAACACAAATACACGGTAAGTTTTGGAAACACCGAGTAGAATTCAAAGACTCAAATATAGTTAAATATATGAAGGAAATAATCCACTCAAGTGTAATGCTATTTATTTTTCAGAGGAAACATTATTTAAAATTGAGAAAGATCTACTAAGAGAATTTCCAAATAGCAAATTTATACATACCAGTATATTAGTTATGAATATCGAGGAGAAGGAAGAACAGATTAAGCTAATAAAAGAAACACATAATAGAGCCCATAGGGTAGCACTTGAAAACTACAAACAAATAACTAGAGATTATTTTTGACAGTTAATATTACCCCAAATTCAAGAATATTTTAAATTATGCGAAAATTGCTAAACTAAACTAAACTAAACAAATATTTCCCAAGAAACAGGAGATTGGTGAGACACCAATACCACGGCGAGGGGGAGATCACGTCCACGCTGACATCTACTATACACACAACAAAATGTTTCTTACGCAGTAGATAGCTTTTCAAAGTATTTAATTGCACTCGAAGTAGAAAACAAAATTCACGCAAAGGAAACACTGATAAACATCCTTCCTATTTTTGGTGCAGTTGACACTGTTGTGACAGATAACGAAAAAACTTTTTGCTCAGAAGCAACCAAATTAGATCTCACACGTTTTGGGATAAAACAATACAACACACCTGTTAACAATAGTACTACGGTATGATAGAGAAAGTACACAGTACAATTACAGAACTGATAAGACTGGATACTTACGATAACCCACACCAGACAAAAGAACAGCTCATGCCTCATGCAGTAAAACAATATAACGAAACAATACATTCAATAACGAACGAAAAACCAAATGAATTTTTCACAGCAATGAGAAATACTCCTGTATACGTATACCTGACGTTATTAAGGAAAAACAAGGTAAGACACTCCACGTAAGAAACAAAGACAGACACGACAAGGTGTACAAAGAAAACGACATAGTATACGAAAAATCTGACAGAAGCCAGACAAAAGGGAAACCTGTATACGTTAAGAGGAAATTAAAACATCAGAATAATAAAAACACTATAATCGACTCTAAAAATAAAGTTATATACAAGTATAACTTAAGGAGCTAATCTTTCTTTTGATTCCAGATGATTATATTAACAATACTAACAGCAATACTTTGAACAGCTACTATATACGCAGAAATACAGATTACAAATTTTTCGTCAGAGGACTACATTCTGATAGAAGACGGAAATGTCGCAATTAGAACAGCACGGGTGAAATATTTCATACCACCACTTTAAGTTATTATAGGGTAATTCTTAATAATATAGTTACCAAGCACAGTACCCAAAAGTTAAAATTTAAACATTTATATGGACTCAAGTTAGTAAACCAACTCTCCATATTACGTATAGGGTTTTCCAATAAGAGGTGTTATGGGAAAAGGATATGGTCCTGTAAGCGTGTTCGTGGCGGCCATTTGGCTGATGTTGTGTTCCATTATTAACGTACAAAAATCACAAGTAAGACTTATTATACCCAGTTGAATAACACTCTTTAATAACATCTATAGTACCTATAATTGTACACAAGAATTGAATATTAAAATATGCAAAAAAGATCTTAAACCTAATTGTTTAACAGAAATCCTAAATAAAGGTACATCTAAATGTGAAATTATTTTAGAAAAGAAGCTCGAAATAAGTTATGTAAACCATAAACACATTGTAACTACAGGAGAAGTAATTATAAATGATAATGTCATGGTACACAATTAATACAGTTTTCTGACACTGTAATTATTAATGATAAGGAATTGAAGAATTTTGATGTAAAATTAAATAGACATATTAAGACAAACAAGGAGTCGGAAATTAAAGTTATTAAATATTTAGAATCAAGTGACGAATTATTGAAATTTACAAATACCGATTATTTACAACCATACGTCAAAAATGTAAAAGATCATCCAATAGTTTGGGGACTTTCAATAAATATAATAGTCATACATGTATCTTGTTCTGTATATAAATTAATCACCTTCAAAATAAACAACAGAAAGAATAATCAGATTGACATAGGAATATCCTTGTCTGAAACTCAAATATCCCAATTCAAATTGGGAATTTTCCATAGAAAATGTCACACGCTCAGATAAAAAGAGCAAGCGAACAATGACATCTAGAAGACATAAAAACCCTAAAATAGCCACACACCCAAATGATACAATACAACGCACAATATACAAAATGGGTGCACTTTATCTGGAAACTATTAAAACTAAAAGATAACTGTACATAGAAGATAAGATTGAAACAATTGTCGATGAAGCCACTTAACCAAAAAGACGTACGTTACTCGAACGTAACAGTACAGCATCCTAGGATCAACAGAGGATTCATGAAGGAGATCATAGCGACGAATGGGCAGAACGACTTGTACTCTCGATTAGGTTCAACGCTCTCTCCGACTCCATTAGAGTAACTTATTTTTAATATTGTAACCTAATGTAATAATATTTTGTTAATAAAATTTATTTTTTTTTTAAATTTTACAATTTGTTAACTCAGTGCGACTTTTTACACGTTTGCAGAGTTGAGAATCATATTTTTTAAAATTTAGATTCATTGTGTGCTTTTTGCACTTATAAGCTATTTTGTTTTTTAGGTTTATTTGTTTTAATAATTTTTGTGACATCCAAGGCTTCAAGAGTTTTGTTTTACTTGTGTAATTCAATAGTTTTTTTTGGAACTTTCCATATGTCTACTTAATATTGAAATAAAGTTATCATAAGCTTCAGAAGAGTTGCTTTTAGAAAAAGAAGTTTCCCAAAATTCATACCATAATTTATGACGTAGGGTGTCGAAATCAATTTCATATTTAGATTGGCCCTGCTCGATTCGTTGCGAAGTATCATTTTCGAAATTTTTTAACACACATAAATGGTGATCGGTTATTTTACAGTCGTGCACTTCACTAAAAAATATAGACTTGTTAAAACGTACAAAAATATGATCAATGCAACTTGCAGTTGTGGTTGTTACGCGAGTGGGAAAATTTACAAGACTTTCTTACCCAAATCAAACACATAACACATCGAAGAAATATAATTACAGGTATCAGTATCATTTTCCTTCCAAATATCAACATTCATGTCACCTGCAACAATCAATTTTTTTTCTTTGGTATTATTCAAAATATCAAAGAACTCTTCAATAAAAACACGTAAGATATCCGCACTGACAAATTCAATTTTTGTATGATTACATACAATATCAATTTTTATATACGCTGCTATACCACCAGCAAAGTAGGATTCATTACATTTGGTACACAAAGTGTAGTGTATATTATAAAGATCTAATTCATTTTCACTTATGATGGCACCACCCCGAGAGGATATTACCATTCTCATCGATATCCAGGCAGCGATAAAAGCAATTTCTGCTGTTGAAATAAAGTTCAAGCTTGTGAAAAGCTGTCACGAAGAGCTTAAAGTTCTTGCCACACAGCATAATGTAACACTCTGCTGGGTCCCCGGTCACGCGGGTATCATTGGAAATGAGAAAGCTGATGAATTGGCAAGAAAAAGCTCAGCACTTAGCCTAGAACTCTCAGAAAAGAGCGTAAAGCCTTCGTCGACCTCAACCTTAAGGGGATCAAACAGGATTTAATGTTTTCTGGAAACGGCTCAAACAAGGTGAAGACCTTGGGGATCAAACAGGATTTAATATTTCCTGGAAACGGATCAAACAAGGAGAAGACCTTGTGGATCAAACAGGATTTAATGTTTCCTGCAAATGGAACAAAAAAGGAGAAGAACTTAAATCCTGTTTGATCCCCAAGCGGTTCTCCTTGTTTGAGCCGTTTCCAGGAAACATTAAATCCTGTTTGATCCCCAAGGTCTTCTCCTTGTTTGATCCTTTACAGGAAACAATAAATCCAGCTAGATCCCAAAGGTTTTCTCCTTCTTTGATCCGTTTCCAGGAAACATCAAATCCTGTTTGATCCCCAAGGTCTGCTCTTTGTTTGATCTATTTCCAGGAAACATTAATTCCTGTTTGATTCCCAAGGTCTTCTTCTTGTTTGATCCGTTTCCAGGTAACATTAAATACTGTTTGATCCCCAAGGTCTTCTTCTTGTTTGATCCGTTTGCAGGAAACATTAAATCCTGTTTGATCCCCAAGGTCTTCTCCTTGTAGGATCCCTTTCCAGGAAACATTAAATCCTGTTTGAACTTCAAGGTCTTCTCCTTGTTTGATCCGTTTTTAGTTCTCAGCGTGACGTCGTGCTGTACACTCGTGTCGAGAACCTTTCTTAGTTAATATCTACTTTTGCCTTACTCATAATTTAAAATTCACAAAATGTCTTGCGAAATATGTCATCTCAAAGTTAAAAGAGCGGATTTAAAAATTAAATGTAATAATTGCAATAAGTTTTTTCATGCAAAATGTCTAAAATTGCAAGCCATCGATCTTGAAGACATAAACAAAAATTTATCACCATGGTAATGTAATAAATGCCAGTCAAAGCGATGAGATTCAGCCTCTGGTTCTCATGCAGTTTCCGCATCTCCAACTTCTCTTCCAAAACCAACGTCTCCACCACTACAAACACCATCAACACCGTCCACTACCACCCAAACCTCCCTCAACTCCACCACTAGCCTGCCGCAAAAAGACCCATCAAAAGTCACTTTAGAAATAGTTTATGCGAAAGTAGTCGTCATCGAAATATTTCAACAATATCAATTTGAAGCTCTCGGAACCAAAAACAAAGAGTGCAAAGGTAAAATAAAATCTTTGTGAAGAGAAGGGTCAACAAGCTCGAACAACAGCTACTAGCCAACTGCATTGAAATTATTAATATTCCTTGTGACAATGCAGAATCATCAAGCACCGACAGCTCTCAAAATCTTTTGCGATGTTCTGAATATGACGATCACTGAAGCTGATATTGATCACTGCTACATAAAAACAATAAATCAAAGCAAAGCTCAGTAGAGGCAGCGGCAAAGGCAGAGGCAAACAATAAAAAAAACCATTTTACATGTTAAATTTGCCTCTCGTAGCTTGAAAGAGAAAATTATGAAAGCAAATCATGAAAAAAACACAAATTGAAAACAACCTTATGCAGTATTCGAGCTTTAGAAGAGAACATTTATATAAATGAGAGCCTTTCTCAAAACACTCGTCAACTATATAAAGCAGCTGCAGCAATTAAAGTATCTAAGAACAATAAATTTGTGTGGACCAGAAATGGGATCGTTTACATGAGTAAAAAAGAAGGTCATAACTTAATCAAAATAACAAGTTCTACTGATCTTATCAAAATACAATGAGTTCTCAATTTTTATTGAATATTCATGTAAACGATCCATCCTACCACTATAATAAAATTGAAAGTGATAATGAAATAAATGCTCCTAATTCTTGATTATAATTCTTAGTGAAATCCGGATTCCACTCTGGCAGCTTTCATTACTGCTAATAAAAAGATCATTCAGAGAAGACTCATAATTTAAACCAACAACAATATTACTTGCACTATCACTACTACTGAGATCAAATAATTCATTATGAGGTAGCATAGTATAAACTATATATTATAATAAAAATAAAAAATAATTTGATTATAAATAGTTAAGGTATTCGATGCACCTTATGAATTTGATCTCCATACCAGCCTTACGCATCATAACTTTACCATGTCTCACCCATAGGAATTCATATTTTAGATTTTTGTTTGCCATTTTCGCCCCCCTCAACAAAACCTTTGTATCATGAGATAGCCAGTCATTGACATAGATTTTACTTTTGCAAGAGTAAAAACATTTTTCAGCATCGATTGGAGCTTTGGTAGCATGTGACGCAGTCAAGATTTCCTCTTTCACTCTTCTGCTACGGAATTGCACCATCACTGTACCAGTTGATTTCCCCTTGCGCTTCAGTCTAAAGCACGCATCCACATCGTTCTCGTCTATTTGCAAATTGACACCCTTTTTGATGACTTGGGCCACCGTTGCACGCAAATTTTCGTTCCCAAAAAGAGGAACATCACGTAGTTCGATAAAATTTGAGTGACTCATATACTCGGCCTTGTTAAGTCGCTCTTTATTTCTCTCAGCTCCTCTTTAATGAGTTTATTTTCTTTTTCTTATTTCTGACAGCATTTCAGTTGTCTTTTCAAGTGCACTGATTTGTTGTTGCATCAGAAGTAGCGATCGAACTGTGTTGTTAAGTGTTGTTTTATTTTCCAAAACGTTAAGGTGAATGCCCTCCAGAGTTATTTTGCTTTCGTCTCGAGGTATGTCATTGCTGACAATAGAAGAAGACAAAACCTGAGTGAATTGTTTCTTTTCTGCTTTAAACACGAATTGCAGGTCCATGGTTTTTTTCGATTTTATGATAGAATCCACATCTATAGGACTTAAATGAACACACTCCGCATGCATTTGAAGCTTGCAATCAGTGCATTTTATCTTACATGAATCTCTACTGATTCTTGATTTACAAACACGGCAATTCATTTTTTTTTTCTTTATTTATGTGTAGTATTAGACTAAATTCAACAGCGATAAGCAACTGCTTTCACTTTCACGTCTTTACTCGTTGGCGGCTAAACTTGAACTCTGTAAAGATGGTTTTGGTTGTAGGTTTTAAAACTTCATTATTAATCCACTCCTATCTACTTGGGAAAAAACATTGGTATGGCCTAACCTAACCTAACCTATGTATCAGCACCTAGAGCCTTAACGGCTAAACCGATTTACTTCAAATTTGGTATGTAGGGTTTGTATACCAAGTTAACACATGGTAACCAGACGGGACAAACAGGAATCACACACAAGCTGATAAGAGAGGTTTCCGACCGTCATAAAACATTGAAGAACTATAATAAACAAAGATAAACTATCTGACCGTCGTAAAACTAAAACATTTACGACCCAAGCCGCCAACAGATAAGAAGGATTTTTAATGACCGACGCTCCCGATAACTACCACAAAGCGAACCATCGAGGAGATGCAACTGATCGAGGATAGGCAAATCGATTCCAACCCCGAAGCAGTTCACACATTAATACTTAACCATTAGTTTGTAATTTTTTTTTTTGCATTTTAATTAATTTTTTATTTTTTTCATTTTCTTATATCTATCTTAATGCTAGACAAAATATCTTCAACAACTAGCTTACATATTAACTTAACTAACTTACTGGCCCCATACGGGCGCTCTAAATTATACTATAACTATATTTAAAAATGCCTTTCAGCGTAAAAACTAACTTAAATTAAAATTCAATATTACTTATAACTAAACGAGAAATTTTTAAAAACTCGTTTTCCCATGACATTTATTTTATATAAAACTTAAAACTACCCTTTACCTAAATAAAACTAAATTAACCTAAATAAAACTAAAATATACGTAAATATACGTTAATAACTTAAAACTACTTAAAATACTTAAAATAACCTAAAACTAGAACAGCCACCAGCAGTTTTTTTTTTTTTTTTCTTCTTGCCATCAGCCTATGCACATGCACACACGCGCATACATATGCATATATTTAGGCATATGCATATGTATTCGCTCACGCACATATCCACAAACAAACAACTTTTTTGGTTTTTTATCTTTTTTTGGTGCCACCGTAGGTCGGCCAAGGCAACAACTTTGACTAACCATCAATATTAAGGTGGTCACCCAACCATCAGTATTTTTAACTTGCTTGTCCAAGTCCTTTTTGTCCCGAAGGGACACAGCTCTACTGAACCGCAGACGCTCTGCTACGTTCCCAGAGCTGACGTCTGGACCATACAGGATTCGCCGATCCACAGTTCTACGGCCGACGTGGTAGATTAACGGAACCGCCAATCTATCTTGTATCAGCCCCCGACTGTCTAAATAGAGGAATGTCTCGGGCGGGATGAAACCGTTAAGACAAACGCTCTCACTATGTTCTTCATTGGGGTAATAAGCCCCGAAAATAAGTCCATTGGCTGAGGTCATCGCTCTTGCAATGTGACCCCGAATCAGCTTAATTAAAAAGTTATCTATCCTGTTTATATTGGCCCCGTTGAATAAGACCTCGTTGGCATAGTAATGTTTGTACTCCGACTCTGGTGTTCTGTGTAATCCAAGACAGGTCCTAAGACACTGCCTCTCAAACACCCGAATCTTTTCCATTTGAGATGGGGCAACGTTAAACCACACAGGCAATCATTGGCCGGATGAGGGCCATGTAGCAAATCACCTTTACCCTGTTTTCAAGGCGGCAGCTATAAAACAACCGTCTTGTCAGAGCAAACGCTCCCCTGGCTCTGGCCAGAGCAGCATCTTTATGTTGATTGAAATATAGATACTGATCTAGCCAGATACCAAGGAACTTTACTACATCTTTACTCGCCAGTGGATGTCCACTTGGTCCAACGATCACTAGATTTCTCCAGTTCTTTCTTGTATCCCTAGAAGCCTTAGACAAATGGGTTCTAAACAGGATAGTTTTTGATTTCTGAAAATTAATTTTTAACTTCCAGTCATCACAATATCGCTGAATCTGGTCGAAGTCACGCTGCAAGAGATTTTTGATGACTTCAACTTTTGGACCCGTCCTGTACGCTACAAGGTCATCGGCATACGGAATCGCATGAGTGAGACTACCTATCAGATCGCTGGTGTAAATACTAAAAAGAATCGGCGAGTTCACAGCTCCTTGCTGTAGACCGTTTTTAATATCAAAAGTTGTGGTCGAAGTAACATTGCCACTTTTGACAACAAACTTTCTACCATTGAGCATGTCATATATAACAGTGGTTTACTTATGCCAAATCTAGTTAATTTCAGATAAAGACCCTCTAACCATACGGTGTCGAAAGCCTTCTCTAAATCAACCAGAACAGCCCCCGTGCATTGATTGTTCGCTTTGTTCCATTGAACATCAGAAACTAACTTAAACGCAGCATGAATAATGTCATGTCCCGCCTTAAAGCCAAACTGATTGTCTGGAATAATATTCTTGTCCTCAGCCCACTTGAACAGAGCTCTATTGAGAATCTTTTCGAATACTTTACTGATACTGGGAAGAAGACGTATCGACCGAAGATTTGCCGGATTGGAGCTATCTTTTTGGGAGAGGATGGACCACAGCTGTCTTCCAACTCACTGTATAATATGCATTATTCAATGCGTTGTTGAACAGTGTGGTATAAATGTCTATTGCTTCCTCAGGGAGATGTCGTATCACAACGTTGGGTATACCATCGACCCCTGCAGATTTCTTTTTCTTGAATGTTTGAAAAATTAACTGAAGTTCTACCTTCGAAATTAACAATGAACTGGGTTCATTTCCCTCGACGATGGTGGCGTTTGCCAAGTTTTCTTCATTGAACCCGGTGAAACCAGTGTTCTCAGATCGCCATTGCGTTATGTTATTTCCAAGGTAGAAGTTGTGCAGTAAGGTTCTGTTCTCCAGGTCATGATTCAGACGAATGCTAGCATTCACCTTATACACTTGCTGGAAAGCAGCCCCTACAGCCTCTTTCCTGAGGATCTTCTATCATATAATAATTATCATCGAAAACGGCACCTTCCGGATCAATTCCCGCAATCGTTAGTACGTCTTCGTTATTTCGGGAAACATACTAGGGTTGCTAGAATTAACAGCCCGAATTCTGTTATCCCAATATAAATTAATAGATAATCTATATTTTTTTCTAATCAGAACGTTAATGTTTTTGATCGACGAATTCAATCTAATAATCTCCAGGTCACGTGTGTCCGTGAAACGTCTGTAAAGAAGTTTCAACCTAGTCAGCAGTCCACTTTTTTGTCGGTGTAGTGCGTCGATTGTCGCGTTCTTTTATAAACTAGTAGGGTCTTGTTCCTTATATTTTGGGATTGTTCTGTCCATTGTTCCTTTTAAAGTCGTATCCATTTGAGTCAGGTACCCGTCGATCTCGACGTTCGTCAGGTTCCTGTCATTTGGTGGAGAAATGTCATCGGAACGTATTTCTCTTGCCAAGGCGTTGGAGAAGGGTGGCCACGGCGTCTTACTGAAATTGTAAGAGTGCACAGGCACATACTCATCCAACTCCACAAGATCGCTCGGAAGCTGTATTACGGTGGCAAGTCCGCAGTGATCACTGTCGTATTCAATTGTTCGTAAACAGTTTCTTGTCTGTTGATTTGTTGCGTCAGTTATAACAAGTCGTGTGTCAAGCAGTAAAAGATCCAGAAAACTACCACTTCTCGGAAATGACGGTCTATCTGTAGCCAGAAGGTCGATCCTACATTCAACACTTTATCGACCCATCCAATTAAAAAGATGGTTCCCTCTAGGATTTTGTATTTGGTTTCCCCAATCTACATGTTTGGCGTTCAAGTCCCCTGCCATGAGATAATAATTCTCATCCAAGTTCAGTCTTAAGCATTCGAAAAGTTTTTCGAGCTCTGCGATAAAATTAGCTGGCTGAGGTGCGTCAGGTGCGTACACCGCGATTGCGTATATTCTTTTCCCCTGCTGAAGAGGAATGCAAACGATGCAGGCTTCTAGCAACCCGAATCTTCGCATTTTTTGGATTTTAATTCAATTTTTATTTTCAATTTATCTTATAACTACTTAAATGCTAGACAAAAACCTTAAAAACTAGCTTACAGAATAACTTAACTAACTTACTGGCCCCATACGGGCACTCTAAATTATACTATAACTATATATTAAAAATGCCTTTGGGCGTAAAAACTAACTTAAATTAAAATTCAAAATTACTTAAAACTAAACGAGAAAATTTTTAAAAACTCGTTTTTCAAGACCCGAATCTTCGCACTTCACTATTATATATAACTTTATGTTTAATACCCTTTTGTATGAAAATTGCGACCCCACCCCCTTGAGAGGAGTTGGGCCGATCACTTCTTACGATATTGTAATTTTTATTAGTCAGTTTGTGTTTCTGGTTTAGCTTAGTTTCGCTAGCCATAAACACATCAGGACTTTGGTCTTGCAGCAAATGAAAGAGGTTTGCTCTACGTTCGGTCCTAATCAGCGAATTTACATTCACAGCTAGGATCTTAAAGGGTCGCTCAGGAAGCGCGCCTTTAACCATTTCGCGTTGCTGGCAGAATAGAGTAGAGGTTATCTACCCTAGCCGCCTGCTCCTTGATCTGTTTTTGCACGTCGGTTAACTGACCATGAATGGTCAGCAACACCTGCATCAGATCTGCCTCTGGCACAAGAGCCGTAGGCACTTGGACCTGTTTGGCTACCTGTGGTTGAGGCTGTACCGCTTTTCCCTTTCCAGATGCCATTTGGGTGTAAGAAATTGCGGGATTGACGGAAGTTGTTGTCTGGCGTACTTCAGGGCGTCTCACCTCAACTGTTCTCTTTTGGGCTTTGTTTTGCTTTATCTCCTGAAACTTCGGACATATCCGATAGTTTGCGGGGTGCCCGGAGCCTCGGCAGAGCGCTCATTTTAACTGGTCATATCTGCTACTTTATCTTGGCCGAGTTTACACTCCCCTGTTTTGTGGGTATCTCCACATTTAACGCAGACTGGGTCCATACCACAGTTAACTGCAACGTGTCCAAACCCTTGGCAGTTCATGCATTGAAGCATGTCTTTCCCCATCGTACAACTTGGTAATCCAAGAATGTTATATTCCTTAGACCACTC
The DNA here is from genome assembly GCA_951217065.1 of Baccha elongata. NCBI lineage: Eukaryota > Metazoa > Arthropoda > Insecta > Diptera > Syrphidae > Baccha > Baccha elongata. Next base: position 84,107,999 of record OX578274.1, read on the forward strand.
AATTTGCTTTGGGGCAAGAGTTAAACTAGGAAGCATGGTAACTTCTGTTTCTCCCGTCTGGCTTTGACTGTTGTAAACGGTCTGACCCCGATAAAATCGAGATCGGCACTCGCCACTTGACGGAGCTCAGCTAAGAGCGCCTGCGGATCCGTAGAGGATTTGATACCCTTCAGGAGGACTGTTTGAAGCTTGTCTTCCTTTGGGGTGAAACTATAATACTCAGTTTTAGTTTGAGACAGAAGGTCTTTAACTTTTTTGTAGTGCTCTAAAGAAGAGCACTGAATAGAATGCCTGTCTGCCTTTAGCCGCTTTATTATAAAATTGTTGCCTACGACCGACCTACATATTTCAATAGTTTCTTTTATTTCCATTTTGTAAGTATTTATAGGTGGCACCTTACCTTTCTTTGCTTGTGGCTGTTGCTGTTGTTGCTGTTGTTGTTGTGGCTGCTGCTGTTGTCTCTGCTGCTGCTGCATTGGCTGCTGTTGGGTCTGCTGCTGTTCTGATTTCTGCGGTTGTTGCTGTTGCGTTTGTTGCTGCTTCTGTGTCTGTTGTCGTTGTTGTTGTGGTTGTGGCTGTTGTTGTTGTTTTGCCTGCGGCTGCTGAGGCTGAAGAAGCTGTTGCTGTTTGTGAAGCTGTTGTTGTGGCTGCTTCTTTGCTTGCTGCTTATGTGGCTGCTGCTGGTCTGGGAGTGGTTGTTGTTGTTTAAGAGGCTTCTGCTGTTGCGTAGCTTCAAGTTGCTCTTGGAGCGCTTGTTGGCGGGTGCGCTTCTCAAGAGTCACTTGGCGCTCCTTCTCCCTTCTCGCTTCCTGCTTCTTTCGTAGTGATTCAACCAACTTTATGAGCGAGGAAATCTGCTGCGTGAGTGTTTCTATCTGTTCGCCCTCTTCTTCCTCCGACAGATCCACTATCTCGCCACTGACGTAGTGCCTTTCTCACTACTATTAACACTCGCGCCCCTATGTAAAATTTCCACTATAAAAGTCGCCAATGATGTGCACACTTCCACGGTTGCTGAACGACTGATTATTAGTTTGTAAAGAATTGTATTCAATAACTTAAAAATAAAAATATATATTTTTTTTTATAAAATACGCATAGCGAATATTAATTGGCGCCCGAGCATAATAACTTAACGCGAATTAAATCAGTGCAGTGTTAAAAATTAGAGTAATAACTGAAACGTGAATTGAATCAACGTTAAAAAGTGACTACGGAAAACAAGGCATCCAAGAAGGAGAAACTCAAGAAGTATCCATCAGCCACGAGGACCAAGGAAACAAGTACTTAAAATCCACCAAAGGGGAACAACAGAACGACTCAAAAGACTGCAGACTCAAAACACCTGCAGCAGAAAAAAAGGGACAGTGAATCCCACGGATCAGGAACGTAAGCGCATGAGGAGCCGGAAGCCCAACTTAAAAACTTGGAAAAAAGAGTAAGAAAGTATAAAAATACATATAAATATATATAAAAAAGGAGTAAACAGTGATTAAAACAACAAATAAATAAATAAATATACATAGAATAGAAATAAGAAAAAGAAATAAATAGAAAACGAAATAAAAAGAAAGTATCCTTGTGGAAAGTAATAAAGTGGTGAAAAGAATTAAAAAATATAAAAATCAATAGGAAAAAAAATAGAAAGAAAATATCCTTGTATCAAAGTGGTGGAATTAATTGAAGTTAAAATTAAGATAAACTACATATCTTTTCAAGAATTATTAAAGTGTAAGTCACTAAAACTAAAATTAAAAAGAAAATATCCTTGTCAAAATAAGCGAAGTAGTTTGAGAAAATTAAATCAGGTACAAATAGGAAATATCCCTTGTAGTTGTTGAAAATTATAACAAAGAAGTCCACAAATACGACAATGACGCCAGAAGAACTGTCGACAGTAGTTAGTAGGTTAGTGGCTGATGCCAACCAACAATTAACCGAAGAGGTAAGTAGACTAAACAGACAACTTACGGCATTAACAACAAGAGACACCATCGAACCATATAAGGACATAACAATTGATCCAGTAAAAGTAGGTGGAGAGGGGTAAGAAGTAGCCAAGTGTATACCACAATTTGATGGAGAAAACTATGTTTCTTGGTGCACAGCGCTAACAAACGCTTTGAATGTGTATGAGTCGTGTAATGGTGGGTCGAGATACTTTTCGGTAGTAAATATAATAGGGAATAAAATCATAGGGAAAGCCAACGATGTCCTCACTAGCCACGGGACACCGTTAAACATTGATGCGATTTTAGGTCGATTAGATCTAACATATAGCGACAAAAGACCAGTCCATATGTTAGAAACAGAATTAGGTAACATGAGACAGGATAGGAAACCATTGCAAGAATTTTACGATGACGTTACGAGAGTACTGGCGCTTATAATAAACAAGACAATTATGAGTTATGGTCCTAGAACCGCTGAAACCGAAGGTCTCACTAAAAGTGCAAGACAAAACGCTTTGCGAGTATTCGTTCCTGGGTTAAACCAACCCGCAGGTAACATCGTATTTTCATTAAATCCTGGGGATTTACCCAATGATTGAATCAAATCAGACAAGGTATAGAAACATGGGTCACGTTAATTACAGACATCAACCCAGACAATTTCAGCAAAACCGACATTATAACAATTTTAATAATAACCATAATAATAACCGACCCGAAAGGATGGACACATCAAGTAGGAATATAGTGCCCACAAGACAAGTCACCTCTCAACCTAATAGTAATAATAGGCCACAATGTTATAATAACTCTTTTGGTAACAAGCCGTTCAAAAGAGATCGGGCAAATAGTTACCAAACAGCGTTACATAAAATTCCACGCCTCAATAACTTGAATGAGAGCGGTAATTTTTTAGAGTAAAGCATGACTTACCGTACATAAAAAGGATGGATGGTAAAGTCGGGGTGAACATTTTATATTTTAATTGATACAGGAGCAACTCATAACTACATTAAACCAGGGCTGTTCCCAAGTATGGAGCTTGAAACTCCGTCGCAAGTCAACAGCGTTCATGGAACTACTATCATTCGTACTGACCAAGCTATAAATATCTTGGGGGTAGAAGATAAATTTTATGAACTTAATGAACTAAAAGATTTTGATGCCATTATCGGCATTAAATTATTAAGAACTGTAAAGGGGAATATTAATATTAGGGATTCAACATTAGAACATGATCAGGGCGTGATACCTTTAATATTTAATGATATTTTAATCAATACACTCAATATAAATAATGAAATTTCTACAAAAGAATAATTAACTTTAATTTTAAAAAAATACCAGGGTGTTTTTACCGAGAAACCAAATTAATTTTCCAGAGAGCTATGGATGACATCATCCGTGAATACATAGGGAAATTTTGTCATGTTTATATTGACGACGTCATTATATATTCAGAGACGGAAGAAGAACATCTCGAAAATATCGAGACAATAACGAAGGCCCTAAGCACAGCGAACATGAGAATATGGAGTGAAAAATCGAAATACTTCATGAAAGAAGTAAAATTTCTTGGGTACATCGTATCATTTAATTGCATAAAAATGGATCCAGTAAAAACTCGATGCATAGAGGAATTTCCGTAACCAGAGACTTTACGTCAATTAAGATCTTTTTTGGGATTAGCTGGTTATTACCGTAAATTAATAAGAAATTATGCGATGATAACAAAGTCCTTAACCAAGTATCTCAGGGGAGAGAATGGTAGAACTGGCCAAAGTAGTAGCAAAAAAGTCACAATAGAGTTTGATAAGGAGGCCATTAAAGCATTTAAAATATTGAAGGACAAACTCTGCGAACAAGTTACGCTCAACTAACCTGACTTTAGCAAAAGATTTGAGTTAACCACAGACGCTAGCAACACAGCCATAGATGCAGTGCTTAGTCAAAATAATAAGCCCATAATTTTTATAAGCCAAACGTTAAGTAAAACCGAGGAAAATCACGCGACAAACGAGAAGGAACTCCTTGCCATAATTTGGGCATTGAAGAACCTTCGAAATTATCTTTATGGTGTGAGTGGTATCCGCATATATACAGAGAACCAACCATTAACATTTGCCATAGGCGATAAGAACCCTAATGCAAAAATAAAACGTTGGCGCGTTTTCATAGAAGAATACGCTCCAGAAATTATATACAAACCAGGCCGGGAAAATGTTGTAGCTGATGCCCTTAGTAGACAAGAACTAAATATGATGAACGAAGATGAATCAGAGATAGGAACTGTTCAAAGCGCAGAGAGTAGTCCCGTGTCAGAAATAAAAAAAGGAAACCAAAGAATTAATAATTTTAAAATTCAATTAATCATGAAAGAATCACTCAACAACAACATTATTTCAAAGGAAATACACACAAATTACTGGAGACATACAGTACTTTTTAAAGATTTAGAGATTGTAAGTAAAATTAAAACAATATTAAAGGCAGATTCGACAGTAGGAATTTACAGCACCATAGAAACATTCTTCAAGATTAAAGACAAACTTCTGGAGGAATTTCCAACAATTAAATTTTTACTTTGCAACCAAATAGTTGAAGACGTAACAGATAAGGAAGAACAATTAGGTATCGTCACTGCCGAACACAATCGAGCTCATAGACAGGCTAAAGAAGTGTATAAGCAAATTGTTAACAGATATTATTGGCCAAATGCATTCAAGCAAATTCTTTCATTTAACGCTACATGTGAAGTTTGTAAAAAAGAACAAGTCATGGTTCGATTAAGCAACCAATTGGAGAGCCTCCAATTCCTGAAGAAGGAGGAGAGCGCATTCAGATATATACTACTGCGAAAACTCGTTTTTTCTTACAATGACAGACCCATTTTCAAAATATCTCGTTACAACCCAAGTAAATCAAAGACGGAAGCAAAAGACAGAATGATATAACTACTACCGCTTTTTGTACCGTCAAATTGTTGATAACCGATCACGAAGCAGCATTTTGTTCACCTTCTGTAAAATGTGCGTACAACCTTCTTAACATCACTCATAAAACTACACCACCAGCCCACTCAAAGAGCAACGGTACAATAGAGAGAATTCACTCAACTCTAACAGAGCTTATTAGAATAGTTAAAGAAACTACACATATTACAGACATTTAAGATATAATGACTTTAGCTAAAAAAAATATAACGAAACAATTCACACGGTGACAGACAAACGACCGACAGATATATTTCATAATTATATAGACAACAACGACATCAAAGTAAAAATTCAAAAACACCAACAGAAAATGATAGGATATTTTAACAAGAATAGGAAAAATGAAGTATATAAGGAAGGAGAAACAATTTTTGTAAACAACGGGCAGAGGAAAAGTAAGAACAAACCTTTGTTCATGAAAAAGAAAGTGAAAGAAGAAGGAATTTAGTAATAGATTCAAGTAATCGGAAAATCCATAAGGATAATATTAGAAATTTAAATTACAGATGATGCTTCTAATTCTGATGCTAGTCGCTTCAACGCTAGCCCAACAGATCACCGATTACTCCAACGATGAAGTTATTTTAATAGAAGAGGGAAGAGCCGCAGTTTACGCAGACTTCGGAGAAATCTATCACGTAATCAATCTAACTACCTAAATAAATTTAGAACCAAAAAGGAACTTCTTAAAGTCATTGACTCCGGAAGTCCAGACCATGACGATGCCGTTAGAATATATATAAAATTACAAGAATTAATAAAATCAGATAACAAACAAAAAAATAGAAGTTCACGTCTATTTAATAAGTTAGACAGTATAAATAAAGATATTGGCAGTAAAGGAATTATTGATATCAAAATAATAAAATTCATCATTAAAGAATTAAGAGAAATAATAAATACAATTAATTTAAGCAAATCAAACATATTGAATACACTTTTGTTTAATGTTAATGAAATTCAAAATATTATGGAACAAGAAAAAGTAAACGTATCTATAACAGATGCACTAGATGCTTCCATATTTAAAATCGTTCAAAAAAATAACATTATTGTACTGTTTGTCAAATACCCCAAAGTAAAAGGGTTAGGTACCCATTATATAACTAGAAGTAATAATGTAAATGGTGGAAAAATTGTTATACTAAAAGAAATTTTTAAATATAAGACAAAATTTTATAAATTTATAAAAAAGAACTCAACCACGATTATTGCAAAGTTATGAAAGAAACAAGTTGCTTAACGGACCTTTTAAACAAATATAAGGCTAAATGTACGAAAATAAAAGAAAGAAACCTACCTATAGAAATAATTAACGAAGGAAATATTGTACTAACAGGAAACCATATTGTAAATGAAATAGAACTATCAGGAATTAATTTAGTTCAATTCGAAAATAATGTATCTATTGATGGAAAATTTTACGTTAATTCCAAAAATCAAATATTTCAACACATTAAAGAAACTAAAATATCACAGATTCATGTTCTCGAATACATTGCTTCGCAAGACGAAAACCTTATGTATACAAATATAGATTACATAGAACCTTTGTTATCCGATATTAAGGAACATCCCGTGCTGTGGGGAATATGTATTAAATTTTTTATCATAATAATTATCTACTCTGCTTATAGAATTTATTTAATAATACGAGTTTATAAAGCGAGCGAACCTGAACAACAAGCCACTATTGAGATGGAAGAATTCGTAGACAGTTCAAGATCAAGAGAAAAAGAACTGTTAAATGAAAGATTGGGACAATCTTCTTCCGACCAAAGGGAGAGTTAACACATGGTAACCAGACGGGACAAACAGGAATAGCACACAAGCTGATAAGAGAGGTTTCCGACCGTCATAAAGAACTATACCGTCATTGAAGAACTATAATAAACAAAGATAAACAATCTGACCGTCGTCGTTTGTAAAGAATTGTATTCAATAACTTAAATATAAAAATATATTTTTTTAATAAAATACGCATAGCGAATATTAATTTACCATTCCATAGAGGAGAAATTGAAATTTTTTTTTTAGCTCAAAAAATAACTGTACCTGCCATATAACGGTTTTAGAAAAGCTTAATTTTCTCGAAAACGGCTCCAACGATTTTCTTGAAAAAAATTACTGATGGTTTGTGTCTGATTTCTTTTTGCAAAATCGTAAATAAAAAAAATTGGAAATCCTATTAACGGTACCTCCCATAGAACCGTTATTTTTTCTTGAGCTATCTCATGAACGGGTTAATTGATTTAAATCCAAAAAAAAATTTTTTAGAAAGATCTAAATGACTTGAACAGATTTCAATAGCAACATTTTGCAAAAAAGCTTAGTTTTTGTTTTAATTAATTTTTTAATTTATTTTTTTTGTAAATTATTTACGAGGTTGCCCTCACGTTTCTTTAAAAAAAAAACATTAAGGTTTTTTTTTTATATTTTTTTTTCTTTATTAATATATTTGTTTTATTACATTTTATAAATTAAATTATATTTCCAAAAAAGCAAGCCGCTGTCTTCAGCTAGGCTGCACTTGCTTGTTGGATTGTCGAATTAAAACTGATTTAACATACAACTTCAAATAATAAACTTAACTCTATTGTATATCTAAAAAGACGCGAACTGCTTCCATGGGAATGGAATGCAGTTGTTTTCAAAATATTCGAATTACAGATATGGAGCATTTATTGTTAGGAAAAAAAAGGGTAAGTGGGAGTGTGTCTGTTGTGGACACGTTTAGCTGTATAAGCAACAAATGTTGGGAAACAAGAATGCTTGCGGTTAGACAAGAAAGGGAAAAAGGGGGTGTATCCGCTGTGGACACGTTTAGCTGTGTAAGCAAAAATGTTAGGAAACAGTAATGTTTACCGTTAGGCAAGAGGGTGTGTGGGGAATAGCGGGTTAATGATTGAAGGTGACGTCTGAGACGTAACTCCTCCCCCCTTAGGATTCTGCTCCGTAGAATCTTTTATGTTTACATTTATTTTTGTATTGTTCTTTTTATTTTTTGAATTAAAAATAAAATTGATTAAAATTAACACAACAATTATGATAAGGCTAATTGCTCCAAAATTAAAATATTCATGTACATTTGTTCTTGCTTTAATTTGTTCAATTAGCTTTCGGTTTTCTATTTCTTTTATATGTCATGTTTCTGTGGAATAGTTTCTTATAATGTTTTTTATTGATATTTTCTTAAAATTAGGTAAAATAAAATTATCGTAATATAGGAAATTTTCGTATGTAATATTATTTATCTCTATTTTACAGTTTTCAAATTTTAATAAATTATTTCCTATTATAGTTACATCGTAATTGTGACAATTATGATTTATTTGTGTAAATGGTATATTTTTTGTTATTACCATATTATTGGTAATTTGTTTGATTTCTATATATTGGTTTTCTTTAAAATTACATTCAGGGTTATCTTTAAAAATGTTTTGAATACAAGGATCTTTTATTTGTTTTAACTGTTTAAACTTTATAGTTTCATTCAGATTTTCATAAATGGTATTTCCATCAGTTATAATTTCTTTATGCGATGTTACAAGTTCTAAATTATTATTATTAGGAATTGGTTCGATTAGGATTTTATAAAATTTTTTATCAGAATATATTGGTATTAAAAGTATAAATACAATTTGATTTTCATGGATAATTACTGTGCTCTTAATATTAGTTAATTCATTCATTGTAATATTGAATTTGACTATTTCTTTTTGTGTTAGAATATCATGTCCTAGAATTCCTAGCTGGCTCATAAGTAAATTTTCTTTAATTTTTTTAACTTGGTCTTTCAGTAATTGTATGTCATATTGTATTTGGAATGCATGTTGCATATTTGCTATTTCTGCAAGTTCTTTGTCTATTGTGTTGCCTAAACTAGTTAATTGGTGTTTAATTTCAAGTTGTTGTCCGTTAATGTGTTTTGTTATGTTGTCAAATGCTTCGTTAAAATTATGATTAATTTTGACTTGGTCGTTAAATCCATCAATAAGGTTTTTGGTATTTTGTTCGTTTATGTTTAGGGATTGTTTAATTTCTGCCTCATCATCATAGTCCATTGTGCCAGCAAGGTATTTTAATCCTTTTCCTACAATATTAAAAAGTCCTCTTTTTGTTTTATGGTGATAGTGTCCTAACAGATTTTCTACTTCTTCAGACAAAAGTTTAAAGTTATGTGTCAATGTTGGGTACTTATCCCGAAGATTTAGTTCGTTTATGTTATGTTCAATAATATTTAGATTGTCTGTCCATGCAGTTAGATTTATATTGTGTAGGATTTTAGTGTAGCCTATTATGACTTAAATTTTTTCGTCTCTAATTGTAATAAATCCGTTTCCTGAGTTTAAGTTTTGTATTTCTAATTTCTGTCCGTTAGTAACTGTTGTTGTTAAAATCAGAGAGGTGATAAATAATATCTGAAAAAAAAATTTAAGAATTTTCGTATTTATAGTTACGTTTTACTTGTGATTTGTAGAATTTACTTCCTTTTTCATCTTTAACATGATCTGGGTCAAATAATTTTGTGGTTGTTTTCTTGTATATTGGTTTAATCTTATTTCCCGTTCTAATTTTTAAATATTGCTGTTTGTTTTCAGTAAAATCAATGTCTTTCCTGTCTTTATTTAATTTATCTATATAATTTTGTTTATTATTTATTTTGTACTATTTCTGTAATTTTTGGATATTCTTCATTCGATATAGTTCCGTTTAAAAAATCTATTGGTCTCTTTTTTGTAGTGGAGTGGATTGTTTTGTTATAAATAGTTATTGCTTTTAAGACTTTTTGTCTCAGAGTGTCTGTGTTATTTTCATCGGCGGTGAAAGTTCTAATATGCTTGTTAAGAGTAGAATGGAATCTGTCGATATCCGAATTGCCAGTTTTATTATATGGGGTGGTTATATGCAAATCGACATTATTGTCTTTTAGAAATTCTTTAATGTTTAATGATGAAAAACCCGTTTCTCCGTCTGTTACTATTCGTTCAGGGATTCCTAAAGTAGCGAATCTGTTTTCCAATGTATGTAACAAGGAAGTCCAAGTTCTATGTTTGATTTCGTATGCTGTGACATGTTTTAAAAACTTGTCAATCGTTGTGACATACATCAAGTTGATATTTGCATACCAAATATCAATGTGTATGACTTGATTACATTTTATAGGGGTTTCGGTTAGTTTCCATGGGATTTTGTTTGGTTTTCTCTCATACTTAGCCTTATTACAGATTTCACAGTTGTTGATAAACTTTGCGACTTTATCTTTAAGATTTGGGCAATAGTATACATCTTTAATTTCTTCATAGGTTTCATTAATACCTCTATGATTTAAAGAGTCATGGGTTTTCGAAATTTGCTACACTTAATAAATTTTAAGAGTTTGTTATTACTAAAATAATTTATATAAACTTCCTGAAATTTGGCAAACAAGTGATCATCCTTCGTGAATATTCCTACTATTCCTTTAGGAGGAATTAATGTTTTTAAGATATCGATAATTAATTTTTCATTAAAGACCTTTAATTCGATTACAATTCTTTTCTTTTTGAAAGGGTGGTATACTTTGTGATTACTTGGGTTTGTTGTAGTATTTAAAATTATTTGGGTTTTATAAATGTTTATAGGGGATTCAATAATCGATATATGTTTACTACTGTCCTCATTTGAGCTGTGAACTGTAGCTATCATGGATTGTTCATCGAATTGTAATTTGTTGTTTTCAGAAGTGTAAGCTATATTTTCATTATGGTAGACTTCTATCCTTGACAACCCATCAGCAACTTGGTTGTCTTTTCCTTTGACATATTCTATGTCGAAGTTGTACTCTTCCAAAATAATTTTCCACCTTTGTAATTTGACGTTCGGTTCTTTAAGTGAACTTAGCCAAACAAGGGGTCTGTTGTTTTTTCGTACCGTAAATTTTCTGCCAAAGAGGTATGGAAGTATTTCGTAGAATCAACTATCGCGAGAAGTTCTTTCTCTATGGTAGAATATTTTGTCTCATGTTGGTTAAGTGTACGGCTAAAGAAACAGATTGGATGGTTTTCTTGGCTTAGAACACCACCTATAGCATAATTTGATGCATCAGTAGTTACTGTAAATTTTTTTGAAAAGTCCGGATATATAAGGATGGTTGCAGAAGTAATAAGGGTTTTTAGGGTTTCAAAGCTTTCAATATAATCTTTGTTTTTAATGTCAATTTTAGCATCTTTCTTAAGGAATAATGTCATGGGCTTAGCTACCTTTCCGTAATCTTTAATGAACTTACGGTAGTAACCAGTGATTCCTAAAAATGCTCGAATTTGTTTCAGGGTTTTAGGTAGGGTATAATTTTGAATGGCAGTTATTTTATTAGGGTTAGGTTTAATTCCACTAGTGGTCACTATGTGGCCTAGGAATTCAGTTTCTCTTTTGAGAAATTCGCTTTTGTCTAATTGAATTTTTAAATTGACTTCTTTGAGTCTTTGGAAATTTTTTTTTAAAGAAAATAAGTGTTCTTCAAGGCTTGTCGAAAATATGATAATGTCGTCTAAGTAGACAAGACATATTTTTCTATGAACTCGTGAAGGACCGAATTCATCAAGCGTTGAAACGTCGCAGGAGCATTTTTCAGACCAAATGGCATACGAACGAACTCGTAATGTCCATTGTCGGTAGAAAAAGCTGTTTTTTTGATATCGTTTTCTGCAATTTCGATCTGATGAAACCCTTTTGCTAGATCAAGGGTTGTAAAATATAGTGATCTACCTAGTGTGTCAAATATATCGTCTATATTTGGAATGGGAAATTTGTCGTCGATGGAAACATCGTTTAGTTTCCTGTAATCGATTACGATTCTCCATTTCTTTATTTTTGAAGCATCGTCCTTTTTCGGAACTATCCATATAGGTGCGGAATAAGGTAAACTGCTCGGCCTTATAATGCCTTGACGCAGCACCTCATCAATTTGAGTTTTGACTTCATTCCTATGCACTTCAGGATATCGATAGCTTTTTGTGTATATTGGAACGTCGTTTTTTGTTTTTATCTCATGTTTTATCGCATTTGTAAAAGTATGATCAGTTCCTTCTTGGTAGAAGACCGAAGAATATTGTGAAATTAATAGATTGATTCCGTTTTGTTCTTCCTCATTTAAGTGGTTTGTATTTATTTGTTGTAAGATGGGATCTTTACATGTTTCCGTATGGTACACCTCCATGATCGGAATGACTTTTTCGTAGTCATCATCTGTTATATTTTGTTCGTTGTTGCATGGTATTGAAATTTCTTGAACGAAATTTTCATTTATTGATTTTTCTTCATCGCTGTTGTAATAAATTGGAATTTTAGTTTCCTTTATTATTAACATTTTTTTGTCAAAATCTATCACTGATTTAATGGGAAACAATATGTTGTTCCCGATTGACCCATCGTAAATATTATGGAACTTATGTTCGAGGAATTCGGCGGTTTTATTTAGCATGCCGAATTCTTCAAAGAGTGGAATCGTTACTTTGGAATAGGCGTGTATTGGTAGATCTCCTGCTGTTTTGATTTCTATTGGTTTTTTTAATTTGGTTTGCCATTTTGGATGACAAATCCCAGGGTTTAGGATACTCGTCTCCGAGCCTGTGTCAATGAGCATCCTTTATTTATATTTTTGTTTTGTTACTACAACTATATAAGGAAGGCTAAATCATTAAGAGTATTAACCTCTCTTTGATATGAGGCTGACATTGTATCCATTGGTTCAGCTGGGTTTCTAAAATTGCCTGAGTAATTATTTCTATTCTGACCGGATCGATTGGAATGGTTGGGGTTGTTATAAGAGTTGTTACCTACATTGTTTTAATTATATCTACTATTGTTAAAATTGTGTTGACCAGATCTGTTGGGATTGTGGTAAGAATTGTTACCTAAATTGTTTTGATTGAACCTGTTGTTGAAATTTTGTTGACCGTATCTGTTATTGGAACTGTTATGGTTAAATATACCTGAAGTGTTTGAATTGTGTTGACCAGATTTGAAGGGATTGTTATGAGAATTATTATTCTGATAGCTAGTATGGGTAGGTCTTTAATTTTGTCTAGGATAGCTTGAATTATTTTGGAGGTTTGGTTCAGTTATTTTTAAATTTCCCTGGTCATGTCCTATAAATTTACTTATAATATCTCTAATGTCATAAATATCATACAGGTTAATTATTGCAAATGCTAATGAGCCAGCTACGATTTCTTTGATCTTTTGAACTAACATACTATTAAAAATCATGGTCATTGTAGGACCATTTTCGCAAAAGGTAGAATATTCTGATATGTTTTCAATGAGTTTTTTTAGTTTTTTATCTAAATCAAAAATTGAACTTACGGTAAGTAACCCGATGTCCTTTGTAATTGACATTTCATCCCTCGTTGGTCGAAAGTGTTTCCGCAGCTTCTCCAGGCTTTGGATCCAGGTTGTTGGGGGATGGTTGTACATGAGATTTTTTGCAGCTCCTTGAATTTTGGTATCATAAATGACCTCTAATATCGCTGTTCGTTCATCTTCATGGTATCCACTGAGTATTTTATTTACCGTACTCGCAAAAGATGGCAGAGTTCCTTTATCTCCTTTGAAAGTTTCCAAAAATCGGATTTCTTTTTCTATTCGTGCTCTTGTACTGGATGGTCTGTTATTTTGTTGGATAATTTCTGTTAGTGCCGCTAGGCATTGTTCCATATTCAACTGGGCCATCCTGCTAGCTCTTGTGTTGTCAAAGGCTTTGTTCCTTTCGGAATTAATTTTGCAGATTAATTCACGAAATTTTCAAAAAAAAAGATGTCTAAGTGTTCACAAATTTTTATCGAAATATATTTTTTGTTTATATAGTTTCTTTATCGAAACGTTCACAATTTATCGAACTATATTTTTTTTATAGTTTCTTACGTTCACAATTTGTCGAAATATTTTTTTTTTTTTTTATAGTTTTTTTATCGAAACGTTCACAATTTATCGAAATATATATATTTTTTTTTTCGCTTTGTTTTTAATCGAACATATTGCGAAACACGCACTTTTTCACGCGTTTACCGTAATTAGTTTAAATTAATTCCATGTACTTATTCGCACTTAATAAGGTTTCCCGTAAATTAGGTTAAGTTAATTGTAAATTAATTTTATGTAAGTACTGTAAGTAAATTTTATGCATTTATTCACACTTAATAAAATTTAAGTTAATTGTATTTTTCCGCAATTATTAACATTCGTCGTAATTTTATAAAAGTAAATTTTATGTACTTGTTCGCACGTAATAAAATTTCCCGTAGTTTAGATTAAGTTAATTGTACTTTTTCGCACTTATTAATATTCGTTTGGTTATTTACACTTAGTCGCACATATTAACCTTTTCCGTAATTTAAATTAAGTTAATTGTACTTTTTCGCACTTATTAACATTCGTTTGGTTAATTACACTTAGTCGCACATATTAACCTTTTCCGTAATTTAAATTAAGTCAGTTGTACTTTTTCGCACTTATTAACATTCGTTTCTTGTTCTTGATCGAACTGCCGACTGCGCCATTTACGAGGTTGCCTTCACGTTTCTTAAAAAAAAAAACATTAAGGTTTTTTTTTTATATATTTTTTTTTCTTTATTAATACATTTGTTTTATTACATTTTATAAATTAAATTATATTTCCAAAAAAGCAAGCCGCTGTCTTCAGCTAGGCTGCACTTGCTTGTTGGATTGTCGAATTAAAACTGATTTAACATACAACTTCAAATAATAAACTTAACTCTATTGTATATCTAAAAAGACGCGAACTGCTTCCATGGGAATGGAATGCAGTTGTTTTCAAATATTCGAATTACAGATATGGAGCATTTATTGTTAGGAAAAAAAAGGGTAAGTGGGAGTGTGTCTGTTGAGGACACGTTTAGCTGTATAAGCAAGAAATGTTGGGAAACAAGAAAGCTTGCCGTTAGACAAGAAAGGGAAAAAGGGGGTGTATCCGCTGTGGACACGTTTAGCTGTGTAAGCAAAAATGTTAGGAAGCACCTTAAGCTACTCCGACATTTTTGTTTTTCAATAGTTGTGTTACCAATTTGACAAAGAACTACGTTAAAGGGTGATTGTGAAATTGTGAAAACTGGCCAAAACAGAGTGTGCACATATAAGAAACACTTTTAATTTTTGTTGAAATATGGTTGTTGACATCATCAACAACAACAACTTTAAATTCATTATCATCGGTACTTTAGTCATGCTAGACTATTTGTGCACAATAAGCACTTTGTGCATTTATTATTATTATTGTTTGGTCTTGTTTGGTTACGAGTGCACCTGTGCTCGTAACCTATTAATTTGCAATAACTGCAGATTTGCAGTATTTTGATTTCCTGATAATTTCAATTATTTATTATGAAATTATTATGAAATCATTAATTTAGTGCCCTAGTTATGTAGGTAGTTTGTAAGAATATTTTGTATAAATACCAATAAGAAAGAAATACAAATTTATTATATCACTGCAATTGTACCAAGCCATTCTTTTACCCTGATGTGAGGCTGCATCAGGCAATTGTATATATAGTTAAAAAGTCTGTTTAAGATTTGCATGGTCCTTCTATCCAACGCAGGATCGCACCTACTAGTTAAAAAAGTTAACTCGGGTCCCAAAACTCCGCAACTAAGGCAGCCAGTCAACAGTTCAAAGCTGCAAAGACAATCTAACCAGTGAACAGTTGAGAAAAATTGTTCGAAGTTCACTACAGGGACCACAGAAGCAATACAGTCCACTAAGAAGAGGAGAAGATCAGCAACATGAGTGATATAGACGAGATCGCATATAACCAGACCCTAATTACCGATGAAGTCCAACGATTTTGGACCAACTTTCGGAAAGATGGAGAATCCAGATACTCAGCAGAGTATTTTAAAAAGAAGCTCGAGAAGTTGGAGCAGTATTGGACAGAATTCCAGAGCAATAATGGGTTTTTGGAAAAGCAGCGCAACAGTAATCCACAGCATGAATATTTTTCCAAAAAATATTTCGAACAATTCGAAACCTTATACCTTGAAATCAGGGATACCTTCAGAGAGAAAAGTCAAGCACTCAAAGACAAATCTCAAACAACTATCCCACAACTTGAAACACAAACAACGCAGCAGTTACTACAAGGACCACCAAGGATTCAACAAAAGGCACAACCAATTTCCCCTATACAAGACACATCCCAAGGATCAGGACTAGTCCTAAATCAGCAACCAAAGGAGAATTCATCAATCACAGAAGGAGACGACCATCGCAAAAACCTTAACAATACAATAAGTTTCAAAAGGTTGAACCTAATCAAAACCAATTTCAGACGAATAACGAGAAACCTAGACTTAAATCAGAATGCAGTCTATTTGTCATTTAAACTTGATCAAATTCAAGAATGTTTGAAAAAGCTGGTGGCGATTGATGACGAGATCATGTCGTCATTAGAAGAAAGTGATTTAGATCAGGAGTACGTCTCCAACAACGAATTCATCGAATTGGAGCGAATATATCAACACGCATACATCCAAATCAAAGAAGCGGAACAGCTTCAACATAACCCGGAGCTAGTGACTCCACAACCCTCAACATATCGCCAAATAAAACTTCCAACCATAAACATACCTTCATTTACAGGAAAATATGGAGACTGGACATCTTTTTGGGAATTGTTTGATCGACTGATTCATCAAAACAGATCATTAAGTAACGTTGAACGGATGCAGTACTTAAAAAGCAACCTGAAGGGAGAAGCAGCTCGGATTATAAGCCACTTGTCACCTACAGCAAACAACTATACAACCGCCATAGAATTGCTAACGAAGAGATTTCAAAATCCAGCAGCTTTGGTCAACATTTACATTCAAAAACTGCTTACCTTGAAATCAGTGCGAAATGAAAATGCGTTCGACCTGAAAACAATCCTGGATACATCGAGAGAAATTTTGTACGGGATAAATAATTTAGGAGTGGACGTGAACTCTTGGGATCCACTCGTGATTCAATTAGTATGCCCAAAACTTGATCCTGAATCCCGGAAATTATATCAACAATCAAGGGGAACTTCAACAGAAATTCCAAAACTAAGTGAATTTTTTGACTTCATCGAAGGCAGATTCCGGGGCTTGGAAAGCAGTCGTGATATCAATCGCGAACATCATTTTCAAAGTTCACGAGCACCAATCTCTAAAAACCATTTGACCAAAATCACAAGGTCAAAATGTGTTGTATGCAGTGAGGCTCGTCATTTATTCACTTGCAACAAGTTCTTGAGCATGAGTCCGAAAACCCGGCTCAATGTAGTGCAAACATCAAGGCTGTGCATCTACATCCACTAAAATAGCTACCACCTGTCACAGCAAGTCACTACCACCTGTCACAGCAAGCTCTCGTAATGCCAGTTATTACATCGAGATTGCCAGCACATCCAATAACAACAAACTACTGGGCTCACATTCAATGTTTAAAATTAGCAGACCCATGGTTCGAACAGCCAAAAGAAATTGAATTACTCATTGGATCAGATGTTTTCCCACAATTCCTGACTCAAGGACTAAAAAAAGGACCACAATACTCCAATGGCACAGAACACAAGATTTGGTTGGATATTATCAGGACCAGTACTGACTACTTCAAACCCATGGAAAAAGACAAACCCAAACATACTAACATCATTTATCAGTGTGTGCAACGAGGATAAAGACTTGAAGAAGTGCCAATTACAAAGATTAAATCCAGAGAAGATGAAATGTGTGAAAACCACTACAATTTGACGCACATACGAGATGAAACTGGGCGCTACATCGTTAAACTACCATTACTAAAAGTCGCTTTAGGCGACTCACGGAAAATGGCATTAAAACGATTTTTTACACTAAAAAAAAGATTCACAACAAACCAAAGTCTTCGACATGAATACACAAAATTCATTCGAGAATATATTAATCTTGGACACATGGAGGAGGTATCAGCAGTTACTTCGGAAAAAACATATTATCTTCCACATCATGCAGTAATAAAAGATGACAGCACCACCACTAAACTTAGAGTGGTATTTGACGCATCCGCAAAAAGTACAACTGGAGAATCACTAAATAGCATCATGATGACGGGCCCTACGCTACAAAAGGATTTGTTTTCAGTACTACTTAAATGGAGATCGTATAAAATCGTTTTCAAAGCTGACGTTGAAAAAATGTATCGTCAGATTTTAGTGAATCGTGAAGATCAAAATTTACAACTCATTTTATGGAGAGAAAGTACCAAGGATCCAATTAAGGAATACATTCTTAAAACCGTAACATACGGCACATCATCCTCTCCGTATTTGGCAATTAAAACCTTATGTAAGCTAGCTGAAGATGAAAAACATGAATATCCCCGCTCAAGCAAATTATTGCTAGAAGGATTCTATGTAGATGACTGTCTAGGAGCTGCAAACTCTCTTCAAGAATGCCGAGATCTTCAACAAGAACTAATGCCACTACTTCAACAGGGTGGATTCAACTTACGAAAATGGACGTCAAATAATTCAGCATTTATAAAATCGTTACCAAAGAAACTTATCGAAATGGAGCCAGAACACGATTTTACCAATGACAAAACGTTTAAAATTTTGGGACTAAAATGGTGCCCAACTACTGATGAATTTCAATTTAAGGTCAACTTTGAATCATTCAATACAAAAGGAACCAAACGAGCAATATTGAGTGATGCCGGAAAAATCTTTGATCCGTTTGGTTGGTTGTCGCAAATCACTATCAAAGCAAAGATTCATATACAAAATTTATGGGTCACTGGAATCACATGGGATGAGAAGGTTCCAATTAAAATTGAAAATGAATGGAACGAATTCAAGACAAGATTATCAACCATAGAAAAAGTAAGAATTCCACGATGGACACAACAAACAGAGGGTTCACAAATGGAATTAAATGGGTTTGCAGATGCATCAGAGTCAGCCTATGCAGCGGTGGTGTATCTGAAGGTTATGGATGGCAGCTTAACTTCAGTTAACCTCATAACATCTAAGACAAAGGTGGCGCCGGTCAAGCAAGTTTCTTTGGCAAGCCTAGAACTTTGCGCAGCAGCATTACTTACGAAGCTAATGAAATACATTAGAAATGAAACAAATACGAAATACACTCAAATTTATGCATGGTCAGATTCGACCATAGTATTAATCTGGTTAAAACAGCATCCAGTGAAATGGAACACATTTGTTGCAAACCGGGTTTCGTATATACAGGAACATTTTGATGGCAAATGGAGGTTTGTGCCCGGAAAGGAGAATCCTGAGGATATTCCATCGAGAGGAGCATTTGGAGATACTCTAGCTGAAAATTTTACATGGTGGCATGGTCCAGAATGGCTGAAGGAAGAGAAACAAAGCTGGCCCATTGATAAATCGTTAATAGAAATTCCAGACATACCTGAAATCCGAAAATCTCACGCCTGCATGGCAACACATTGCAGAAGCTCTTCAGACAAAAACGACATATATCTTAGATTTTCATCGCTGTCAAAACTTCAACGAATAAGTGGATATTGTCTACGATTCAAAACCAATTGTCAATTAAGCAAGAGACATCAATCACTCATTGTTGGTAAATTGACTATAAAGGAGCAATTTGAAGCAGAAAGGGCATTAGTGCGCGGCGCACAACAAGGTTTTGCTGAGAACTGGAAATCATTTAGCAAAATCTCATCACTTAACCCATTTATGGACGCAAATGGAATATTGCGAGTGGGAGGTCGATTGAAAAACGCTAATTTGTCAATCAATCAAAAACATCCTATAATTTTGTCATCATCGCATCCGTTGACAAAACTTATCATACAGAAGATACATAGCGATACACTTCATGGTGGAATAAAGATGACTCTTAATCACATTCGGAGGAAATTTTGGATCATCCGAGGAACAAATACGGTTAAGGCCATACTAAATCAATGCATCAGATGTTTCCGGTTCAAAGCCAAGGAATCATCTCAACTTATGGGACAGCTCCCAGAAGAAAGAGCTCGGTTTTCGAGACCATTTACACATTGTGGCATAGATTACGCAGGCCCAATCAACATACGCTGCTCCCAAATGCGAGGCACAAGGCTTACATAGCATTGTTTGTGTGCATGGCAACAAAGGCAGTACACATTGAACTGACGTCAGATCTAACTACTGATGTATTCATGGCAGCGTTGCGGTGGATGATTAGTCGAAGAGGATCCATACATCATCTCTACAGCGACAATTGAACAAATTTTGTTGGAGCAAAGAACATCATTGATTCCGTACAATCAAAGCTGTCCTTCACATGGGATGAGAAGGTTCCAATTAAAATTGAAAATGAATGGAACGAATTCAAGACAAGATTATCAACCATAGAAAAAGTAAGAATTCCACGATGGACACAACAAACAGAGGGTTCACAAATGGAATTAAATGGGTTTGCAGATGCATCAGAGTCAGCCTATGCAGCGGTGGTGTATCTGAAGGTTATGGATGGCAGCTTAACTTCAGTTAACCTCATAACATCTAAGACAAAGGTGGCGCCGGTCAAGCAAGTTTCTTTGGCAAGCCTAGAACTTTGCGCAGCAGCATTACTTACGAAGCTAATGAAATACATTAGAAATGAAACAAATACGAAATACACTCAAATTTATGCATGGTCAGATTCGACCATAGTATTAATCTGGTTAAAACAGCATCCAGTGAAATGGAACACATTTGTTGCAAACCGGGTTTCGTATATACAGGAACATTTTGATGGCAAATGGAGGTTTGTGCCCGGAAAGGAGAATCCTGAGGATATTCCATCGAGAGGAGCATTTGGAGATACTCTAGCTGAAAATTTTACATGGTGGCATGGTCCAGAATGGCTGAAGGAAGAGAAACAAAGCTGGCCCATTGATAAATCGTTAATAGAAATTCCAGACATACCTGAAATCCGAAAATCTCACGCCTGCATGGCAACACATTGCAGAAGCTCTTCAGACAAAAACGACATATATCTTAGATTTTCATCGCTGTCAACGAATAAGTGGATATTGTCTACGATTCAAAACCAATTGTCAATTAAGCAAGAGACATCAATCACTCATTGTTGGTAAATTGACTATAAAGGAGCAATTTGAAGCAGAAAGGGCATTAGTGCGCGGCGCACAACAAGGTTTTGCTGAGAACTGGAAATCATTGATTCCGTACAATCAAAGCTGTCTGAAAACGCAATACATTGGCATTTCATCCCACCAGGAGCTCCACATTTTGGCGGACTCTGGGAAGCAGGTGTTAAGTCGGTGAATCACTTGAATCGGATCATTGGGGATCAAAAACTAACATACGAAGAGATGAACACTGTACTGGTGCAGATAGAAGGCTGCTTAAACTCGAGACCACTTTGTCCGTTAACAGAAAATGTTGAAGATCTTGATGCATTAACTCCAGGTCACTTCATAATTGGATCACCACTACTAGCACAACAAGATGACATCATTTTGGACCTGGCCCAAAGTAGTGTAAAAATATGGAGTTTAATCCAAAAGATCAAAAGAGATGTGTGCAAGCGTTGGTACACAGAGTATATAAACAAAATGCAACAACGGCACAAATGGAAGCACCCAGCAAAGAATTTGGAAATCGGCCAACTGGTATTATTAAAAACTAAGCCGCTGACACCAACAAAATGGCCTCTTGGAAAAATCACACAAGTACACAGCGGAAATGATGAACTTATAAGAGTAGTAACTGTGAAAACAGAGAAAGGTACATATAAGCGACCAATATCAAAGGTATGCTTGCTTTCAAATGACGAAAATATCATCAAACCTGACACCAACACAGTGCAACAAAATGAAATAACCAACAGACCCAGAAGAAAACTAAGAGATAAAAAGAAATCATCCAGCGTTGCTACATCACTAGTAATGCTGTCATTATTGGCTTCTGTCATGCCTGCGTCTTCAACATATACAATCACTCATCCGTAAGCTGGACTTTTTGTAGAAGGAAGCGGCACAGCGAAGATTCAACGTGGCATACTACGAACAAGCGTTAAATTCCCAATCGTAGACATCTTACGTGACCAAATTAACGTCAATAAAACAAAGGATCAGTTTGCTCAATTACGCAACAGGGCAAAATCAGTTACAAAAGATAGCCAATTGCGTCACCATATAGAGGAGGAATGGAGGAACTTACTCTCAATTTTCAATAGACTTCAAGTAAAACAATTGCGAAGACAAAGAAGAGGAATACTGGGAACTGTACTTACCTCAATATTTGGGGTTAATGATGAAGTGTATCACGACATTGAGAACTTGGACAACAATCAAAAGGCCCTCATAAGAAGCAGCAATTCCAATACCAAGATTATGTTATCGACAATCGTTGCTGTTAACGAAACTGAAGCCAGGATCAACAATAAGATCAACAATTTTACAAAAAAAACTGAATGCTGGCCTAGAAGAAATTAACAAAATGGAATCGTGGTTTCGCATGGTCAACGAAAACAAGGTTAATATTCATGTGACCAACGCCTATTTGATTGGACTAGGCTACATGCGGGAAATCGAAACAAAATATTATAAAATGTTGAATGCGTATCTTAAACGCAGCCACCTTTTTGAATTTCTGTCGCATAAAAGTATTATCGCTAAGAGCATGAACAAACTTGGCCGAGAATTAGAGATATAACCAGATCCAACGGACAGACTAGAGATGTCAACAACTTCAGAGGAGGTTTTAGTAACATCATATTTCATGATAAGTGACACCAGTCATTACGAGTTAATCAAAACTATTACAGTTCCAAAAAGAATAAATGAGCAGACTTTTCAAGACGTGCAGTTACAGAATTCAGTGTTTGGCGTCAATTATAATCTACAGAGATACTTCGAAGTTCCACTGGAAGATATAGGCAAGACACCAGCACTCAACGACACAGCGTTCATCCTACAGCCATAGTATAGAGTAAAGTAAGGATTGTATTATTCAACAACTGTACAAGAAAATTTCATTTAAACGATGTCCAACGAGAGCCCTAAAGTTAACAAACACGATGTGGAAAGAATTACATACGCCCAACACATGGATGTTTGTTGCTCCTGAGGAAACTACGGTATTTGTAAATTGTGGACTAACTAGAGAAGAAATGGTGCTAAAAAATACAGGCATTATTAACGTCACCCCAGATTGCATTATTCAATCGAAATTCATACGATTGGAAACAAAACTGGTCACGGAAACGAAGGTGATGATGCACTACAGCAAATCGATTGCCATCTTAGACACATCTCTATCCACTCAAGTCCCACTTTTGTTCACAAAGAGACCGTCATACCTCTCAACAAAGATATGATGAGAGGCAACAGAGGAATTTAACCGTTTACATGACCGTAATTGGAAGACAATCAAAAAACACCAATATTGGACCTTTGGATTGTGCTCAATACTGGCAGCTGGAATTATCATCATCTGTTTGTTGGCAGTAATTCTAAAATATGGAAAAAGACCAACTGCAAAGATGAACTCCACTAATATCGAGTTGACAGACTACAGAAGCACACCAGGACATGGGTTTGAAATCAACTGGGAACCTAAGTTGGAGGAGGGAAAATGTTGACATCATCAACAACAACAACTTTAAATTCATTATCATCGGTACTTTAGTCATGCTAGACTATTTGTTCACAATAAGCACTTTGTGCATTTATTATTATTATTGTTTGGTCTTGTTTGGTTACGAGTGCACCTGTGCTCGTAACCTATTAATTTGCAATAACTGCAGATTTGCAGTATTTTGATTTCCTGATAATTTCAATTATTTATTATGAAATTATTATGAAATCATTAATTTAGTGCCCTAGTTATGTAGGTAGTTTGTAAGAATATTTTGTATAAATACCAATAAGAAAGAAATAAAAATTTATTATATCACTGCAATTGTACCAAGCCATTCTTTTACCCTGATGTGAGGCTGCATCAGGCAATTGTATATATAGTTAAAAAGTCTGTTTAAGATTTGCAATGGTTTTTATTGAACTTAATGATTAATATTTTGTTGAATACCCACGGTTCTTGATAATTGCTTGCAACCTTCGGAGCTTGCGAAAATTTAATACAGCACATGTATTAAATTTTCGCAAACTAATTTTGGGATTCATAAAGATTGTTGAAACACGACGGCCAATCCATTACATCAAGGCTGTTGTCTTGGAACCATTGGTTAGTGTAGGTCGCCGTGTTAATCTTTGTTTCATCCAAAAATAAAATATTTTTCCATTGATTTAAAGTCCAATGCTGGTATTTTTTTCTGGCTATGCGTCCGAAGAGACCTGCTTCGCGCAATCTTCGTTAAACGGTATCCACAGACGGTCCGTTATCTATTGCACCAAAAACAGCGGCTCGAATTTCTCTAGCTGTTGAAAATTGATTTTTCTTCATAATAAGGGAATCTTCTCTTTGAGTGGTTGATCTTGCTCTTGGCTTGCGTGGTACCTTTTCAACTGTTCTATTTTTGTGAAAATATTGAACTGCATTTAATACCATCTTTTTGGAACATTTTAATATCATTGATATTTTTCCTAACGATTTTCCATCTTCGTAATGGTGGATAATTAGGCGACGAGTCTCAGCATCACAAGATTTCTTTTTACCCATGACGAAAAACTGAAGGGGCATAGGATTCTCAATATTTTGAATGAGAAAAAGTGTTAACTTACAGTTTTATAATGCACTTTAAAAGATTAAAAATCAATATTTATAAACGTTTCTAATTATAGACACACTCAATATATACACTCACAATTTTAATTTTTATAATAAAATAGCGGTACCCATTGTCACTTAAATTTCGTATTTTGTCAAGTTGGTAATGCAACTATTGAAAAACAAAAATGTCGGAGTAGCTTAAGGTCCAAACGCAGAAGATTCATAAAAAAGAAGGTTGCGTAGGAAACGTTTCTAACAACGTGCACTCCACTATATACTACATTGAAAATAATTGCCCTAGTTCCAAGACCTGAAAAGAAATTTAATGGGGATATCAATAGATATAAAAAAAATAATGTCTAATTTTGGACGTCAGTCAAGAACAATTTAAGAAAAAAAAAATAAGTGTCAAGTTAATGAATATTGAAGTGTGCCTTGGTGAAGTATACTCGGTCGGGTTGTAAAACAGCATTTGGCTGAAAACAAAGTAGATATTAAATCGATGTAAACTTAGGTAAGAAAGTGTGAAAGCTGAATCTACTTACACTATTACACTCGAAACACTTTTACGTTTGATAAATCCATCATTTTATAAAAAGACAGTTTTATGTAAATTTTGCTATTGTTTATGAGTTAGTGATAGAGCAAATTTAACTGAACAGTGGTCTCGGATCCGGCTCAAACAAAGATAAAGTTAAGTCAAGCTTGGTTTATCGCCCCGAATGACAAGTACCTACTTCATCATATGCATCTGTTTGAATGTTTGAAAATCTTGTTTGGGATCCTTCTGATCAATAAAAGTAAAGAAAGTAGCATCCGTAATAAAATAAAATAATAAAAAAAAGAATAGAAAAAGAAATACATTTCGAAAAGTGATAAAAGAAAAGCCAGCTTGGATACAATACGGTTAAAAGCGTTAAGCATATATTATCTGAGCATACAAAAACAAAATCCGATTCCTGCCCACCTTTGTAAAAATTGGCTTCCGTT
The DNA here is from genome assembly GCA_951217065.1 of Baccha elongata. Taxonomy (NCBI): domain Eukaryota; kingdom Metazoa; phylum Arthropoda; class Insecta; order Diptera; family Syrphidae; genus Baccha; species Baccha elongata. The sequence continues at coordinate 84,133,646 of OX578274.1, forward strand.
TTTTTTTTTGGTTATATAATTATTCTGAAATATATGTCTGCAGGGGGGGGGGGAAGATGCATCTTGTCTCTAAAAAACATATCCTAAAATAATGGTGAATATGCGACCCTTAATAAACGCATGATCGTATAAAATGAATAAGCTCGTATAAAATATATTGATGAACAAAATTTTTTTATTAATAACTTTTTGATTTTCAGCATCCAAATATTTGTTTTTCTACTTTTAACGAGCCGAAGTCACAAGTAGTGAATTAAGTCTTGTGACGGTTTCCTTGACCGTGGGTTATTTTTTTGATGGAAGATAGTGTTTAACACTTATATTAAACAAATGTTTTTTTTTTTAAATAATAATTTCAAAACGTACGAAATAATAATTTTTTTTTTTTTGAGAAACATTAAAGACTATTTAGGCGACTTTTTGTTTCTTTCTTTTCATGTCACCTGGGGAGTGGTGACTGATGAAGGAATCTCCTTTCAGTCTCAAGACTTACATAATTACTTTTGAAAAAGTTGGAGATTTGTTTTTATTCCTTGGTAAAATAGTGACATAGTATTAACAAGAAAACAAATAATTTTCGATAATTAAGTTTATAGTGTAAGAACTAATTTTAGTTTTTCTTGATAATTGTTAGAATTAAGCTTATTCGTAATAAATTGTATAAGGTCAAAAAAATAGTTTCGTATTTTTTTCTGAACTTTACTCTTCGAAGTTTTGATTATTTTTATAGGAAACAACATTTTTATTTCTGGTTTAGCAATCATAGAGGTAAGGAACCTTGAGCGTTAAAGAACAGGGGTTGTGACTGGAGTTGATAACATCAACATAAGAGCAGCAACAACTTAAGAGGAAGGTAATTCATCCATAACTATATTGTGGGAGTTTCTAGGTTATTTTCGCCAATAGAAACATAGAGAGAGTTAGTATTAACTTTTCGGTTTTATGTTAGCTCTAGGTAGGGGAATTCGGAAAAGAGGGTCGCTCTATCTAAATTTTTTTTAAGGGTTTCCAGTACTATCGTGGACGTACGGAAACATGGCGTAGTTGGGTACAGACCAGTCCACCAGAGCATCAACACCTGTGCGTCTGTTTTATGAAAATCTCGTTTTAATTACTTCCTTGAACTCTTCCTATTAAATTCTTTTTTGGGCCTTAGCTTCCATCTAAAAATAATACAAGTCTAAGAACACCTGGACTCTAGGTCTGAAAAACAGTTTGTAACACCTGTTCCAACTCCCGCAGCAAGAACCCGTCCCATTTCTCAACGAGCTTAGCGATGGGTAGGTCAAACCTTCCTTAACAAATGTGAATGCATTTAAATCATATGCCGTCTAAGGTTGTCCGTTCAAGTCCATCATATATTTTTTTTTTGATCAACTGTGACTTCTAGTTCCTAGTGTATCTTGACGACTTGTCGAGTGAATGATAGGTGACACTATTAGTCCATCATGAAATATGTGACTAATCGGACGCAAGGCCTATTATTATACTAGGTGTGAGATGAACAATATACATAACACCTATGTGTATTCAAGGTTTTCTAGACACGGGATGGAACGATAGAGGAGGTCGAAGGTGGCATAACGATACGTGAATGGTATCGCACCTCCGATATGCTACTCGTCTCACTTCCCCTGTCGAGGGAATTCCTTTTCTCTTTTTTCTTCTATAATAACAACAACTACTACTATTAAGTAATGTAGCTTTGGTGCTATGGTCCCAGTACACCGATGACATCTTGCGAGTTATTGGTTGAATAAATTAATAAATGAGCATAGTAGGGGTTTGTTTCTTGTTCGTAAGTTAATCTGAAGATGTTATTTGGAGTTTCTTGATGCACATGCGCTAAAGATAATCTTCTATACTATGGCCGAGGTACTGTATACTTTGATGTTGCGAGAAGAATCGGTAGTAGGCGGGTATGAGGATTGGCTGCAAATACAAAAAACATCAGTAGATAATTCGCTACAATTTTTAGTAGTCCTAATATAACTTCATTTCAGGTTTTTGGCTAAAAATGCATTTTATAACGGAGATTTGGTGTTGACGGTTTTTCACAAATTTGGCCATAAGTTGATAACGGCCGAACCGATTTTATTTAAATTTGGTACGGTATTTGATATAAGCATTCAACATAAGATGTTATTTAAAGTTTTTCAATAAACAGCCATTTAATGATAGCTTTCATACAACTTTATGTCATAATTAGGCCATTTTTCACCTTTCAACATAATTAAGTAAATTAAATTTTCCCAATCCCATAGTTTGCAACAAGAGCAAGTTGGTGCAACCCAGTCGTGCATTTGGTTTATCCACGCGTCGCCACTGCCGAGGATCTCTTGTTTTCCTATGGAACATAACAAAGGGATTAACTCGTAAGCACACAACTCCAACCTTAAAACCTTAAAATAATCAAAACGATATTCACACCACCATAAAATGATAGGTCTCATGAGTTTATGGCATCAAAACGGCGCATCAAGCGCTAATTGGGTTTGTTCTACCAGAATAACCGCCATTCCTACCTTCACTGGACATTTTGAACAATATAAATGTACAATTTCAAAATTTCAAACAGTTTAAACTAGGACCAACTTCATTTGTTTATGATTCGTGTGGATGCGTTTGCCTATAACACGTTTTTCACTAATACTTAAATTGTTCAAAAGAAGATAGTGGCAAAAACCAGTTCAAAAATAGGTTAAGTCCTTTATTCCCGTTGGTCTCTATTGCCCCCCTCTCTTCTAATAGTTAATAAGAAATGAAAAATATTAATAATTATGTATTTATCAAAAATTAATTAACTTTATAAGGCGTTTTTTTTAATAGGGACTACCAGTTGACTTTAAATGACGCTCTTAACGCGAGCTCTCCACCCTCTATCTCGAAAACGACTCAACGTATGAAAAGATTTTAAGCGGCAAAAATTCTATAATATTATAATAAATACAAATAACGAAAAGCCCAATGGAAAAGAGATATTTGCAAAAAATGTTCTAAAAGTCGATTTTTGTGACTTTTGACCTTAGATTTCAATAGACGCGGACACCCTTCCACATGTAGGCTTTGGTGCAACTTTGAGAATATCTAAATAAATGTTTAAACGAGGTTATAGCTGGGTATCTCAAATTTCGAGATTCTTACTTAATTTTGACTAAGTTGACTGGACTATAAGGCAAGTCAAGTATGATTCTTAGGGTAATATAATAGGTCTAAAAATATCAGTACCTGCCATATAACGGCTATCGAAAATTGTGTTTTTCATATATGTTTTCGACTGTTATCAGGGTTACAGAATAGACAGCTAGTAAATGTACGAACCTAAAAATGTGTTATTCACAAGTTTCTTAAGATGGCCAGGCGGTGATTATTCAGCATGAAAATACTATAGAAATGTATATAATTATAATGTTTAAACCCTCAGGTATCTAGCCACAAGTGACAAGAGCAAGTTTGTGCGACCCAGTCGTGCCCTTTATTTTATAAGAAACTGCAACCCAGTCAAAAGAGAAGAATGTACTGTAACACGCACGAAAAAACTGAGGGGAAATTATAACGGCACACGTGAAATGCGCTAGCGCCTAGACTAAATAACGCATTTTCAATATATTATAATTTAAGAGCTTTACTTACTTGTCATTTTAGAGAGTAAGACTTTTCTGTCGAACAAATTTGGATCAAAAGCCGGCCAGTAGTAAAACAAAAGCTTAGCTGCTGATGACCTGGAAACGGATGTTCCGTATGCGATAACACAAAGAATATCCTTTACAACGTTATGCTTCAGAGTCATTAAACATTCAAGAAGCTGACAGTGATGAGCTAAATAAAAATAAAATAATAGATTGAACTTATACATATATACAGGGTGATTGGCAAAAGGTGAATCAAAGAGCTAGGTCGAGTAGGTTGGGTTATAGTTTGGGTTTTCGCGTATATTTCAAAACGCACCAGGAAATTTTCTTAGATTTCTTCAGATTCGGATTCAGCAGCAAAAAATAAACATAGAATTCCAAAAAAAATCATTTGTTTATTTTTTGTATGAATATTAAAGGATAAACATTCTTTTAATTGTTTTTTGAATTTCAGGAATGTCATTTTTCATTTATAGAGTCGTTCTGGGCAAGTGTGTGCACTGAGTTTGAAGAAGGATTCCATGCAAATTACAGAATATACACAAAATAAGTTTAATAAATATATTAAGTACATATATTCACTACGTACTTTCAAGCATTAAACATACAGTTAATAAGTTATGGTAAGAAAACCAAATCAAGTCAAACTGCACCCACTTGCCCCGTAGTCGGGGCAAGTGCGGGCACTTTTGACGTACTTTCAAGCATAAACCAACATTTATTTTTACAGTTAGTAAGTTATTGTAAGATAACCATAATTTAAAAGCTTATGAATTCTGCATCAATAGAAATTCGAGATTCATCCCGTTTTTCGAGAAAACCACAATGCGCACACTTTCCGACTGCGCGTGCCTACCCCGAACGACTCTAAAACCTGTATCAAAAACTGACAGGTTGATTTTCAATGAAAAAGTTTGGAATTACCTTCATCCTGTACTTTTTGACTTTATTGTGTGCTCATAACATTCTTTATATTTTAAAAACAATAAAAGGAAGGTAAATCCTTTAATTTTCATTCAATTACATCAAAGTCCAGTCACGGAAGAATTAAACAATGTTTGTCTCAGAAGATTTGGTTTTAGTTGCTTTTGATTTACTCAAAAAGGACACCACAAACATTCGCTTTTTTGTTCTTGACTAAAAATTAAATAAAACCATTAAAGTTTGAAAGCAAAAACTATACATACATCATTAATCTTGATTTTGAAATATTTTCGGTTTGAATTTTACATTTTTATAATTAAATAGCTACTAAGTACAACTTTCTAAAATATCTTCTATTATTTTGTTTGCAATAAATGCATTCTCTAAGAGAATATTTATTCTCCTTCAAGTTCAAGAATTTACTTGAAAAAATAAATGAACACACCTAGTTTCTGATTTGACAGATCTAAAGAAGAGCGATAATTGTGTTGTGTTGTTTTTTAAAAGGGATTGCAAAATTAAATTGTTTAAACAATCTTTTGGATGTGTATTTGTTGTGAATATTGCAACTTCTGAATAAAGTAAATCATAGTAAATTGTTAAAAGTTAAATAATCACATCCTTGTATGTAGGTACCTTCAATAAAACAGAAAAAGAACTACTTCGTTGATCCATGAAATGAAAAAAGTAAACACTTCCGATCAATTTTGACAAAATCAAAGGAATCACTACGATGTTTAAATATACATACTTATGTGTTAAGTAGCAAATTATATTTATTTAAAAGAAATATTGTTTTGTTTTCAAAAGTGCAGTCAAAGCGAAGAGTTCTAAAAGGTAACAGTTCGGAGACAATTTTGAGGGATGATTTGGTGTTAAATGTTTTGAAACATTTCATGTGTTTGTGAAAATATTTCAATACATTTATGTTTTACAGATGTAAACAATAATACAAATAAGCGTTTTGTTATACTTGAGCTGACGAAAAATAAACAAATGTCTTGCAATTCACAACTTTTTCACTCGTTCGCCTTCAAAAAAAAAGTGATTATTTTACCTCTCGATCGCATCGCATTTCGCCCGGAATAATTGATGACAATTAGGGAAAATTTTTCGAACATTAATTGATTTCGCCCGGAAATTCACAATTTTCGCCCGAACATTCACAATAGGCGAAAAGTGACATGTCAATTACTTCGGGGGTAATGTAGTTCGGGCGAACTTCACAATAAGGCTGATTAAGTTTGACTTTCGAATATTGTTTGGTAGATGCCAGTAGTATGTACGTAGTTTTGCAGTTTCGAACGACCGCCGCTAACTGAAGAGGGGGGGACTTTGGGACTTTTTTCGAAGTCCGGCTTAGAATTCCTCAACTATGCAATTTTTAATTATGGTTACTTCAGCCATCTTTAACTAAATTCAGTTTGTGAAAATTTAAGTCTTAATAACTTCCAAACTTTGCAGCGGAAAGGTATAATTACTTCAGCATTCTTTAATAACACTAAATTTGTGAAAATTTGAGCCACCGTTCGAAGCCTTGCAAATTTTTTACAAAAATTGTTTTTTTTTATGCTTTAATCGTGTTTGCATCCTCACATTCGAATGTTCACCATTGGTTTGTTCTTCAACTAACTGCTATAGAGACTTTAAAAATGCTAACAGGTTGCAGTTGGAAACTGATTTAAATAGAATTGAGTGGTACCAGATATATAGCATGCCTTCTGTTGATGACCAGGTGTCATTTCTTCAAAATAATATTAGTTATCTTTTTGACTTACATGTTCCTATTGTTACAAAACAATCTAGCAAGAAAGAACAGCCGGTTAAGCAATTATATTAAGAATCAAATAAGAGAACGTAATTTAGCATTTAACCGATGGAAGACCTTGAAGACTATTTCTATTGATAGTAACGAGCTTAATAAAAACTTTGTTGCCTTAAACTCTTCAGGTTTTCAAAACAGAAGCTGCAATTTGACAGAAACGACAAATGACCATTTTACTCTGGCTGGTTTTTCCTTCTCACCTGTTAATGAGTATGATGGTCTAGAAAGTTTTTTAGCTATTGAGTCTAACTCTGTTGGAACTGATGACATCCATCTGGTTTTTCTGAAAGCCATTCTTCCGTATGTAGTCAAATAACTTATAAATCATAATGGTGATGACTATCGAAACATAGCTATATTGCCTTTTCTTTCGAAAGTTTTGGAGAAATTAATAAATCACCAAATTAGAACTTTTCTTACAAGCAATAAATTGATTTGTATTAATCAATCAGGCTTCCGACCCAAGCACAACTGTACTACAGCCTTAATTGACGTAGTTGAAAATATCAGAAATAGTTTGGATAATGATAAAGTGACTATAATAACGCTTCTAGACTTTTCTAAGGCATTTGATACCGTCAATCGTTTTATTCTCTGTGAAAAACTTAAAAATCAATTTAATTTTTCGTTTCCATCAATCAAGCTTATTCTCTCTTACTTAAACGGTAGAACTCAGGCAGTTTTTGCGAACAATGTTATATCAAGTTTTCTCCCTTTGCAGAGAGGTGTCCCTCAGGGCCCTATTTAAGGCCCCTTGTTGTTCTCGATGCATATTAATGATCTTCCTTCAAGCCCGTTGAATTTTTCTGTGCACATGTACGCAGATGACGTTCAATTACATAATAGTTTCATCTAGGTATGCTCGAGAATGTTGTGCATGAAGTAAATGAGGACTTGAATAATATTGTTATATTGTCCCGCAAAAACAATCACTGTTTAAATTCGAAAAAAACTTAATGCATAGTCAACTCCAGAACTATATCTGACACATCATATTTTCCTGAAATATATTTGAATAACTGTGGTATCGATTTCGTCGATTCTGCAAAAAACATTGGCCTAATATTTAATAAAACAGTTAGTTGGAACACCCATATTAATTTGACGTTGGGTAAGGTATATAAAGATCTTCGATTGCTCTGGGGGTCTCATCATATAACGCCCTTGAAAACTCGGTTAATATTGGCCAAAACCGTGATTGCGCCCCTTGTACTTTTCTGTTGTGAGGTGTTTAGTAATTGTAACTTCGAACACAAACGAAAACTCAACGTTGCGCGATATATTTATGGTCTTAGAAGATATGACCATTTGTATTTTGTATTTATTATTATCAAAACATAACTAAATATTAAGATTAACATCTTTTAGGGCCAATTTTTCATTCTTCCATTAAACAGTCAGTTAGCTATGAGAAGAATAAAATTAACTGACTCTTTAACAGTCTGATAACACTGTCGGATTTTTCAAGCAATAAAAAAGAGTCAGGTAACTATTCCACGGAATAACAAAGTTAACTAAATCACCTCAGAGCTATTAATAGCTTCTAATAGATTTCTAGAACAAATACATTATACAAAGTGGTAAATAGTTTACAATTCATCAATTTTGTCACTAACTGAGGAATACGTACTAACTGACTGTTTAACTGAGGAATGCAAAACTGGCCCTTAGATAATTAAGCCTTGAATTGGATTGAATCAAATAATTTAAGTAAAAGCAATATATGGTTTATATGTATAGATATAATTTATATAGACTTTGAATGTAAGATATGACAAAAAGGAAAATAAAAGTATATAAAGAGAAAAGACAAAAGGAAAAAAAGGAGAAAAGCAATTTTAATTTTAAATAACCATTAAAGGAACGATATTAAATAAGCACCCATTTGAGTAACAAAAGACTTTTGATTGTAAGTTACTTATATGTACTTATATTTTAAACTCAACATTGAATAATTTTAATGATTTAAAACATAAAACGGTCCAATTTTAATGAATTTGTTCAATTTTAATGATTTGAAACATAAAATGGTTAAATTTAATTATTTGAAATATGAAAGTATTCAATTATAATGCTTTGAAACATTAAATTGTTCAATTTTAATGATTTGAAACATAAAGTGGTGTAATTTTATAGTGATTTTTGTTAGCTTAAAAAAAATCTGAAATAACTTTAGATTATCCGTTCTTTTTAATTGACGTGGCAACGAATTCCAAAGGAGAGCACCGCTGGTAAAGAACTGTCGCTCAGAGGTGAGACAGGAGAATCAAGGAATTAATATATTGTTAGTTCTGTTAGATGATAAGAACTGGACATGGTTGAATAGATCAGGTGGTTGCCCTGTCTGAAGAATTTTAAAAATCATTGTTAGTGTTCTGAATTTTAATAGGTTTTCAAAACTAATTCCATACAAACTTTTAGCGTAATTTGAAATATGATCATATCTTGCTAGCCCAAAGACATAACGAACAACGTTGTTAAATATGACATTAAACCTTCTCCTGCAATCAGCATCCATAAAACAAAAGATTTCACAACCGTACGTTAGAATAGAAACAACTAATGTTTTCGCCAGCATTTTTCTGGTTTCAATTGGTAAACTTTTTTGCTGCGTTTAATGTTCTTAACACCATATGCCTTTCCTATTGTAGCGTTTATGTGGTTGTTCCAAGTAAGATAAATTGAATTTCCAAGTTCTTAGCCGTATCAACGAACTGCACGGGAATGTCTTAGAGTAAAACTGCAGGAAAGCATGATAAGTATAGTGTTTTCTTTGATATCACAATTTACTTTGTTTTTTGGAGATTAAGTACAAAGCCGCAGTTGCTATACCAATCTGATACTGCATTTAGGTCCAAGTTTATATTGTATACACAATTTTCTATAAGACCTAGAGAAGAGCTCGAAAGGCACTGAACATCATCAGCGAACATACGAGTTTCACCATACCTTATTAAACTTGGTATGTCGTTGACATATGCTGAGAACAAAAGTGGACCCAAAATGAATCCTTGTGGAACGCCACGTGAAAGCGGTAGGAATTCTGAAACATCGTTTCCTGTGACGACTGCTTGGCTTCTACCAGTTAACCAGAGACGAGAGTTTCTGACACATGATTTTATGGTCTATGGTATCAAAAGCCTTGAATTAATCAAGAAGGACTAAAAAGGTGACTTTATCAACCTCCAAGGCCCTCCGCACTTTCTCGACCACATCCAGAAGTGCAGTACTACTACTGTGGTGAGGTCGAAATCCAGACTGCTTGGGAGATAAAAGAGTATATGAGCTGAGAACTGCGTTATTTGCTTATGCATTAATCTTTCAGCTACCTTAGATAAAAAAGGTAAAATGGAAATAGGGCGATATTCTGTTTTACTACGACTCTTTGGTACCGGAATGAATTTAGAGAATTTCAATTGAGTAGGAAATACACTTTGGGTAAGAATTGAATTTATTTAATGCGTAAAATAAGGTAGAATTGTAGGCATGACTGCTTTTACAAACGTGTGATGCAACTGATCAAAACCAATGGCATTTGCTTTCCAATCCCAACATCACGAATGTTTTTCCGAAGCTTTCGACCGTTTTGTGAAAGCTGAAGTTTATAAGAGTACCATCTGGTTTTTGCAGCATTTATTTCGCAACTGCTGGTATTGTTGACGATCTTCGGCTATTCTAAAACGTTTCCATTTATTGAAAGCGCAATTTCTTTGATTTATACAGTTCTTAATTTCAATTGTAAACCAGGGATTTTCACCATGTTTTACTGTTTTCAATCTGAGAGGCACATGAACATTGAATAACCTAGTCAGATTATTTTCTAGAAACTCAACTTGTTTCTCTGAAGATATAAAATAGTATATATTCTGCCAACTGATTGCCCCGATATCAAACTCGAGGGCATTTATATTCAAGTTCTTGAAATCACGGTATTGAAATGTTATAGTGGGCCTAGTAGTCGAAAAATCAAAAGAAAGATGTATTAAGTCATGACGTGAAAAACCGGGTGCTGATAATTGATCATACAAAAACAATTTGTTCATGTTGCGCACAAAAAACATATCAAGATGAGTTGTGTGAAAAATGTGTTGGACTATTGACATTAACTGGATGCAAATTGAAAGTTCTCATACTCTCTGTCAAACTATTATCCACCAAAACACAATTAAAATCACCACAAAGTATTATGTTGGGAAAGAATAAGCAATTGTCTTCCAGAAAAGTAGAGAATGGAGATAAATCAATGTATAAGTAGGGCCTATACACAACAGCTAACAAAAGTTTATCACTGTAACTTGATATTTCAATACAAATTCATTGGAATACAGAATTGGGTGGTGAAGTAAACTTAATTATACACTTTAAAGATTCATCATCATCATCATCATCGGCTCGACAACCGGGTCCGGTCCTGGCCTCCTTCAACAAGTCTCTCCACCTATCCCGGTCTCGAGCCGACGCCATCCAGTTGCGCACCCCAAGGCTCCGGGCGTCCTGGTCTACGCCATCTCTCCAGCGCAAGCATGATCTACCACGCTGTAGTCTGCCATAGAATGTACCACAAAGAACTTTCCGAGCAGGTTCCTCTTCGCTCATGCGAGCTAGGTGCCCTGCCCACCGAAGTCTACCGAGCCTAATATTTACTTTAAAGATTCCCTAACATAAAGTGCGACGCCTCAACCAACACGACTTAATCTATCGACCCTAAACAATTTATATCCCCTCATACTATAAAATTGATCATTTATTTCTGTTTTGAACCATGCTACTGAAACTGCGACAGCGTCAACCTCCAACCCTTCAAACAAGTACCGAAATTCGTCTATCTTCAAAAACAAACTCTGTGCATTTAAATGGAAAATTTTAAAACCTTGATTTTGGGAAGTCAATACATTTATCATTGCCTTAGTTAAGTTAGCGTTTTGCTCGCTATTGGAAGATGTTATATTATCACCCATCATCATCATATTTCAAGAGAGTTAACGTGAACCAAGAAGAACGGAGATTTTTTTGCTTACTAGAGATTGTAGTTTACTACTAATAACAAAAAGACAAAAGGAAAAAAAGTAGAAAAGCAATTTTAATTTTAAATAACCATTAAAGGAACGAAATTAAATGAGCACCCATTTGAGTAACAAAAGACTTTTGATTGTAAGTTTTTTATATTTTATATATTTATTGTATGTTCTTATATTTTAAACTCAACATTGAATAATTTTAATGATTTAAAATATAAAACGGTCCAATTTTAATGAATTTGTTCAATTTTAATGATTTGAAACATAAAATGGTTAAATTTAATTATTTGAAATATGAAAGTATTCAATTATAATGCTTTGAAACATTAAATTGTTCAATTTTAATGATTTGAAACATAAAGTGGTGTAATTTTATAGTGATTTTTGTTAACTTGAAAAAAATCAGTTAAGTTCTTCTGAAATAACTTTAGATTATCCGTTCTTTTTAATTGACGTGGCAACGAATTCCAAAGGAGAGCACCGCTGGTAAAGAACTGTCGCTCAGAGGTGAGACAGGAGAATCAAGGAATTAATATATTGTTAGTTCTGTTAGATGATAAGAACTGGACATGGTTGAATAGGTCAGGTGGTTGCCCTGTCTGAAGAATTTTAAAAATCATTGTTAGTGTTCTGAATTTTAATAGGTTTTCAAAACTAATTCCATACAAACTTTTAGCGTAATTTGAAATATGATCATATCTTGCTAGCCCAAAGACATAACGAACTACGTTGTTAAATATGACATTAAACCTTCTCCTGCAATCAGCATCCATAAAACAAAAGATTTCACAACCGTACGTTAGAATAGAAACAACTAATGTTTTCGCCAGCATTTTTCTGGTTTCAATTGGTAAACTTTTTTGCTGCGTTTAATGTTCTTAACACCATATGCCTTTCCTATTGTAGCGTTTATGTGGTTGTTCCAAGTAAGATAAATTGAATTCCCAAGTTCTTAGCCGTATCAACGAACTGCACGGGAATGTCTTAGAGTAAAACTGCAGGAAAGCACGATAAGTATAGAGTTTTCTTTGATATCACTATTTACTTTGTTTTTTGGAGATTAAGTACAAAGCCGCAGTTGCTAGACCAATCTGATACTGCATTTAGGTCCAAGTTTATATTGTTTACACAATTTTCTATAAGACCTAGAGAAGAGCTCGAAAGGTACTGAACATCATCAGCGAACATACGAGTTTCACCATACCTTATTAAACTTGGTATGTCGTTGACATATGCTGAGAACAAAAGTGGACCCAAAATGAATCCTTGTGGAACGCCACGTGTAAGCGGTAGGAATTCTGAAACATCGTTTCCTGTGACGACTGCTTGTGCATTTAAATGGCAAATTTTAAAAGTACCATCTGGTTTTTGCAGCATTTATTTTGCAACTGCCGGTATTGTTGACGATCTTCGGCTATTCTAAAACGTTTCCATTTATTGAAAGCGCAATTTCTTTGATTTATACAGTTCTTAATTTCAATTGTAAACCAGGGATTTTCACCATGTTTTACTGTTTTCAATCTGAGAGGCACATGAACATTGAATAACCTAGTCAGATTATTTTCTAGAAACTCAACTTGTTTCTCTGAAGATATAAAATAGTATATATTCTGCCAACTGATTGCCCCGATATCAAACTCGAGGGCATTTATATTCAAGTTCTTGAAATCACGGTATTGAAATGTTATAGTGGGCCTAGTAGTCGAAAAATCAAAAGAAAGATGTATTAAGTCATGACGTGAAAAACCGGGTGCTGATAATTGATCATACAAAAACAATTTGTTCATGTTGCGCACAAAAAACATATCAAGATGAGTTGTGTGAAAAATGTTTTGGACTATTGACATTAACTGGATGCAAATTGAAAGTTCTCATACTCTCTGTCAAACTATTATCCACCAAAACACAATTAAAATCACCACAAAGTATTATGTTGGGAAAGAATAAGCAATTGTCTTCCAGAAAAGTAGAGAATGGAGATAAATCAATGTATAAGTAGGGCCTATACACAACAGCTAACAAAAGTTTATCACTGTAACTTGATATTTCAATACAAATGCATTGGAATACAGAATTGGGTTGTGAATTAAACTTAATTATACACTTCAAAGATTCCCTAACATAAAGTTCGACGCCTCCACCAACACGATTTAATCTATCGACCCTAAACAATTTATATCCCCTCATACTATAAAATTGATCATTTATTTCTGTTTTGAACCATGCTACTGAAACTGCGACAGCGTCAACCTCCGAAAGTACCGAAATTCGTCTATCTTCAAAAAACAAACTCTGTGCAAAGGCAAATTTTAAAACCTTGATTTTGGGAAGTCAATACATTTATCATTGCCTTAGTTAAGTTAGCGTTTTGCTCGCCATTGGAAGATGTTATATTATCACCCATCATCATCATATTTCAACAGAGTTAACGTGAACCAAGAAGAACGGAGATTTTTTTGTTTACTAGAGATTGTATGTTACTACTAATAAAGTTTTCTGCTAAAAAGGTGTAAAAACTAAAGATTTTAATGAAAATAAAATAAAATTTAAATTGCTGAGATTTTAAAATTAATTAAAAAAGTTTGAGAAATAATAAATTTTAAATAGGAAGGAAAACATAATAATAAAAATTAAAAGAAATGGATTTAAATCAATAAAAAATTGAAAATTTGAATTCGCAATACATTGAAATAAAATAATAAAGTTTTGCTCGCTATTGGAAGATGTTATATTATCACCCATCATCATCATATTTCAAGAGAGTTAACGTGAACCAAGAAGAACGGAGATTTTTTTGCTTACTAGAGATTGTAGTTTACTACTAATAACAAAAAGACAAAAGGAAAAAAAGTAGAAAAGCAATTTTAATTTTAAATAACCATTAAAGGAACGAAATTAAATGAGCACCCATTTGAGTAACAAAAGACTTTTGATTGTAAGTTTTTTATATTTTATATATTTATTGTATGTTCTTATATTTTAAACTCAACATTGAATAATTTTAATGATTTAAAACATAAAACGGTCCAATTTTAATGAATTTGTTCAATTTTAATGATTTGAAACATAAAATGGTTAAATTTAATTATTTGAAATATGAAAGTATTCAATTATAATGCTTTGAAACATTAAATTGTTCAATTTTAATGATTTGAAACATAAAGTGGTGTAATTTTATAGTGATTTTTGTTAACTTGAAAAAAATCAGTTAAGTTCTTCTGAAATAACTTTAGATTATCCGTTCTTTTTAATTGACGTGGCAACGAATTCCAAAGGAGAGCACCGCTGGTAAAGAACTGTCGCTCAGAGGTGAGACAGGAGAATCAAGGAATTAATATATTGTTAGTTCTGTTAGATGATAAGAACTGGACATGGTTGAATAGGTCAGGTGGTTGCCCTGTCTGAAGAATTTTAAAAATCATTGTTAGTGTTCTGAATTTTAATAGGTTTTCAAAACTAATTCCATACAAACTTTTAGCGTAATTTGAAATATGATCATATCTTGCTAGCCCAAAGACATAACGAACTACGTTGTTAAATATGACATTAAACCTTCTCCTGCAATCAGCATCCATAAAACAAAAGATTTCACAACCGTACGTTAGAATAGAAACAACTAATGTTTTCGCCAGCATTTTTCTGGTTTCAATTGGTAAACTTTTTTGCTGCGTTTAATGTTCTTAACACCATATGCCTTTCCTATTGTAGCGTTTATGTGGTTGTTCCAAGTAAGATAAATTGAATTCCCAAGTTCTTAGCCGTATCAACGAACTGCACGGGAATGTCTTAGAGTAAAACTGCAGGAAAGCACGATAAGCATAGAGTTTTCTTTGATATCACAATTTACTTTGTTTTTTGGAGATTAAGTACAAAGCCGCAGTTGCTAGACCAATCTGATACTGCATTTAGGTCCAAGTTTATATTGTTTACACAATTTTCTATAAGACCTAGAGAAGAGCTCGAAAGGTACTGAACATCATCAGCGAACATACGAGTTTCACCATACCTTATTAAACTTGGTATGTCGTTGACATATGCTGAGAACAAAAGTGGACCCAAAATGAATCCTTGTGGAACGCCACGTGTAAGCGGTAGGAATTCTGAAACATCGTTTCCTGTGACGACTGCTTGTGCATTTAAATGGCAAATTTTAAAAGTACCATCTGGTTTTTGCAGCATTTATTTTGCAACTGCCGGTATTGTTGACGATCTTCGGCTATTCTAAAACGTTTCCATTTATTGAAAGCGCAATTTCTTTGATTTATACAGTTCTTAATTTCAATTGTAAACCAGGGATTTTCACCATGTTTTACTGTTTTCAATCTGAGAGGCACATGAACATTGAATAACCTAGTCAGATTATTTTCTAGAAACTCAACTTGTTTCTCTGAAGATATAAAATAGTATATATTCTGCCAACTGATTGCCCCGATATCAAACTCGAGGGCATTTATATTCAAGTTCTTGAAATCACGGTATTGAAATGTTATAGTGGGCCTAGTAGTCGAAAAATCAAAAGAAAGATGTATTAAGTCATGACGTGAAAAACCGGGTGCTGATAATTGATCATACAAAAACAATTTGTTCATGTTGCGCACAAAAAACATATCAAGATGAGTTGTGTGAAAAATGTGTTGGACTATTGACATTAACTGGATGCAAATTGAAAGTTCTCATACTCTCTGTCAAACTATTATCCACCAAAACACAATTAAAATCACCACAAAGTATTATGTTGGGAAAGAATAAGCAATTGTCTTCCAGAAAAGTAGAGAATGGAGATAAATCAATGTATAAGTAGGGCCTATACACAACAGCTAACAAAAGTTTATCACTGTAACTTGATATTTCAATACAAATGCATTGGAATACAGAATTGGGTTGTGAATTAAACTTAATTATACACTTCAAAGATTCCCTAACATAAAGTTCGACGCCTCCACCAACACGATTTAATCTATCGACCCTAAACAATTTATATCCCCTCATACTATAAAATTGATCATTTATTTCTGTTTTGAACCATGCTACTGAAACTGCGACAGCGTCAACCTCCGAAAGTACCGAAATTCGTCTATCTTCAAAAAACAAACTCTGTGCAAAGGCAAATTTTAAAACCTTGATTTTGGGAAGTCAATACATTTATCATTGCCTTAGTTAAGTTAGCGTTTTGCTCGCCATTGGAAGATGTTATATTATCACCCATCATCATCATATTTCAACAGAGTTAACGTGAACCAAGAAGAACGGAGATTTTTTTGTTTACTAGAGATTGTATGTTACTACTAATAAAGTTTTCTGCTAAAAAGGTGTAAAAACTAAAGATTTTAATGAAAATAAAATAAAATTTAAATTGCTGAGATTTTAAAATTAATTAAAAAAGTTTGAGAAATAATAAATTTTAAATAGGAAGGAAAACATAATAATAAAAATTAAAAGAAATGGATTTAAATCAATAAAAAACTGAAAATTTGAATTCGCAATACATTGAAATAAAATCTTACAATTAATAAATACGCCTCCACTACTTTATCGTCATTACTGCATTATCGGCATCATCTTTGGTGTTTATTGGCAATTTTTTTTGTTTTGTGCACGAGGCCGTGATATGTGAACACTGTAGGTATAATTTGTTGTCTTTTCAAATCTAGAGCAGCATGAAGTATTTTTTTGATTTTTCGCTGTTAACCATTTACGCACATAAACTGGTTCTTCTGAGTCAATAATTTCGGGAGCAGCAGTTATACGGTCTAGTGGAAGCAGTCGGCCTTAAATTTTTAATTAAATGCTTGCGAGATGCAGAGCAAGCATCTTTTCATGTTAATTATAGGAACCTTAATATATTCAGTTTGTATATAAATGACTCTATGTCGACTGTTGTTATGGTCTTATTTTTAAAGCTCGGTGTGATATGTTAATTTTGTTATATAAGCCATGGCGGAGAGGTACCGAAGCTCTTTGCTCCTTATGTAACATGCGGGAAGTTGAAAATACTTATCATTTCGTTGGTAGATGCCCGATATTTGCTGGCTTCCGGAGAATGTATTTTGGAAACTCTCTTATCTCCCATTATGACTTTTTAGACATTTTAAATTTAAGAAGTTTGATGGAAATATACCTATTCTTAAAAAAGGCTTTATCTTACAGGTGGTTCAACATTAATAACTTAAATTAAAATAATGAATTCATTCAAAAGTAAACTTCTTATCAAAATCACAAAAAATCTTTTTTCAATGTCTTCGATATTATAATTTTTAACTCATTTGTTCCTTGCTTTTGCTTCCGAATTCACATTAGATAATACTCATTTTATAATAAAATAATTTTCTCACTTTTAACTTCTCTTCTAATCTATTGTAGCTCATGTAATTTTATAATTTATATTCAGCAACAATTTTTTAAGTTTATGATTAAGTATATCAGTCAGTTAACCCAGGCACACGGAATACACCATTGCCTTATTGTTTTGTTTTATTTTTTCATGTTGTTAAAAAAGATTCTTTTGCTAAATAAACACTTTATCTATCTATCTATCTATCTATCTATCTGAGTCAATTCCCACGTCGCGTAGTAAAAGTTGTCGTTTGTGTGATCTTCGATGTTCGTTAATTTTACCGAGAATAAAATTTCTTTCCTATGTTGAAAAAAACTTTATTATGATGGGGCAAGTGTTAGACCTTTCACTATGCCGAGTGCGGAATATACTCCTAGTTTTTTTGTTTTTTGTGTTTTTGCATTTTAATTAATTTTTTATTTTTTCATTTTCTTATATCTATCTTAATGCTAGACAAAAAATCTTAAACAACTAGCTTACATATTAACTTAACTAACTTACTGGTCCCATACGGGCGGTCTAAAATATAATATAACTATATTTAAAAAATGCCTTTCGGCATAAAGACTACTCTTAATTTAAAATTCAATATTACTTAAACCTAAACAAGAAAATTCTTTAAAAATTTGTTTTTCATGACATTATTTTATTTGTTTTTATTTAAAAACTTAAAAGTACCCTTTACCTGAAAAATACTAAATTAACCTAAAATATACGTAAATAGACGTAAATACATTAAAACTACTTAAAAATATTCAAAATAACTTAAAACTAGAACAGCCACCAGCAGCTTTTTTTTTTTTGTGCCATCAGCCTATGCACATGCACACACGCGTATACATATGCATATATTAACACATATACATATGTATGCGCTCACGCAACTATCCACAAACAAGCAATTTTTTTGGGTTTTTTATCTTTTTTTTTGGTGCAACCATCACTGTCCTATTTAATCTACCTAGTTATACCTTAGAAATACGTAGGTCGGCCAAGGCAACAACTTTGACTAACCATCAATGTCAAGGTGGTCACCCAACCACCAGTATTTTTTAATTTGCTTATCTACGTCCTTTTCATACCGAAGGGGCACAGCTCTACTGAACCGCAGACGCTCTGCTCCGTTCCCAGAGCCGACGTCTCGACCATACAGGATTCGCCGATCCACAGTTCTACGGCCGACGTGGTAGATTAACGGAGCCGCTAATCTATCCTGTATCAGCCCCCGACTGTCTAAATAGAGGAATGTCTCGGGTGGGATGAAACCGTTAAGACAAACGCTCTCACCATATTCTTTATTGGGGTAGTAAGTCCATTGGCTGAGGTCATCGCTCTTGAAATATGACCCCGAATCAGCTTAATTAAAAAGTTATCTATCCTGTTTATATTGGCCCCGTTGTATAAGACCTCGTTGGCATAGTAATGTTTGTACTCCGACTCTGGTGTTCTGTGTAATCCAAGACAGGTCCTAAGACACTGTCTCTCAAACACCCGAATCTTTTCCATTTGAGATGGGGCAACGTTAAACCACACAGGGCACCCGTAGGCAATCATCGGCCGGATGTAGCAAATCACCTTTACCCTGTTTTCAAGGCGGCTGCTATAAAACAACCGTCTTGTCAGAGCAAACGCTCCCCTAGCTCTGGCCAGAGCAGCATCTATATGTCGATTGAAATATAGATACTGATCTAGCCAGATACCAAGGTACTTTACTACATCTTTACTCGCCAGTTGATGTCCATTTGGTCCAACGATCACTAGAATTCTCCAGTTCTTTCTTGTATCCCTAGAAGCCTTAGATAAAGGATAGTTTCTGATTTCTGAAAGTTAATTTTTAACTTCCAGTCATCACAATATCGCTGAATCTTGTCGAAGTCACGCTGCAAGAGAATTCTGATGACTTCAACTTTTGGACCCGTCCTGTACGCTACAAGGTCATCGGCATACGGAATCGCATGAGTGAGACTACCTATCAGATCGCTGGTGTAAATACTAAAAAGAATCGGTGAGTTCACAGCTCATTGCTGTAGACCGTTTTTAATATCAAAAGTTGTGGCGGAAGTTACATTGCCACTTTTGACAACAAACTTTCTACTATTGAGCATGTCATGAAGCATATATAACAGTGGTTTACTTATGCCAAATCTAGTTAATTTCAGATAAAGACCCTCTATCCGGTGTCAAAAGCCTTCTCTAAATCAACAAGAACGACACCCGTGCATTGCTTTTTCGCTTTGTTCCATTGAACATCAGAAACTAACTTAGACGCGGCATGAATAGTGTCATGTCCCGCCTTAAAGCCAAACTGATTTTCTGGAATAATATTCTTGTCCTCAGCGCACTTGAACAGAGCTCTATTGAGAATATTGAGACCGAAGATTTGCCGGATTGGAACTGTCCTTTCCCTTTTTCGGGAGAGGATGGATCACAGCTGTCTTCCAACTCACTGGATAATATGCATCATTCAATGCGTTGTTGAACAGTGTGGTTTAAATGTCTATTGCTTCTTCAGGGAGATGTCGTAACACAATGTTGGGTATACCATCGACCCCCGCAGATTTCTTTTTCTTAAATGTTTGAAAAATTAACTGAAGTTCTACCTTCGAAATTAACAATGAACTCGGCGATGGTGGCGTTTGCCAAGTTTTCGTCATCGAACCCGGTGAAACCAGTATTCTCAGATCGCCATTGCGTTATGTTATTTCCAAGGTAGAAGTTGTGCGGTAAGGCTCTTTTCTCCAGGTCATGATTAGGACGAATGCTAGCATTCACCTTATACACTTGCTGGAAAGCAGCCCCTACAGCTTCTACCTTTTCCTGAGGATCTTCTATCATATAAAAATTATCATCGAAAACGGCACCTTCCGGATCAATTCCCGCAATCGTTAGTACGTCTTCGTTATCTGTTGTCCTCTGGAGTTTAAGACATGAAAGATCGTTTTGATCATTTCTTCTAAATATCTTATTTATTTGGGGAAACATACTAGGGTCGCTAGAATTAACGGCCCGAATTCTTTTATCCCAATATGAATTAATAGATAATCTATAGTTTTGTCTAATCAGAACGTTAATGTTTTTGATCGACGACTTCAATGTCCTAATCTCCAGATCACGTGTGTCCGTGAAACGTCTGTAGAGAAGTTTCGATCTAGTCAGCAGTCCACTTTTTTGTCTGTGAAGGGCTTCGATTGTCGCGTTCTTGTATAATCCAGTAGGGTCTTGTTCCTTATATTTTGGGATTATTCTGTCCATTGTTCGTTTTATAGTCGTATTCATTTGAGTCAGGTACCCGTCGATCTCGACGTTCGACAGGTTCCTGTCATTTGGTTGAGAAATGTCATCGGAACGTATTTCTCTTGCCAAGGCGTTGGAAAAGCGTGGCCAACGCGTCTTACTGAAATTGTAAGAGTGTACAGGCACATACTCATCCAACTCCACAAGTTCGCTCGGAAGCTGTATTACGGTGGCAAGTCCGCAGTGATCACTGTCGTATTCAATCGTTCGTAAACAGTTTCTTGTATGTTGATTTGTTGCGTCAGTTATAACAAGTCGTGTGTCAAGCAGTAAAAGATCTAGAAAACTACCACTTCTCGGAAATGACAGTCTATCTGTAGCCAGAAGGTCGATCCTACACTCAACACTGTATCGACCCATCCAATTAAAAAGATGGTTCCCTCTAGGATTTTGTATTTGGTTTCCCCAATCTTCATGTTTGCGTTCAAGTCCCCTGCCATGAGATAATAATTCTCATCCAAGTTCAGTCTTAAGCATTCGAAAAGTTTTTCGAGCTCTGCGATAAAATTAGCTGGCTGAGGTGCCTCAGGTGCGTACACCGCGATTGCGTACATTCTTTTCCCCTGCTGGAGAGGAATGCAAACGATGCAGGCTTCTAGCAACCCGAATCTTCGCACTTCAATATTATATATAACCTTATGTTTAATGCCCTTTCGTATGAAGATTGCGACGCCACCTCTTGAGAGGAGTTGGGCCGATCCCTTCTTACGATATTGTAATTTTTATTAGTCAGTTTGTGTTTCTTGGTTAAGCTTAGTTTCGCTAGCCATAAACACATCTGGACTTTGGTCTTGCAGCAAATGAAAAAGGTTTGCTCTACGTTCGGTCCTTATCAGCGAATTTACATTCACAGCTAGGATCTTAAAGGGTCGCTCAGGCAGCGCGCCTTTAACCATTTTGCGTTGCCGGCAGAATAGAGTAGAGGTAATCCACCCTAGTCGCCTGCTCCCTGATCTGTTTTTGCACGTCGGTTAACTGACCATGAATGGTCAGCAACACCTGCATCAGATCTGCCTCTGGTACAGGAGCCGTAGGCACTTGGACCTGTGTAGTGTGCCACTACATGCGACCTAAACAAGCACCCTTACTTTTCTCATATCGATTTCCATTCTCATGCGATCGCATACAATTACTTGTCCAGTATTCGTTTTCCTTGTACTTGTCAACCGATCCACTTATCCAATATACAAAATGATGTGCAAATGCAGTGAGCCCAAAACGAACCCATTCATAATTATGACACAGGAACATTTAATTTGTTCTATGCCTGGTATATATCCGCTATATCTATAGATATACGCAGATACACACTCATCAGGGCCTGTGCATGACTAATGACTGTGGCTATCGACAGGCATAGCGGCCGGCAAACTGTTATCACTTACGTTGCAATATTATTATTGTCGCTCGTTGAACATTGGGTATCGATATAGCTTTGACTATGGGAACCAAAACAATTCAACCAAGAGCCAACGTAAAGTGCATGATAACAAATGTCAAGGGTGTATGACCGCATGCATAAACTGTTACACTTTATGTGGGGCAAATCATTGCAACATCGATTTTGGATATAGGTGTCGATTGACATAGAGCAAGATTATGATGAGGCCGCACTTTTCATATGAATATTGAAAAGTGCCGAATTGCTTGCGTTCATGGTGGGGATGTAAATCGATGGACAAAATTAGTATAAAAGGAGTAGGATGATTAGGCATAAAGCAGAGTTAATACTTCCATCAAATAAGACTGCAGCCAAAGCATTGAGACAGCGGGTCTTATTTTGAAAACCATAATTATTAATACTTACACTGAGATCGCAGTCAAAGCATTAAGACAGCGGGCCTCTTTGTTTCAATAAAATTAATTATAAAAATAAAAAGTATTTTCTTTGACTCTCCCTAACGCACTCTTCTCCTAATTTAATAGGAAAGCACGGTGTGAAGCGCAAGCTTAAATTTGGGTTATTACATGGTGGCAGCGGTGGGATCCTACAAAAAAATCCTAAAATCCTAAAATCCTACTCTACAGAAGACCGCTCTTCTGATGCGTGGCTGGAGCTAAATACCAGCCAGTTAAAAAAAAAGTTTAAGTAAAAAGTGAAAAAAAAATAATAATAAAGAAAAAAAAAAAATAAATAATTTTTCCTGTGAAGTGTTAGAAGTCCTACAAGAGTAAGACCTTGCTAGCTGTAGAGCTTAAGTATTTGGCAGACAGTAGGCAGTGAGAATTAAAAGACCAGGTGGACAATACCAACTCTAGAGCGTGAAGCTTGCCTGGCATCACCAAAATCAGCAACAACAACGGCAACAACAACAACAACAACAACAACAACAACAACAACAACTAAAAGCAGAAAGTTATTTAAATAAGAATTAAAAAAAAAAAACATATATATATATTTTCTGGGACATCTTTTTCTTCCCATTTCTCTTCCTTCCCTCCCCCAAATAATTTTTTTTTCTCTCCTTCAAAATTGTTAGTACACGACAAAACCTAAAACGGTTAGAAAATTTTTGTTTTCTTCCCTTTAATCTAACAAAATCCGAAGCAATGGCTTTTCAGGTCAATATTAGTGACATTTTCAATATAGTGCCCACTTTCAATGGTGACCCTAGTGAATTAAATAAATTCATCGCATGTGGGAACATCTTGTTCTCGTCATGCAAAAAAGAGGAACATACAACATTCTTCGAAATCATAAAAACTAGGCTACAAGGTCCGGCCTTCGAACTAATACAGTTCAATTCCTTCACAAAGTGGAGTAAATTAGTGATTAAATTAGAGGAAGAATACAGTTAAGGAATTTGGGGACAAAATATCAAAACTATTAACCTCCCTTAACTCGGCAACATTCGCAGATACTAGTGATGCCTCCATCAGGAAGTACCTGGTCAACGAGAATGAAAAACTGGCTATTCAAACATTTGAGGATGGTCTCTTGAATCCAAACTTACGTTTGATGGTTCAAGCTCACGGGGAAAAGAGCTTGAAAAATATAATAGCCTTCGCAGAAAACCATGCTGCAAGAATAGATAGGCAGATGCCTACCTATAGAAATAAACCCCCCTTACAGCCAAATTCACCCTCAAACTTTTCCTTCCGACCCACCTGTCGAATTTGCGGGATCTTGGGACATTCTGCCCAAACCTGTTACCGCAACAAGACCTTACCACACATTACCACAAAAACAGAAGTTGTGAAATGCAACTATTGCAAGAAAAATTATTATACGGAAAGTGAGTGTAGGCTTCGAAAACTACACTCACAAACAAACCAGAATAATAAAAATCCATTTAAAGGTAATTCAACTCATGAATTACGACATTATTGTTCTTGGAGATCTGGTGAGGATTTTCATTATCAAAATTCGGGAAACGACAATGCTCGGGAGGAAGCAACGGGTCATCCTTCCCGACTAGATCTGAATGCCGACCTGCAACATTGAGTATAAAAAGCCTGTCTGTTTCCCTTTGCCCAGAGTTTCATGAGCCGGTAATCCGAATTCAATTCCAGCCATCAGACAAAACTTACTCCACCTTCCTAATAGACACTGGGGCAGATGTAAGTTTGTACAAAAACGAACTTGAGGCAAATGTGAATACAGAAAAAAGGTGCGCCATATCCTCAATTTCTGGTGACTCAGTCTTTACCCTGGGAGAAATAACAGGTTCTTTCATAATTAACCAAGAACAAAATCTTTTTTTAAAACACCCTTTTCAACTCCTTACTGCAAGTATAAATTTAAAGTATGATGGTATTTTAGGTAATGATTTCCTTGCCAAATACAAATGCCAGTTAAATTACAAAAAACAAGTTTTAGAAATAAATGAAATTAATTTTAGCAAAAATGTTGGTGACCTTGTAATTGGAAATAATAATCAAAAAGCTACCCCTCTCGAGGCGGTGCCTACGGGCAATGATTTTGAAATTGAAGGTAGTGGTATTAAAACCACAAGCGAAACCTTTAATTCAAATAAGTTTAAAATGAATATTGACTCTGATAACAAAGAATCACCCGCATCTTCAAACAAACAAATGAAACAAATAAATTCCGATACAACCATTAAGACTTTAGAAAACGACAGCCAAAAAAGCAAAGAAACTAAAGCAGATATAAATAAAAGTAAGACTTTGAAAACGACAGCCAAAAGAGCAAAGAAACTAAAGCAAATATAAATAAAGGTAAGACTTCAGAGAACGACAGCCAAAGAAGCAAAGAAACTGGAGCAGTAAGCGATACAGATGCAGCGATTTGTAAGACTATATCAGGAAACAATTCTGGTGATAAAAATATTTATTTACATCTTCCACCTCGTAGTCAAAAAATGGTGGAAATTTCATTTGAAGGAAGAAATTAAAAACTCGTGGACATTGTGATCGAGAAAAAACAAATTTGCCCAGGGGTGTATGTAGGTGAAACTATCGTTAAACCTGAAAAAAATAAAACAAAAATTTTATTAATGAACACTTTAGAAGAAAAACAAAACCTTCATCCGAACGACTTAAATTTAAAATGGGATACCCTTGATAACTATAATATTATTTCAGCTGATAATCATATAGATCGCTTGGAGAAGAGACTATCAGATCTACAAACAATTATAAAACTGGACCATTGCAATCAAGAGGAACAACAATCAATATTGAACATCTGTAGAGAATTCAATGATTTGTTCTTCCTTAAAGGTGACCACCTTACCTACACCAATGCAATGGAACATAAAATAATAACCAACGATAGTAAGCCCCCATTATTCTTAAAACCATACAGGCTTCCCGAAAGTCAGAAGCAAGAAATTCACAAGCAGGTAAACGAAATGATTGATGATTCAATTATACAACCCAGCTTCAGTCCCTGGAACTCACCTCTCCTCTTGGTTCCGAAAAAATCTGGTAACGATGGCGAAAAAAAATGGAGAGTAGTCGTAGACTTCAGAAAATTAAATGAACAAACAATCGGAGATGCATACCCATTGCCAAATATCACAGACATTTTCGACCAGCTAGGTCAGGCAAAATATTTCAGCACTCTTGATTTAGCCAAAGGGTTTCACCAAATATTGGTAGCCGAAGCTGATAAAGAAAAAACCGCGTTCAGCACTCCATTTGGTCACTATGAATATAACCGAATGCCATTTGGTTTGAAAAACGCCCCTGCTACGTTCCAACGCCTCATGAATAATGTTCTCATGGGACTGCAGGGTATCGAATGTTTTGTTTATGTAGATGACATCGTCATCTATGGGTATGATCTTGATAGTCACAACCGAAAGCTCGTTAACATTCTGAAACGTCTAAGGAAGCATAATTTGAAACTCCAACCAGAAAAGTGTAACTTTCTAAAAAAAGAATTAACTAACTTGGGGCATATTATTTCAGAAGAAGGAATCAAGCCTGATCCCGAAAAAATCAAGGCAGTTAGAACATTCCCCGTGCCCAAAAAGCCAAAAGATGTTAAATCATTTTTAGGTTTCGTGGGATACTATCGAAAGTTCATTCCCAATTTTGCAAATTTATCCAAACCAATGACAAAACTTTTACGAAAAGACGCTATCTTTAAATGAGATGCCTTCTGCGACGAATCTTTCAGAAGTTTGAAACAAAAAATTATAGGACCTCCCATACTTTCTTATCCTGACTTTTCTAAAGAACTCATTGTTACTACTGACGCTAGCGATATAGCTTTAGGGGCGGTTCTTTCTCAAGGTCCGATTGGACACGATAAACCAATTTCATTTATAAGTCGAACCCTCAATGATCAAGAAACAAGATACACAACGTCGGAAAAGGAGTTGTTAGCAATTGTGTATGCACTTAAACAGTTTCGACCATATATCTATGGACGAAAGTTCACTATTAACACAGACCATAACAACTTACTATGGTTAATTGGACAAAAAAAAACCACATCCAGATTGTTACGATGGCGCATCTTGATGGAAGAATACGACTTCAACATTATTCACAAACAAGGCAAATGTAATGTCATCGCAGACGCTCTCAGTAGGGTAAAAATTAACAACGACACTAAGGTACTGGTGACAACCCGCAACCAAGCTAGAAATCAAGTAAGCCAAGTAAATACACAAGATGATGAGGTAGAAAATATAGAAGTCTTGTCAAGCTTCACTCTTGTGGAAAATAATGGATCAATTTTTGACAACAAAACAACTAAAATTAAAGTAATAATATTACCAATAATAGTATCAGTAGACGAAAAATTTTTACAAAATAAATTTCCAAGTTTTAATAAACCAGAGATAGGAGAATTTTACACATTTTCACATAATAATGAAACACTCTTTATATCTACTTTACCCATCCCAATCAGAACTGACAAAGATACGAAAATAATTAAAACATTTCTCACTTCGGTTAGCGAACTTAATACTGATGAACAGTCAATCGGATTTTCGTTACCCCACATGGAAACTGAATCAAAAATTAAATTAAAAACAATTTTAACACAAATTTTTCAAAATCAAAACAAGGTCGTTTACGTTTTTACCAATGAAAAGATATTTTTAGATAATACCGAGTCTATAAAAAAGGTACTTTATGAATTCCATGACTCCCCTCTCGGAGGTCACCAAGGCATAACAAAGACTATAAAGAAAATTAAGCAACAATATTATTGGACAACAATGAACAATGACATAAAAAACTATATACTACAATGTAAATCCTGTCAGACAAACAAGTTAATACAGAATCCCCGAGTTCCCATGAAGATTACTACAACAAGCTCAACTCCGTTCGAAAGAGTAGCTTTAGATATTGTAGGGCCTCTTCCAATTAGTTACGAGAACCATAAATATCTCCTTACCTTCCAAGATGACCTGACCAAATTTACTGAGGCTATACCACTAGAAAATGCAAAAGCCTCTACAGTAGCTAGGGAGTTTGCCGAAAAAATTTTATGTCGCTTTGGATTTCCTGAAGCACTCCTAACGGATCAAGGCACGAACTTTCTCAGCCAATTGTTAAAGGAAATTTGCAAACTTCTCAAAATAAAAAAATTCAAACTACCCCATACCACCCTCAAACTAATGGTGCACTTGAACATAGCCACCGCACACTAGCCGAATATCTAAGGCATTATGTGAATCGCGATCCCCTTTCATGTGTTCAACACAACCCCACATAGCAGCACTGGCTATACGCCACACCAACTATTGTACGGTTGATCAGTTGGCAACGCTGTTGACTGCTAAAGTCGTGTATTTTTTGCTTGTCATATATTTCGATTTTCTTATTTATTTTCAAAGTGTTAATTTTTAAACTGTTTTGATCATTAATCAGCTCATAATTTGCTATATTTTTTATCAACTAGTTAGTGTAAATTGCACTTGATTTCAATTTAATTAATTTTTAATTTTTTAATTGTTGTGAAAAGTTTGTTACCCAGAATTTTATTTTTTATTGATTCGTGCTCTTTAAATCAATACTTTGGCATCGTACATACAAACACAAACATTTTGTGCATATACACGGTACTCTACGAGCAGACTTTATATGAGTGAATTATTATACTACCTGATATTGTTGCATATTTTTAGGAACGTACTTTAAAAGAAAAATTATATTGCTTACTTTGAGGCGTTTACAATTTTGATAATTTTTATACAGTGAAGTCATTATAAAAGTACCTCACAAATTCAAATTAAAATTAAAATTGAATAACTTAAAAAAAAAAAAATTAAAAAAGAAAAACAAAATATTAATATGGCTGAGTGTGAAATTTGTAAGCAAGTGTGTGATTTTATGATTGACTCAATAATATGTCATGGAAATTGTCAGAAAATTTTTCACACCCAATGCATTGGCGCACCTTTTAGTACCATAAAACTATTGACCAAGTCGAAAAATTTCTATTTCTTCTGTGATGATTGTGATCCTTTTGCTAAACAAAACATTGTTCGTGACATTCTTTCCAATACTAAAATGATCGAAAGACTTCAAAACCACTTGCTCTTACTCAGTAACAGGATTGAAGATATTTCTAATTTAAATTCAATACCAAATCAACCAATAAGTATTCCTTCAACTCAAAGTGATTTTTCAGAAACTCAATCCCTCAAGCGAAAAAGTGATGAACTTGATTTAACATTATCAGCACCTGCAAAAATAGATTTTCGCTTCTTCTCTCCCAGAGACAATGAAAACAGCTACATCTAATCTACCTATTTCGCCAACATTACCTGGCTTAAACGTTTCCAATTGTTTACCTACTCCAACAACTTCTTCGCTAACTTCGAATTGCGCATTTAAACCAACTACTTCTTCGCTAACAATTGATCAACATTCTACTGAAATGGTTCCTCCTCCTGTCATTACACCGCATCATATAGTCCCATTTACTGAAGGTGACTTCATATCTCCTTTTGAATCCGGTTTGAAAATAGTTGAAGGACATAAAACCTTATTTATATCAAAACTTGCGCCATCAACCAATGCCCTTGATGTGAAAAACTACATTAAATCGAAAATTGGAACGCTTAATTCTACTATCGTCGAAAAAATGCTCCATCGTAACTATTCTAAATATTCCTCGTTTAAGATCAGAGTACCAGACTCTGTTTTCCACCTCCTCAACTCTGTTTCGCTCTGGCCAAAAGGAATAATTATGCACGAGTATCAAAATAGAAAATTAACAAATAATACTCAGCATTTTCTGCAACCAATGACAATGCGCAACCCCAACAGACGCAGCTACAAAAATTTCTAATATACTACCAGAACGTCAACGGCCTCCGGACAAAGACCCACAAGGTTTATAAAAATATGAATAATATTCCCCACGATGTTCTTATTCTCACGGAAACCTGGCTTAATTCATCTTTTGCTGATAGTGAACTATTCGACTCCAGCTTTATTATATTTCGCCGCGATCGCCACAATGTTGCGAATATACAAACCGTAGGAGGAGGTTTGCTGATAGCTGTTCGTAATCATTTGTTTTGTAATCTTGTCGACAATTTTTTGGACTCCAACCTGGAAATACTATGTGTTAAAATAAAAACTCAAACAGGCTTTTTATATGTGGTTGTTTGTTATATCCCTCCCTCTTCCAATAATGAAGTGTACAACAAGTTAAATGATTGCTTGGAAGCTGTAAATGATAAAATTGAACCTAATGATGAACTCCTAGTAATTGGTGATTTCAATCTTCCAAACCTTGAATGGACTAAGTCAGCAGAATCTGAATCTTTTTGCGCTCTCAATGCGTCAAATAACAACGAAATTATTTTTATCGACGGAATGAACTCATTTGGACTTAACCAACTTAATGGTATCAAAAATATGTTTGGCAAAACTTTGGATTTGACATATTTTTCGGAAATCAATTTCTCTGATGGAACTGTATTACTTAGCGATACGAAGCTCGTCGATGAAGATCGTCATTATCCTGCATTAACTATTTCTTTGAACCTAAATATTAATAACTTAACTTATCGTTGTAAGAATACGCATGAATTCGATTTTAAAAAATGTAATTTTTCTTAACTTTACTTATTATTGAATGATATTAACTGGGATGACATATTTTTAAACGTCAACTTAAATGAAATGGTCTTTCGATTTTATAAAATTTTATTTGATTGCTTTTTGGAAACTATTCCCTTACGTAAAATAAGACCGACTTGTAACACTCCGCCATGGTTTGATCTCCATATAAAAACACTTAAAAATAAAAGAAATAAGGCTTGGGTGAAGTTGAATCGATCCTGGAGTGATGAAGCTCAAAATGATTACATTATGTATAGAGATGAATTTATAAATTACTCAAATTTTCTTTATTCAGACTTTATATCTAACACTGAAAATGATCTTAAATCTAATCCACAAAAATTCTGGAAATTTGTCAATTGCAAAAGAAAATCTGATGGGTACCCAACCAATATGAGCTATATTAATTCAGAAAGCCATTACCCAGAGGATATAGCCAATATGTTTGCTGAGTACTTTCAATGCGCATTCGAAGATGACTCTTCTTCCGAAACGAATATATTTACAGTTAATGAGTTTTCACACCTTAATTCGATAGATTTTACTATTTCAGAGGCAACTATTTTAGAGCAAATTAAAAAGTTAGATGAATGTTTAATTCCAGGTCCTGATGGCTTTCCCTCAGTTATGTTAAAAAAACGTGCAATATATATGTCATATCCGTTGTTTTTGCTTTTTAATCAGTCCTTACGTAGTTGCAAATTTCCCAACCTTTGGAAATATGCATTCCTTATTCCTACTCACAAAAAAGGTAAAAAGAGCTTAGTTTTAAATTATAGACCTATTGCAAAACTTTCAGTTATTCCTAAAATGTTTGAATCTATTATTTGTGATACTCTTTCTTTTCATGTTTCCTCTGTTTTATGTGACAACCAACATGGTTTCGTTAAGAAAAAATCAGCAATAACAAATTTGTTGCAGTTTACGACATTTTGTATTGACGTATTTGAAAAAAGAGAACAAGTTGACTGTATTTTCACTGATTTTAGTAAAGCATTTGACAAACTAAGTCATCATATACTTTTAGAGAAACTAAGAACTATTGGTCTAAACGACAGATTTGTTTTGTGGTTATCGTCCTATCTTCAAGATAGATTATACAGTGTTGTTTTCAGAGGTGAACGTTCTAAATGTTTCACTGTTAACTCAGGTGTACCTCAGGGTAGCCATCTTGGTCCTTTATTATTTGTGTTATTTATTAATGATCTTCCGTCCGTTTTAGTTAATTCTATGTGTCTTATTTATGCTGATGACGTGAAAATCTTTCGAAAAATAACCTCTATTGGAGACTGCAAACTTTTACAAGAAGATCTACATAGATTTAGGGAATGGTGCAATATTAATAGTTTAATTTTAAATGTTGACAAGTGTAAAACAATGTGTTTTACACGCAAAAAAATGTGCTGGTTTATGATTATGTGTTGAATTCGTTACCACTTTGTAATGTGTCTAGTTTTACTGATCTTGGGATAGTGTTGGACTCAGAACTAACTTTTACTGACCACTTTGACCATATTATTAAAAAAGCAAACATGACTCTTGGGTTTATTAAACGTTTTTCTCGTGAGTTCCGTGATCCCTATGTTCTTAAAACTCTTTATGTCTCATTTGTAAGATCAATTTTAGAATATGGTTGTATTGTATGGGCACCATATTATACGGTTCACATAAATAGATTGGAGTCCGTTCAAAGAAGATTTATGAGATTTTGTTTACGTTTCTTTCCATGGTCGGATAGAATCATTTTGCCTCCTTACGCTCAAAGACTTCAACTAATAAATCTTCCATCTCTATCGAGCCACAGAGCGTATATACAATTTTGTTTTATAGTCGGTATAATTAATGGATCAATTTTAGCTCCGTCGATCCTCAGTCGATTTAAATTCAATGCTAATCGATATAGTTTGAGAAGGCAGTTGCCAATTTGCAACATTTACAGTAGATCAAACTATGGCGCTAATAGCCCATTGAATCTTTTAATTAAAATTTTTAATAACAATTATAATCTCATTAACTCTAGCAATGACAATGTTAAATCAAATACTGCAAAAACAATATTTTTTAATCAAAATTATTAATAATGTTCATTAAATTTAAGTTTTTAATTATAAGTTTTATAAACAATGTTTATCTACCGTTAGAATTTAACGAAACTAAATAAATAAATAAATCATAAATAAATCACGTTATCCGGCCAGGATTCCAGCTATTCTTGAAAGAAATCCGCAACCTACCTATAATTATGAAAATTACTACAACGAACTAAAGTCCCGATTACAGCACGGATTCCATATTGCCAGGGAGACTTTAGTATGTAATAAAGAAAAGTCAAAAAAATATTATGACAAGCATTCAAAACCAAAAACATTTAATGTAGGAGACAAAGTTCTTATCAAAAACCATACAAGAAAAAACAAATTCTCTTCTCTATGGGAAGGACCATTTGAAATAACAAAAATTATTTCCGACGAAACAACGGGAATAACTATAAGAAACAAAACAAAAATAGTACACAATAATGATCTGAAGCCCTTCATAGAATGATCCCAAACCAATAACACTACCCCACATAGTAATACAAATTAATAATACTTCAAGTTTACCAAAATACCCCAACAACTTAGCCATTATTAAATTCTCTAGCCATGGAGACTTAAAATAAGTATCTGAACAAATAAGGGAGTTAAAAGCAGACGAGGCAAAACCGCTGATAGATCTAAGTGAACATCACGTTCATCATTATACACTTATCTACACGATTATAATTATAATTTTAGTATTGAGTTGCTTCAGAAGATACCAAACCTACAAAGTGAAAAATTAACCAAAACCCATTGCTTCGGATATTAAGCTAGGAAGAAATCAAATCAAAGAAAACGACAAAATAGAAACTGAAATACAACTCCATGACAAAAACTCCCAAAAATCCTCAACTAAAGATACCATAGTAGAAACGAATTTTAATTCAAAACTTGAACCCTCTCCAAAATTTGTCCTACGCCAATATCCCAAGTAACCAATAAAATATATATACATAAATATAAGATTGTTAAAAAAAAAAAAAAAAAAATTATTAATATAAAACTTCATGTTAAAAATTTTTTTTAAGATAAATATTTTACATTTTTCAAATTTAAACCTGTATGGTACATACAAAAAAAAAAAAAAAAACAACCTACCAAAAAAAAACCTACAATGCATTAAAAAAAAAATGTAATCCTTTCATCCTTTCGCAACTTACATACATATTCTTTTAATTAATAATAATTTCTAAAAATGTTCAATATTTTACTTTCTGATAACTTATATAAACATGTACACTTGTATAAATCGTAAACTATTAATTAGCACAATAATATTATAAATAAGTATTTTTTGCATACGTAAACCAAAATATCTTCACTAAACTATCTTAATAAATCAAAAACAATTTGCTTTATATAATGAAAAAAAAAGGTCGATATCTACAAATAAACAAACATATATATATTTACAAACAAATAATCAAAAAAAAATATATATAATGAATGTACACTATACACTAAGAAAAAATATATATGTTATTTTAAATGTAACCTTTTCATCCTACTGCTTCTTTTGCAGAAAATTCACCTCTTCAAGGTATAATTTTCTTTCTTCAAGGGGGGCGGGATGTAGTGTGCCACTACATGCGACCTAAACAAGCACCCTTACTTTTCTCATATCGATTTCCATTCTCATGCGATCGCATACAATTACTTGTCCAGTATTCGTTTTCCTTGTACTTGTCAACCGATCCACTTATCCAATATACAAAATGATGTACAAATGCAGTGAGCCCAAAACGAACCCATTCATAATTATGACACAGGAACATTTAATTTGTTCTATGCCTGGTATATATCCGCTATATCTATAGATATACGCAGATACACACTCATCAGGGCCTGTGCATGACTAATGACTGTGGCTATCGACAAGCATAGCGGCCGGCAAACTGTTATCACTTACGTTGCAATATTATTATTGTCGCTCGTTGAACATTGGGTATCGATATAGCTTTGACTATGGGAACCAAAACAATTCAACCAAGAGCCAACGTAAAGTGCATGATAACAAATGTCAAGGGTGTATGACCGCATGCATAAACTGTTACACTTTATGTGGGGCAAATCATTGCAACATCGATTTTGGATATAGGTGTCGATTGACATAGAGCAAGATTATGATGAGGCCGCACTTTTCATATGAATATTGAAAAGTGCCGAATTGCTTGCGTTCATGGTGGGGATGTAAATCGATGGACAAAATTAGTATAAAAGGAGTAGGATGATTAGGCATAAAGCAGAGTTAATACTTCCATCAAATAAGACTGCAGCCAAAGCATTGAGACAGCGGGTCTTATTTTGAAAACCATAATTATTAATACTTACTAAACACTGAGATCGCAGCCAAAGCATTAAGACAGCGGGCCTCTTTGTTTCAATAAAATTAATTATAAAACTAAAAAGTATTTTCTTTGACTCTCCCCAACGCACTCTTCTCCTAATTTAATAGGAAAGCACGGTGTAAAGCGCAAGCTTAAATTTGGGTTATTACACCTGTTTGGCTACCTGTGGTTGAGGCTGTACCGTTTTTCCCTTTCCAGACGTGATTTGGGCGTAAGAAATTGCGGGATTGACGGAAGTTGTTTTCTGGCGTACTTCAGGGCGTCTCACCTCAACTGTTTTCTGTTGGGCTTTGTTTTGCTTTATCTCCTGAAACTTCGGACATCCCCGATAGTTTGCGGGGTCCCCGGAGCTCCGGCAGAGCGCACATTTTAACTGGGTCATATCTGTGACCCTATCTTGACCGAGTTTATACTCCCTTGTTTTGTGGGTATCTCCACATTTAACGCATACTGGGTCCATACCACAGTTAACTGCAACGTGTCCAAACCCTTGGCAGTTCATGCATTGAAGCATGTCTTTCTGCCTGTTTAGTTTTTCCCATCGTACAACTTGGTAATCCAGGACTGTTATATTCCTTAGACCACTCAATTTTCTTTGGGGCGAGAGTTGAACTAGGAAGAATGGTAAATTTCGTTTCTCCCGTCTGGCTTTGACTGTGGTGAACGGTCTGACCCCCATAAACTCGAGATCGTCGCTCGCCACTTGACGGAGCTCAGCTAAGAGCGACTGCGGATCCGTAGAGGATTCGATACCCTTCAGGAGGACTGTTTGAAGCTTGTCTTCCTTCGGGGTGAAACTATAATATTCTGTTCTAGTCTGAGACAAAAGGTCTTTGACTTTTTTGTAATGCTCTAAAAATGAGCACTGAATGGAATGCTTGTCTGCGTTTAGCGGCTTAATTATAAAATTGTTGCCTACGACCGACCTACATATTTCAATAGTGTCTTTTATATGCATTTTGTAAGTATTAATAGGTGGCACCTTACCTTTTTTTGCTTGTGGCTGTTGTTGCTGTTGTTGCTGTTGTTGCTGTTGTTGCTGTTGTTGTTGTGACTGCTGCTGTTGTCTCTGCTGCTGTTGCATCGGCTGCTGTTGGGTCTGCTGCTGTTGTGATTGCTGCGGTTGTTGCTGTTGTGGTTGTCGTTGTTGCAGTTGTTTCTGTTGCGGTTGTTGATGCTGCTGTTGCTGCTTCTGTGTCTTTTGTCATTGTTTTTGTGGTTGTTGTTGTTGTTTTGCCTGCGGCTGCTGAGTCTGCTGCTGTGGTTGCGGGAGCGGTTGCTGTTTGTGAAGATGTTGTTGTGGCTGCTTCTTTGATTCCTGCTTCTGTGGCTGCTGCTGGTCTGGGAGTGGTTGTTGTTCTTGAGGAGGCTTCTGTTGTTGCGAAGCCTGCTCTTGGAGCGCTTGTTGGCGGGTACGCTGCTCAAGAGCAACTATGCGCTCCTTCTCCCGTCTTGCCTCCTGCTTCCTTTTGAGCGCTTCAACTAGCTCTATGAGTGAAGAGATTTGCTCCGTCAAAGCCTCAATCTGCTGGTCCTCTTCTTCGTCAGACAGCTCGACTATCTCGCCACTGACGTAACGTCCTTCTCCTTCCACTTACATGTAGGAGATGTCATCAGCATCTGCGTCAGCGGCGTTTTCTTCCATAAAACCATAATTATTAATACTTACTAAACACTGAGATCGCAGCCATAGCATTAAGACAGCGGGCCTCTTTGTTTCAATAAAATTAATTATAAAACTAAAAAGTATTTTCTTTGACTCTCCCCAACGCACTCTTCTCCTAATTTAATAGGAAAGCACGGTGTAAAGCGCAAGCTTAAATTTGGGTTATTACACCTGTTTGGCTACCTGTGGTTGAGGCTGTACCGTTTTTCCCTTTCCAGACGCGATTTGGGCGTAAGAAATTGCGGGATTGACGGAAGTTGTTTTCTGGCGTACTTCAGGGCGTCTCACCTCAACTGTTTTCTGTTGGGCTTTGTTTTGCTTTATCTCCTGAAACTTCGGACATCCCCGATAGTTTGCGGGGTCCCCGGAGCTCCGGCAGAGCGCACATTTTAACTGGGTCATATCTGTGACCCTATCTTGACCGAGTTTATACTCCCTTGTTTTGTGGGTATCTCCACATTTAACGCATACTGGGTCCATACCACAGTTAACTGCAACGTGTCCAAACCCTTGGCAGTTCATGCATTGAAGCATGTCTTTCTGCCTGTTTAGTTTTTCCCATCGTACAACTTGGTAATCCAGGACTGTTATATTCCTTAGACCACTCAATTTTCTTTGGGGCGAGAGTTGAACTAGGAAGAATGGTAAATTTCGTTTCTCCCGTCTGGCTTTGACTGTGGTGAACGGTCTGACCCCCATAAACTCGAGATCGTCGCTCGCCACTTGACGGAGCTCAGCTAAGAGCGACTGCGGATCCGTAGAGGATTCGATACCCTTCAGGAGGACTGTTTGAAGCTTGTCTTCCTTCGGGGTGAAACTATAATATTCTGTTCTAGTCTGAGACAAAAGGTCTTTGACTTTTTTGTAATGCTCTAAAAATGAGCACTGAATGGAATGCTTGTCTGCGTTTAGCGGCTTAATTATAAAATTGTTGCCTACGACCGACCTACATATTTCAATAGTGTCTTTTATATGCATTTTGTAAGTATTAATAGGTGGCACCTTACCTTTTTTTGCTTGTGGCTGTTGTTGCTGTTGTTGCTGTTGTTGTTGTGACTGCTGCTGTTGTCTCTGCTGCTGTTGCATCGGCTGCTGTTGGGTCTGCTGCTGTTGTGATTGCTGCGGTTGTTGCTGTTGTGGTTGTCGTTGTTGCAGTTGTTTCTGTTGCGGTTGTTGATGCTGCTGTTGCTGCTTCTGTGTCTTTTGTCATTGTTTTTGTGGTTGTTGTTGTTGTTTTGCCTGCGGCTGCTGAGTCTGCTGATGTGGTTGCGGGAGCGGTTGCTGTTTGTGAAGATGTTGTTGTGGCTGCTTCTTTGATTCCTGCTTCTGTGGCTGCTGCTGGTCTGGGAGTGGTTGTTGTTCTTGAGGAGGCTTCTGTTGTTGCGAAGCCTGCTCTTGGAGCGCTTGTTGGCGGGTACGCTGCTCAAGAGCAACTATGCGCTCCTTCTCCCGTCTTGCCTCCTGCTTCCTTTTGAGCGCTTCAACTAGCTCTATGAGTGAAGAGATTTGCTCCGTCAAAGCCTCAATCTGCTGGTCCTCTTCTTCGTCAGACAGCTCGACTATCTCGCCACTGACGTAACGTCCTTCTCCTTCCACTTACATGTAGGAGATGTCATCAGCATCTGCGTCAGCGGCGTTTTCTTCGCCTGTTAGACTGGCGTCCTGATCGTTTGGATTGTCGGCGGCGATCGCTCCGTCAGCCTCTTTGACGTGCATGTCATCCGCCTCAGCTTCATCGTCGCCTTCTTCGTTCTTATCGTTGTTTTCGGCGTTGTCGTCATCGTCGTTTGAGGAGCTATTCAGCTGCCTCTGTATTTTGGCCTGAGCCGAAGATTTGGCTGAACGCCCACGCCCTCCTATTTGCTGGGCTGCTACAACATCTACTGTTTTCTTCTTAACAACCAGATTTGGCTTATATCTTATGTAGCGCCTTCTCTTCAATGGGTCTTGTTCTTCGGCACATGCCGGTCCTGTGTTTTTCCCTTTGATAGGGCTAGACGTTTTTGCAGTTGTCATGCTGCTGATTCCGACCTCGGCACGTGCCGATGACGA
The DNA here is from genome assembly GCA_951217065.1 of Baccha elongata. Lineage (NCBI taxonomy): Eukaryota > Metazoa > Arthropoda > Insecta > Diptera > Syrphidae > Baccha > Baccha elongata. The sequence continues at coordinate 84,172,330 of OX578274.1, forward strand.
TGTTGTTGTCGTTGTTATTGTTACTGCTGCTATCTTGGACGTGGATAGTCCAGCTTCTGCCGTTGTTGTTGGTCTTTGAGCTTTGGATTGCTGTGCAGCAGTTGCCCTAGTTGTTGCTTGGCCTGATGGCCCCGCTACCTGGCTGTCTGATGATACATCACCTGATGCTCCTCCAACTGTCTTCCTTGTTGTTGGGGGACCATTTTTCGATGTCCCCGTTGGTTTTCCCATCTCTCTTTCCAGTTGCTCTCGATTTCTGGTAACCTTTTCCCAGAAATTATTTAAAAAAAAGTCCGGACCACAGTGGGACTCGAACCCACGCGCCTCAGATCCGTTGTCTGCCACTCTTTCATTTTCATTTTTAATTCATTTTTATTTTTTTCATTTCCTTATATCTATCTTAATGCTAGACAAAAAATCTTAAACAACTAGCTTACCATATTAACTTAACTAACTTACTGGCCCCATGCGGGCGCTCTAAATTAAACTATGACTGTACTTAAAAAATGTCTTTCGACGGAAAATAACTTATTATTAGAATTCATGATTACTTAAAACTAACGAGAAAATTATTAAAAAAAACTCATTTTCTGTATCATTTTTGAATTTTTTATAAAACTTAAAACTACCCTTTACCTAATAAAACTAATTAAAACCAAATTAAAACTAACTTAAACTACATTATATCTAATTAAAACTACTTAAAATAACTTAAAAACTAGAACAGCCACCAGCAATTTTTTTTTTTCATACGCATATGCACACTTGCGTACGCCCATACCCATGTATATATGTTCTATGTTCATATACATATATACATATACATTCGCAACCGCAAGTTCCCACATACAAATACATTTACTTATGTACTTTTTTTTTTGGTGCCACCGTCACTGTTCTACCTACTCTACTTATCTTTACCTTAGAACTATATAAGTCGGCCAAAGCAACAATATGGTCAACTTTCAATATAACGGTGGTCACGCAACCACCATAATTTTTTGACTTATTTAACTAAGTCCTTTCTGTCCCGAAGGGGCACAGCTCTACTGAACCGCAGACGCTCTGCTCCGTTCCCTGAGCCGACGTCCCGATCGTAAAGAAGTCGCCAATCCACAGTCCTACGGCTGACGTGGTAGATTAACGGAACCGCCAATCTATCCTGTATCAGCCCACGACTGTCTAAAAAGGGGAATGTCTCGGGCGGGATGAAACTGTTATGACGTACACTTTCACTATACTCATCATTGGGGTAGTAAGCCCCAAAAATAAGTCCATTAGTCGAGGTCATCGATCTTGCAATGTGACCCCGAATCAGCTTGATGAAAAAGTTATCTATCCTGTTTATATTGGCCCTGTTGTATAGAACCTCGTTGGCATAGTAATGTGTGTACTCCGACTCTGGTGTTCTGTGTAATCCAAGGCAGCGTCTAAGACACTGCCTCTCAAACACCCGAATCTTTTCCATTTGAGATGGGGCAACGTTGAACCACACAGGGCACCCATAGGCAATCATTGGCCGGATAAGGGCCATGTAGCAAATCACCTTTACTCTGCTGTCAAGGCGGCTGCTATAAAACAACCGTCTTGTAAGCCCAATGGCTCCCCTAGCTCTGGCCAGAGCAGCATCTACATGTCGATTGAAATATAGATACTGATCTAGCCAGATGCCAAGGTACTTTACCACATCTTTATCCGCCAGTGGATGTCCACTTGGTCCAACGATCACTAGATTTCTCCAGTTCTTTCTTGTATCCCTAGAAGCCCTAGACAACGGGGTTCTAAACAGGCTATTTTCTGATTTCTGAAAGTTAATTATTAACTTCCAGTCATCACAATATCGCTGAATCTTGTCGAAGTCACGCTGCAGAAGAATTCTGATAACTTCAACTTTTGGACCCGTTCTGTACGCTACAAGATCATCGGCATACGCAATTGAATGAGTTAGACTACCTATCGGATCGCTGGTGTAAATACTAAAAAGAATCGGTGAGTTCACAGCTCCTTGCTGTAGACCATTTTTAATATCAAAAGTTGTGGTAGAAGTTGCATTGCCACTTTTGACAACAAACTTTCTACCAGTGAGCATGTCATGAAGCATATATAACAGTGGTTTACTTATGCCAAATCTAGATAGCTTCAGATAAAGACCCTCTAACCATACGGTGTCGTAAGCTTTCTCTAAATCAACCAGAACGGCACCCGTGCATTGATTTTTCGTTTTGTTCCATTGAACATCAGAAACTAACTTAGACGCGGCATGGATAGTGTCATGCCCCGCCTTAAAGCCAAACTGATTATCTGGAGTAATATTTTTGTCCTCAGCCCACTTGAACAGAGCTCTATTGAGAATCTTTTCGAATACTTTACTGATACTTGGAAGAAGACTTATCGACCGAAGATTTGCCGGATTGGAGCTGGGGAGATGATGGACCACAGCTGTCTTCCAACTCACTGGATAATATGCATTATTCAATGCGTTGTTGAACAGTGTGATATAAATGTCTATGGCTTCCTCAGGGAGATGTCGTAACACAATGTTGGGTATACCATCGACCCCCGCAGATTTCTTTTTCTTTAGTGTTTGAAAAATCAACTGAAGTTCTACCTTCGAAATTAACAATGAACTGGGTCCATTTCGCTCGGCGATGGTGGCGTTTGCCAAATTTTCGTCATTGAACCCGGTGAAACCAGTATTCTCAAATCGCCATTGCGTTATGTTATTTCCAAGGTAGAAGTTGTGTAGTAAGGCTCTGATTTCCAGGTCATGATTCGGACGAATGCTAGCATTCACCTTATACACTTGCTGGAAAGCAGCCCCCACAGCTTCTACCTTTTCCTGAGGATCTTCTATCATAAAAAAGTTATCATCGAAAACGGCACCCTCCGGATCTCTTCCCGCAATCGTAAGTACGTCTTCGTTATCTGTTGTCCTCTGAAGTTTAAGACATGGAAGTTCGTTTTGATCATTTCTTCTAAATATCTTATTTATTTGGGGAAACATACTAGGGTCACTAGAATTAACGGCCCGAATTCTGTTATCCCAATATAAATTAATAGACAATCTATAATTTTGTTTAATCAGAACATTATATTTTTGATCGACGACTTCAATGTCCTAATCTCCAGATCACGTGTGTCCGTGAAACGTCTGTAAAGAAGTTTCAACCTAGTCAGCAGTCCACTTTTTTGTCGGTGTAGTGCGTCGATTGTCGCGTTCTTGTATAAACCAGTATGGTCTTGTTCGTTATATTTTGGGATTGCTCTGTCCATTGTTCGTTTTATAGTCGTATCCATTTGAGTCAGGAACCCGTCGATCTCGACGTTCGTCAAGTTTCTGTCATTTGGTGGAGAAATGTCATCGGAACGTATTTCTCTTGCCAAGGAGTTGGAGAAGCGTGGCCAACGCGTCTTACTGAAATTAAAAGAGTGCGCAGGCACATACTCATCCAACTCCAAAAGTTCGCTCGGGAGCTGTATTACGGCGGCAAGTCCGCAGTGGTCACTGTCGTATTCAATCGTTCGTAAACAGTTTTTTGTATGTTGACCTACAGTGTCAGTTATTATCAGTCTTGAGTCAAGCAGGAGTAGATCCAGAAAACTACCACTTCTCGGATAAGACGGTCTATCTGTAGCCAGAAGGTCTATCCTACACTCAACACTGTATCGACCCATCCAATTAAAAAGATGGTTCCCTCTAGGATTTTGTATTTGGTTTCCCCAATCTACATGTTTGGCGTTCAAGTCCCCTGCCATGAGATAATAATTCTCATCCAAGTTCAGTCTTAAGCATTCGAAAAGTTTTTCGAGCTCTGCGATAAAATTAGCTGGCTGAGGTGCGTCAGGTGCGTACACCGCGATTGCGTACATTCTTTTCCCCTGCTGGAGAGGAATGCAAACAATGCAGGCTACTAGCAATCCAAATCTTCGCACTTCACTATAATATATAACCTTATGTTTAATGCCCCTTCGTATGAAGATTGCGACCCCACCCCCTTGAGAGGAGTTGGGCCGATCCCTTCTTACGATATTGTAATTTTTATTAGTCAGTTTGGGTTTCTGGTTTAGCTTAGTTTCGCTAGCCATAAACAAGCAAATGAAAGAGGTTTGCTCTACGTTCGGTCCTAATCAGCGAATTTACATTCACAGCTAGGATCTTAAAGGGTCGCTCAGGCAGCGCGCCTTTAACCATTTCGCGTTGCCGGCAGAATAGAGTAGAGGTAATCCACCCTAGCCGCCTGCTCCCTTATCTGTTTTTCCACATCGGTTAACTGACCATGAATGGTCAGCAACATCTGCATCAGATCTGCCTCTGGCACAGGAGCCGTAGGCACTTGGACCTGTTTGGCTACCTGTGGTTGAGTGTACCGTTTTTCCCTTTCCAGACGCCATTTGGGCGTAAGAAATTGCGGGATTGACGGAAGTTGATGTCCGGCGTACTTCAGGGCGTCTTACCTCTACTGTCTTCTTTTGGTCTTTGTTTTTTTTTTTCATTTCCTGAAACTTCGGACATCCCCGATAGTTTGCGGGGTGCCCGGAGCCTCGGCAAAGTGCACACTTTAACTGGGTCCTGTCTTCGACCCTCTCTTTTCCGAGCTTACATTCACCTATCTTGTGGGAATCTCCACATTTGACACAAACTGGATCCATACCACAGTTTGCTGCCACGTGGCCACTACCACCTAGGCTAACTTTTCACTTCAAAATGGTAGGTTAAAATATCTACTTTAAGCACTCGCGTCTCTAGTTGAAATGAACACAGTGAAAGTCGCCAACGATGTGCACTCTTCCACGGTTGCTGAACGGCTATACTCCTAAGTGTCAGTGCTTTAATGCCAAGGGAAAGGCAAAAGTGATTAAAAATACTAACTAAATTTAGTTGGTCGGCAGGTATATTATTTAGAATGGCGTCGGTTGCTATGTTATTGTTCTCTTGTGCTTCCAGTGATTCCTTGATAAAAGCTATCTCTGACGTTAGATTATTTGTGCCTGTTGTGTTAGTCCTAGATATTTTGTGTTTGAGAGTTTCAACATCAGAGATAACACTTGCAACATTAAGTGTTTGTATTTCACTGCGCATTATATTGTTTTCTTGCACTATGTTTATGTGTTCATCATTAATTTTCGTAAGCCGTGAGTTGAAATTTTTGATATCTGCTTGGATCTATTTTTTCCATTGTTGCTTCCATTTTGGACATATTTGTGATATTAAGGTTGATTTTTTTTTTATTCTTGTTGCATATCCTTAAATATGTTTGCGTTTCTGGGACTCAAAACATGAGGACGAAGCCTTGGCAGTGGTGAACTAGAATTGGAAGTTGTGTTTGGAGTTCCTTGCAGCTTTAGTCCGGCAACTTGTTGGTGTTTATAGTTAAATTATTCACTTTAATAATTATTATTTTGTAAGTTAAATTACAAACAAAAATAAAGCAATTTCAAGAAAAAGGATGACGATGGAGAAATCTCTCTGCTCTTTCAAAGTCGGTAAGAACACCACCGAACCGTTTGATGTTGAGAAAGCATGGGCTTTAAAAGACTCGGATGAGAAGTAACTTGGGTGCTTTGAGATAAAGATTCTTCGAGTGATGTTTGGTCCTGTGTGTATCGAAGAAGTATGGAGAAGAAGATTGAATGAAGAGCTATAAGAGCTATACAGCGATACTAACCTGGTTAAGAAGCTGAAAATACGGCGGCTGAAATGGCTGGGTCACGTGGAGCGTATGGACACCAACGCACCAACCCGACGAGTCTTCGAGTCCGATCCGGATGGTGTACGCAGCATTGGAAAAACCCCCAATAGATGGCGCACACAAGTGGAAAACGACCTCAGCCAACTTGCGGTGCAAAATTGGAAGCGGCTAGCTAGGAACAGAGCCGGCTGGAGAGGCATGTTGGTTGAGGCCGTAGTCTATCCTCGACTGTAAGCGCCATCTTAAGTAAGTAAGAAAAACGTATTTAAAATTTGCAAGAAACTTTGTACGACTTAACTCAAGTGGTTCATTTCACCTATGTGAGATTTTTCCAAATCTATCTATTGCATTTCATTTGATAATCTACTTAAATACATACAATCTCATCAGCCTGATCACTTATATAATAATGTAACGTGTTACACAAATAATTAAAGGGTGCTGAATGTTTTCATCTCTTGAGGTAAACGCCATCTACCAGTTCGGTACATCTACTAAATCTCTACACCTACTACATTACCTACTCTATATTGTACTACATTGCCTACTCGATATTGTTCTAGCAAGTTCAAGAACCTTCCATGAGCCAAGCATTTCTGTACAAAAGAGGAAGCGGATGCGGACCGACAGTCAGTTTGAATTTGAAATCAGTCGTGTACAAGTCGGTAATTTGAAAGTGATAAAGTAAAAGAAAGTAAAAAGGAAATAAAGAGTGTTTTGAAATATTAAGTGGAATTAAAAGTAAAAAGACGTAAAGTGAGTTGTATTAAAACGGAAATAAGTTTTATTTAATAAAACGAACCTAGATAAAACTTAACATTGGTGTCAGAAGTATAATTAAATAAAACTTTAGTGAAAAGTGATTGTGTTGAAAGTAAAAATATGGGTAAGCTTATGAAGGATTTAAACGCTGTTGAACTAAAAACAGAACTAAACAAACGGGGTCTTCTGGAACGAAAATGACCTCATTATTCGTGTGCAAGATGCCATGAGACGACACGGTGAAAATCCAGACACATCCGTCTTGGAAATAGAAATGGCAGAAGAACAAGTAAGTACCAACACAGACTTGTCCAATATGTTGGCTCTTCTTCTCGAACGTTTCGAAGATCAAAGAAAGGAACAAACGAAACTTTTCGAAGATCAAAGAGAAGAACAAAAGAATGAACAAACGAAACTTCTCGAACGTTTCGAAGATCAAAGAAACGAGCAAAAAGAGCTCTTTGAAGAATAAAGGAACCTTCTCGAAGGCAAACTCACTACTTTAGAGAACAAGTTTGTTGTTGTAGATGAACGTGTTGAAGGAGTTGAAAAACATTTACTTAAAGAAGACACAAGTTTGCAGAAGGTTGAAGAAAAATTAGAAAAAAATAAGGATAAATTCAATTATTTGTCAAAAGAATTCGACAAGGTTAGAAATTTGAAGGTGCGAGAAAGTTCTGGTGAATCTTACAAGAGAAAACGAATGCATCCGCCAACTTTTGATGGGCAAACTTCTTGGTCAATCTATAAGAGACAATTTGAAGCAGCAGCAATGACAAACGGCTGGGACAATGAAGACAAGTTTGTTGCACTTACACTGGCTCTCAGAGGACGTGCTGCTGAGTTACTGCAAACAATCCCAGCAGAGATGCATGGCAACTTTAGTGCACTTTCACAAGCCATTGAAAAACGTTTTGGAGATGGCCATATGCAAGAAGTCTTTAGAGTTCAACTTAACACCAGAGTTCAGAAACGGGGTGAAACTCTTCAGCAGCTTCAAGCAGACATTGAACGACTAGCTCACTTGGCATATCCAACTGCGGGCGAAGAAATCATAAACCAATTCGCCGTGGAAGCCTTTGTTCGTGCCTTGTCTGACATTAATCTCCTGAGAGCAGTACGAACAGTTGGAAAACGAACACTTCCAGAAGCATTAGCTTTCGCCTTGACTATGGAAGCAGCTGAACAGGCTTCACAAGGAGTACATCGGGTAAGAGAAGTTGCTATAGAAGAATGCTCTTGCCAAAGAATGGCATTCCAGAACAACCGTCGAGATGGACAAATTCGATGCTGGAATTGCAACAAGACCGGACATTTCCAGCGCCAGTGCCCAATGCCACCAAGAAGAAGTGCATGTTAACATTGCGGAAGCAGAAATAATACATCAGATGAGACTACAAACAAGAACAACGCCCCACCTCGTCAAGTCTCCCAGCAGGGAAACGAGTAAGAACCAACTTCGAGGGGCAGAAGCTGGTTTCTGGTATCTATAGCCCCAGAACATCATCCAAGTCTCGCAGACTAAACGAAACAATAAAAGTCTAACTGTGGAAGCAGCTATTAACAACAAGCAATACGTGGTTACCATCGACACCGGTGCCACCGCTTCCATTGTACGAAGAGACTTGGTTAAGATGGCATGGCTAAACAACACCAACAGCTATTGTCTGAAGACTGCAACAGGAGAAGCAGTAAGAGTATACGGAGAAGTCCTCGGATCCGCTTGGCAGAACATGAGTTTGAACATCCATTTCTATTGGCAGATATATGCGATGAGTGCATTATTGGAATTGACCTTATGAAAAAGCATGAAATTGTTCTCGAAATTGTTAGCCAAGTTCTTAAATACCGAAATATAGAGATTCCAATGGTTTATGGCAATCAAAACTCATCATCGATAAGAGCAATCATCAAAGAAGATATGTGCCTACCTCCTTCGTCAGAAGTGTTTGTTTGGACAAACATCAAAGATGATTCTGGGAGCCATCGATACCTCATGGTGGAACCAGACTCTGAGCAGTGCTCCCAAAATTACATCGTGGAAAAGACGCTGGTGCTTTAAAAAAACATGGTGCGCATACGAATACTAAACATCAAACCATATGAGATCAAGCTCAGAAAAGGAGAAGTTGTCGGTAAATGTGACCCTGTAGCGACAATAACAAAGATAACCGAAGAACATCCCGAAAAATCAGTGAATCCAGATAAAGTCATTGCTTTGAAGAGAAAAATGTTTAACTGCTGTAATCTCGATCAACAACAGCTTAGAGTTGCTGGAAACCTTCTACAAGAGTTCGCTGATGTTTTCGCTTCACAGGACGGGCAATATAGACGAACACAACTTGTACAGCATCAAATCGATACTGGTGATGCAAGGCCGATCCGTCAACCAGCAAGGCGCCTACCTTTAGCCAGCTTAGAGTTGCTGGAAACCTTCTACAAGAGTTCGCTGATGTTTTCGCTTCACAGGACGGGCAATATAGACGAAGACAACTTGTACAGCATCAAATCGATACTGGTGATGCAAGGCCGATCCGTCAACCAGCAAGGCGCCTACCTTTAGCCAAACAAAACGAAGTTACTAAAATGATATCGACAATGCAGACAGATGGTTTAATCGAGGATTCAAAAAGTCCTTGGGCATCACCAGTCGTACTTGTCAAAAAGAAGGACAGAAGAACTCGATTCTGTGTGGACTACCGAAGGTTGAACGATGTCACCAAGAAGGACAGTTATCCTCTGCCTAGGATAAGCGATACTCTGGATGCGATTTGTGGAGCTCAATGTTATTCAACATTGGACCTGAAGAGTGGATACTGGCATGTTGAAATTCACCCAGAAGATCGGGAGAAAACTGCATTCTCGACAGGTAACGGTTTATAGCAGTTCAAAGTAATGCCTTTTGGCCTGTGTCACGCTCCTGCATGATTCGAGCGTTTAATGGAATGCGTACTACAAGGCCTTACTTGGAAAGCCTGTCTAGTCTTTTTGGATGATGTCATCGTGTTTGGGAAAACATTTGACGAGCATTGTGAAAATTAAAAGGGGTATTCCAGAGATTGCGAAATGCTCATCTCAAGCTCAATCCAGAAAAATGTACGCTGTTCAAGTCTGAAGTGAAGTATTTGGGGCATATCATCTCGTCTCAAGGAGTAAGAACTGATCCCGAGAAAGTGGAAGCTGTGAAGAACTGGCCAAATCCACAAGACAAGCATCAACTTAGAAGTTTTCTTGGGCTAGCTACATATTACCGACAATTTGTGAAGGATTTTGCCGGAATCGCCAAAAGATTGCACCAACTCACAGAAAAAGGAAAACAACTCAAGTGGTCAAATGAGTGTGAGAAAAGCTTTAAGGAACTTAAAAGACGCTTGTGTGATGCTCCAATGTTAACCTATCCAACTCCTGGAAAACAGTTTATAATCGATGCAGATGCAAGCAATGTCGGAATAGCAGCCGTTCTTTCCCATGTTCAAGACGGTCAAGAAAAAGTTGTAGCATACTTCAGCAAGGTGCTCTCAAAGACAGAGAGAAATTACTGCGTAACCAGAAGAGAACTTCTTGCTTTGGTTTTGGCCACAAAATACTTTCATAAATACATCTATGGACAGAGGTTCCTTTTACGGACGGACCATGGAGCGCTAAGATGGCTTTTGAATTTTAAAAATCCAGAAGGTCAAGTAGCCAGGTGGATCGAGAGACTTCAGACATATGACAATGAAATCCAACATCGAAAAGGAAAACTACACTCGAATGCAGATGCCCTATCTCGTCTATCTCGACTGCAAGCATTGCACTCGCCAGGAAGAAAAGCAATCTATTGCCATACAACGAACAAGAGTTGAAACCATCGGCGGCTGGAGTAACGAGGAAATCAGGAATGCGCAGCAAGAAGATTTGGACATCGAACCCATTCTTGCATGGAAAGAACATGAAGAGAAACCAGAATGGGGAGATATTTCTGATAGAAGTCCTACCCTCAAAGCCTATTGGGCACAATGGAATTCCCTTCATGTGCCGGAAGGTTTGCCCAAACGAAGATGGTAATCCTCAGATGGCAAAACCTATGTGATGCAGCTTGTTGTACCCCGGACAAAGGTTAATGACATTCTACGTGAGATGCATGATGGATCTTCTGGAGGCCATGTGGGTATCAACAAAACTCTGGAGAAAATTTGAGAACGTTTCTACTGGCTGCATGCAAAAGATGATGTAGAAATATGGTGCAGAAAATGCGTCACTTGCGCAGCCACCAAGGGACCAGGCAGAAAACTACAGAGAAAGATGCAACAGTACAACGTTGGAGCACCTTTTGAAAGAATTGCCATCGATATTGCAGGCCCATTTCCTGAGTCTAACAGTGGAAACCGATTCATTCTTGTTGTCATGGATTACTTCAGCAAGTGGCCTGAAGCGTTTGCCATTCCAAACCAAGAAGCGAAGACAGTTGCGGATCAGATTGTGTACAATTGGGTCAGCAGGTTCGGTGTTCCTATGGAGCTCCATTCTGACCAAGGAAGAAACTTCGAATCCAAAATCTTTTAAGAGGTCTGTTCGCTCCTTGGCATCAAGAAGACGAGAACAACACCCCTTCATCCGCAGTCTGGAATGGTTGTACGTTTCAACAGGACTCTCAAAGAACACCTTTCCAAAGTAGTAGGTGACTTCCAACGAGACTGGGACCAACACATTCCTCTATTTTTAATGGCATACCGAAATGCGGTGCACAGCACAACTGGTCACACTCCATCAGAAATTGTATTCGGTACAAATATCCGGTTGCCTAGCGAAATTAAATTCGGAGTCCAACGGGCGAAAAACGAAATGAAGAGGAATACGTGGATTGCCTAAAGAAAAAACTGACTGACATCCATGACAGGACTAGGACTAAAATAAAGCCAGCAAGTGACCGAATGAAAACACGTTATGATGCAAACATCACAACGAAACCTTTCCATGAGGGAGATCTAGTGTGGCTGTATAATCCTCATCAACAAAAGGGACTGTCACCAAAACTTCAACAAAACTGGGAAGGACCTTACCGTGTTGCTACAAGGATCAATGATGTGGTTTATCGAATTCAGCGAGGTCTAAGAGGCAAGCCAAAAGTTGTTCACATTGACCGGCTATACCGCTACAGTGGAGAAGATGGTGAAGAAATTGTTCGGGGCAAACAATCTTAGGAGGAGGGCAATGTAACGTGTTACACAAATAATTAAAGGGTGCTGAATGTTTTCATCTCTTGAGGTAAGCGAAATCTACCTGTTCGGTACATCTACTAAATCTCTACACCTACTACATTAACTACTCTATATTGTACTACATTGCCTACTCGATATTGTTCTAGCAAGTTCAAGAACCTTCCATGAGCCAAGCATTTCTGTATAAAAGGGGAAGAGCGGATGCGGACCGACAGTCAGTTTGAATTTGAAATCAGTCGTGTACAAGTCGGTAATTTGAAAGTGATAAAGTTTGACTTTAAAATAAAGAAAGTAAAAAGGAAATAAAGAAACCCACGCCTTCAGATTTACTCAGTCTTCGAAGTCGTATGCACTACGCATTCCACCGCTTATGACCACTGATGACACAGGTCGAGTTTCTAAGCGCTTCTAAGTATGTTGTTTTGTTCCGCCTCCATTTTCTCTTAACCTTATTTGATAGACTACAATTTGTAGCACATATCAAAGGGGGAGTGGTAGGAAGATTGGTACGACCATACTTTTTAAGTTATTATTGTTGTTATATTGTACTATTTGTACTAGAATGTCAGTTTTTATTACTGACCATTCTGTTAATTTTCATTGAATGTGTTTGAACAACAACAACAACTTAAAGGCGCTACCACCAATTTTAAACGAATTTTATTTACTCGTTTACGAATATTATTATTCGTTTCTTTCTATCTTTGGCTGGAGATATAGCTATTTCAAGGATTGCCAATTCCTTTCATCAGTCTCCTTTTTTAGTGGTATTGAGCTTTAATCCAATTTTATTATGAAAAACTTTTTCACATGCACCTCGTGAGATTCGAACCCACAATAAGTTTTATTTAATAAAACGAACCTAGATGAAACTTAACAATAAAATGAATTTGTCGTGTTCTGAAAGATCGGGCAACCTTATTCAAGTACGCTGCAAGTTCTTGGTATCTCAACGGCAGTTTTATATGCATTCTATTCGTTTATGGAACTCCCTCCCTCGCTCTGTTAGAATTTTAAGCAGCCTGACTTTGTTTGGAAAAATGTTAAGAGAATTAATCTATTAGCTTATTTGTTTATGCTATCGATGATGATGTTGATGGTGATTGTGATGATGATGAATTGTTAAATTAAATTTTCAGTTAATTTTGTATTTTCATAATTTTTTTTTCTTTATATATATTGTTTGTTAATCTGTTTAAATACAAAGCACATTGTTTGTAAAAATAGTATTAAGATAATAAAATTTGCTCTAGTTTATAAGATAACATATCTTACAGAGTATAATTATACGATAAATAAATGAAATTAAATGAAATGAAATATTAAAAAAAAAAATGCTTTGACCCCAAGCACAGTGGTATAAGCTTGTATCATATTTAATTAGCTTCCTTTTGAGAACATGAAGACACCTGTGGATGTAATACTTGTCGAGAAAATGGCTAAAAACAAATAACGGCGAAACCCCTATTTAGTGGAACCATATGACCTATTGTACCTACAGAGCTCATCAAGGGCTCAAATTGTCACAAATTAAATATAATTACTGAATGGCGAAAAATAATAGTATCGTACACTGTACGATATAGATTTTATAATATGACTAGCTGACCCGGTGAACTTCGTATCACCTAGTTCGTTACTTACAACTTTTAATTTGTGATTACTGGTTGCACTATGTACGTTTAAGATGTTTCGTTATTTACTCAAATTTATTCATAACTAAATGCTTTATTTAGGTTAATGAATTAATATTTATTAAAATAACGACTATATTTTGAATTATAATTTCTGATAGCTATCTTAACATCAAAAATAATTATTTACATTTTTACTATGTTAATTATGGCAGTTGGAAAAAAAATTAATCTCTCAGTCTATTGCAGTGTACAATATTCTTGGTTAATTCGTCTTTAGCCAACACAAACAAACTGGATGGTTTCCCCCGCGAGAACATGCCACATATAGTTGTCCGTGGGAAAAGCATGGTGTTCCCAAATCTAAGCCACATACAGAGGACAAACTTTTTTCATAAACGCACAAAAAATTAAGAGCGAATACCTTATTTTAATTAAAACACTTGTAGTTCTTTTTACATTATTTTCATAGTAAGCAAGTAGGTACTATCTACTGATTTAAGGCAAAATAAGGAGTCACCCTGGAAACTCGTATACAGCTTCATATTGGCGTACTAAAAGTTGTGAGCAAAGGATAATGGCACTGACGACTCCGAAGAACCACGGCCTAGTTACATACACCCAATCCTTTGGTGTGCGTTGTTAGTTCTACAAAGATTTAAGGGGAAGTACAATATTTCGTCGAAACGAACGACTAAGATGAGATGCACTTTTCATGACAATTATAGTTTTGGAAAATTTGTCACTTCCTCGGCCGGAGCAGGACCCCTGAAAAAACATTAGATGTACTCAGGGCTCGGACCCAGAACTACGAAAAGTTAGTAATTCAATGTCAAAAGAAACAATAACAGTGTGTTTCGCGATTATCTCGGTTTTTCTCAAATAAGTGATGCTGACATCTATTATCAAAATTGTAGAGCATACAATTTGCGGCAAATTTCGTAAGAAATATTTTTTTTCATGCCCTCAACTGTTTTGAGATAGAGGGCGGAAACCGTATCGCGCCACTCAGCTATACATACTGTAATGAAAGGTCGTGAGTTAGAAAAAAGTTGTTCCTTCGAAATATTGTCCAGGCTGCTGAAGGAGTTAACATACTAAAAGTCCCGACGTCTAGAAGGTGAGCCGTGAAAAGGGAAGGGTCATAAGGGCCCTTTTTTATCTTTCGCTTATAGCTTATATTAAATTACAGCTCATAAAATTTACTACAAAATCAATTTGTTATTTGATTTTTTTTTTTGAAGTCTCAACCGTTTGCGAGCTATGCATCGCTTAAGAGAAAATTCTTACTCAGTGTTTATTTACATGAGATCAATTAATTAACTGAGAGTTAAAACTATTTATTGTCAGATTAATAAATTGCACTGGAAATTAATGATAAATTTACGATGATAGTAAAATTAACATCAGAGTTGCACAGAAAAATTAAAATAATACGTATAACAGTCACTGCTACGACATATACACAAATAAAACCAAAAGAAATGGCTGAAAAATGTATAGTGAGTCAGAGAGTAGACCGACTTCGTCCTCATCCCTACTCCTTGATCTTTGCTGAATGAGTGGTGACACCTGACGGGGATAACTGATCGATTGATAATTGATCAGTTGTCGACCTATGAGGGCGGGAGATCAAATTAAATTGGGTTGATCAGAGTAATATGAATTTTTTCATTCTAAGTCATGACAAAATAAAAAAAAAATCCTTGCAAAATAAATTAAAGTTTTTAATTGACAAATAAAAAATAAGGGTTGATCGTAGAGGGGTGAAAACTAAGGGTTGTATGTATTTTTGTATGCTGTATCATAAAAAAATTTAAAAAAAAATTGTCCAAAAAAATACAAAAAAAAATTAGGGGTGGACCACCCTTAACATTTAGGGGGATGAAAAATAGATGTTGTCCGATTCTCCACCCTGGCCGATATGCATGCTTCGGATGACGAAAATCGGTCGAGCCGTTTCGGAGGAGATAGATTACAAACACCGTGACTTGAGAATTTTATATATAAGAGATGTATTTAGAAAAGTCGACAATTAATAAATATTGATTGTCATGAGTTCGATCAAGAGCAAGCAAGAAACACGGTCAAGACAATACAATTGGTGACGAGAAATATACAGAAATACCTACCAAATAAAATGGAATCCTTAGGTAAATAAGCAAAAGAATAGTGCAGAATTTAAAAATAAATTAATGAGAATAGTAAACAAAAAATTATGTGTGTGAAAAATAAAATGTGTGTGTAAAAAAAAGGTCCAATTCGGTCTCTTTAATAGGAATTTAAAGTACGAGCAAATTGTACTGCTTAAATGCTGAAAAGAAAAATGTCCATCTCGGTCACTTTAATGCGACTTTTAGTGAAAGAATTGTGTTGCTTAAATGCAGAAAAAAATGTGCAATTCGGCCGCTTTAATGCGGATTTTAATGAACGAATTGTGTTGCTTAAATGCAGAAAAAATGTACGAATTGTGTTGCTTAAATGCAGAAAAAAATGTCCGTTTCGGTCAATACGGCCTTAATGCGGATTTGCAAGTTGCTTAATGCAGGAAAAGGACAGTTCGGTTCCTTTAAATGCGGATTTTTAATGCTAAATGCAGATGCTTTAATGCAGAAACCAAAATAATACAAATTATAGAATATCGGAAAAAATAATCGGAAAAAATAAGTAATTATCTACGTATATTATTTCGATAATAATTATCAAGGAAAATGTTTCAACAAAAATTGTTTTATTTTTGTAAAAACAAGAAAGTAATATAGTATCGTACACTGTACGATATAGATTTTGTAATATGATGTATTTAGAAAAGTCAACAATTAATAAATATTGAATATAGGGGGAGTTCGACCAAGAGTAAGCAAGAAACACGGTCAAGACACTATAATACGGTGCAAAGTTTAGCAATTATGGGCCGAATTCCGAAAAAATCCGAAAACCTTGCTATTTCACCCCTTTTTCAGTTAGCAGTAGTCGTTTGGAACGGAACTGCAAAATCAAGTACAGACTTCTAGGGCCATACTAGAAAACATGCAAAAGTCAATCAATCAAAATACTTACGAAACATTATGAGAACGCTGCTAGATCATGTGTTACCGCTGAATGGGGGGCGATACCTCCTTATGTTAATGGCCATTTTCTCACAAACTATTACACACACAGATGATATGATTTTCTGGCCTCAAATAAAGGCTAATTAAATTTGCTACAAGCTGGTACCATTGTGTATGGGTTCTGAACAGTTCTTGTGTGGGATATTAGACTGCATACTTTGTTAAAGCATGAAACTATTTTTTTGTAAAAAATTCCATATTTGTGAACGGTTGTATCTCGGTACCTATTACACCTAGAGAGCTCAAATATGACTCAAATTTTCACAAACTGAATGTAGTTAAAGATGGCTGAAGTAAATCATTCCTCAAGGGTGCATAGTTGAGGAATTATAAGCCGGACTTCGAAAAAAGTCCAAAAATCTTGCAGTTCCCCCCCCCCCCAACTTCAGTTAGCGGCGGTCTTTCGAAACTGCAAAACAAAGAACATACTACTGGAAACATACCAAACAATATTCCAAAGTCAAACTTAACGCTATATTTTTTGCGACCTTTGCCTTTTTTGTTATAGATCAACTGGACTATATTTAAAAAACAAATGAGAGAACAGATTTATAGCTTTTATGTATGTTTTTTTTTTAATTGCCACTAACCTAAACGGGGGGAGATACCCCCTCCCATACGATTTTTGTCCTGTCTTAAACCAACCTACTCCCTCTAGTTTTTTGTTGCACCTTATACAAATTACAAGGTATATGCACAAAATTTTAAAACATTATTTCTTTTTCTCTCAGCACATTGTGTTCTAATTAGGATTAGCTTTATATAATAAGAAATAGCCTTTACCTGGATTCTGAGAATACTGCAGAATCATCATTATCACTGAAGACACTGACTGACATGCTTGACATTCCTGTTCCTCTGGGCTCCTTCGTGCTGTAAAAATAAAAATTATTCGCTGTATTCTTCAAATACTTTTAAAACAACTCACTTATCGTAAATGGTAGAATGTAATAGCACAAAGCATTCACAATGTCCTGATGTAAAACGGATGGCAGCACTGAAATTGTTGAACTTGCCAGGTAGGGGAGATTATCGATGAGATCCTTATCCAAAAAAGGTAAGATACAGCAAAGACATTGCAGCAAAGCCTTTCCGAAGACTTAAAAAAAAATTACATTCAATAATGTTTTTCATCAAAATAAAAGCTAATTAAAATAAATGATTGCGTGCTTTAATTTTTTATTTGAGTCATAATAGACGGAGAGCTAGCGACAAATATACTTACGTCATTTGATAACACACTGGCTCCACTGGCCATGCCAATGCCCAACAACTCAACAGCAATCTAATCCACTATCCAATTCTCATTCAAACACCTTTAAGGTGCGTAGTTGCCACACCCCACACTGGAGGCTTGGAAGACTACCAGATTGTTTATCACACGTGCTGGGAGAGGATAATACGACTAATTATTTTCGTTCTCAAATGTAAGTATTTTTGTCGCTAGTTCTTAGACTATAAATTATTAAACAATATGATAAATACAAAATGGAAACAAATCGGCCTGGCAGCGCGGGGCAGTGCTTTGGTGAATAGTTTGAGGCCACATTTTTATAACGATTTCTTGCGATTTATATCTTCGAAATCTACGGAAACAAATTAAAAAATTAAGCACAGCTGATAAGCAAAAACCTCTAGAGAAAAACGCTCAAATTCTACTCTGTCAGTGCTTAGCATGGTCAAGATATTAGTAAGGTCAAGAACTTGCGTTACAACATGTGTTTTGGTTACTAAAAGGATAACACAAACAGCTGCTAAAAAAACGCATGATTTATTTAACGATTTAAAGATTTTATTGAAAAATTAATGTTTACAATTTTGTCCCTTAATTCTACGTTACAAATACAGCTAATAATGGTGTTATTTTTAAGTTGTGTTGGCACTTAAGGGACCTAACTCTTTATAATGTTAAGTTATTTTTCTCGTTATTTTAAAAATATAAAAAAGATTGCTCGGGGGTAACTAGGATGAACCTCCTAATTTCTCGAAGACTCTGTGCTAACTTGGGGAGGGTCTAAAAATCCCTCATTTTTCGACTTTTTTTAAGTTCTTCGCTTATATTTCTTAAACTAAGTACATTTTGTGTACTATATTCCAACAAAGTTAAAGACCATTAAATTTCCTAAAAATTGATTGTTGAACCAGAACTGTAGGCCCAATATTGACGGAGATACAGCTGATTTATTTTTGGGGTATTTTGGTTGTGTATGTACAGTAATTCTAACACAATTTGTAAGAAAGAAAGTAAATCTAGTAGGTTGGGTTAGCTCGGCACAAATTCTCGTTTCTAACCCTACAAGTGGGTGCCGGGCGGGCAATGATCACTACAGTTGTTTTGTGCGATTTTGGCAATAACAGGTGGTTAGCTAAGGTCAGGTTGAATCGCTGAGGAGTTCCTTTACTCTTTAATAGTTCAACTCTTCAGAAATGCAATCTGACCATTGATACGAGGTTCTTGATTTTCAAGGTGGTGTGAGCGTTCTTAGAACACAATCCGTGCTGAAGAAATGTAAGGCTGGGGGAAAAGCAAGTCATTTACGAGCTCTTTCGGGTGCCTAGGTACAAGGCCCGAAATATTCTTTACCTTACCCCTTGTTATGTTCCGCGAACGCAAGTAAAACGACTTCTCTTTTTGGTTGTTAAAATGAGAGTGACTCAAACTCTGTTCATTATTTCCTTCGTTACCTATTCCGAAACCTAGATCACCACTTCCAGGTCAACCACACATTCTACTTTACTTCACTTGCATTGACACAGTTACAGTTTCTTTATTTAAACAACGAATGCACCATATGTTATTATTGACATACTTGCACTCCATGGGTCAGCATTGTTTATGTTTGCAATATGACCCATGTCGTTGTTTTACTGTTTGGTTGACATAGTTCGATTGCTGTTCCCTTTAAAGTGTAACATATGACACATGAGGAACCTTTGCTGTTCTCTTTAAAGTGTAACATATGACACATGAGGAACCTTTAGCAATAACCGAACTATGTCATGTGTCTTGCAAGCGATTCTTGGGAATTGTGTGTGGTCTCCAGTTTAATGGCACAACACTCCTCCCCCCCTAAAATAAGAAAGGCGTACGAGGTGACGAGTGAGATCTTTCGGCTTCAGGTGCGGAAGTAAATAATTCACAGGTCTTTATCACAACATTGTATTTATTAAATTGCAATATTTTGTTTTTTTTTTTTTCTTTTTACCTACTTATAATTTAATACATACATATTTTTCAATTTTTGTTTTCTCTTTGTTTATTGACGTTTTTTTTTTTTATAAGTTTTGTTTTTTTTTTTTTTTATAATGTTTAGGTTGCATTTTTGTTTTGTTTTTTGTTTGTTTACAAGTTATTATACCTGCGATGTTTCTTCAAGGTCAGGTGTTACATTCAATTCAGTATCGTTTAAATTTTCTGTTGATTTTTTGTTAAATGTACATTTTAATTTAATTATTTTTTTTAAATATTACGTATAAAGCTAGAACTACAAGAACAAGAAAAATAATGGAAACAGAAAATTGAGCATGTTCATGTGTGACATGGAATAACAAATTATTTTGCTTTAACAAATCTTTAATACCTATGCTATAATTATCTAAATCCAGTTTTTCTATATGGGTGGTATGGGGTGAAATTTGGGATAAATTTGTGGGAATTACTATGTTCTTAAATTTTCTTAATCTCCTCTGGACTAGAAACTTCGACAATGTTCTGACTTACATCTTGTTGATTTGGTAAGTTTTTGCTATTACTACGTGTTATCACATTAACTTCAGCTGTTTTCATACGGGAGAGAGCGTCTGCGTTTGTGTTCAAACGACCTGCTTTATGAGAAACTGTAAAATCATATTCTTCAAGTTTAATGCGCCAGCGCATTATTCTCGAGGAAGGATCCTTAAGGTTGAACATCCACACAAGTGGTTTGTGGTCAGTAATTACTTCAAAGTGTCGTCCGTGAACGTATGGTCTGAAATGAGTTACTGCCCAAACAACTGCTAAAGCTTCTTTCTCTATGGTAGAATAGGATAGAATATTTATTTAATATTCTGCTGGCAAATGCTATAGGTAAATCGTTTTCATAGGTATCTTTCTGTGACAATACTGCACCTATTGCTTCATTACTGGCATCAGTTGTGATATAGAAAGTTTTTTCAAAGTTAGGATATTGTAGGATAGGGGGTTCGACAATTGCTTGTTTTAATTGTTTGAATGATTCATCGCAAAATGCATCCCATTTGAAGACTACATCTTTGCGCAGGAGTTTATTTAGGGGATTTGCTATTTTAGAAAAGTTTTGTATAAACTTTCTGTAGTATCCTGCTAAACCAAGAAAAGATTTAATATCTTTCTGGTTTTTTGGAGCTTCGATATTTTGTATTGCAGAGATCTTTTCTGGGTCGGGTTTTACACCTGATTCAGAGATGACATGTCCTAAATACATGACTTCTTTTTCTAAAAATTTGCATTTGTCTAACTGCATTTTCAGATTGTAGTTATCCAGAGCTTGAAATACCTCAATTAATTTTTTATTGTGGTCATCTAAATTTTTCCCGTATATCATTATGTCATCTAGATAAACTAAACATTTTATACCTTGTAGCCCTGTAAGGACTTTATTCATCAACCGTTGAAAAGTTGGAGGTGCATTACGTAAACCGAATGGCATTCTGTTAAACTCAAAATGTCCGTTTGGTGTGCTGAATGCTGTTTTCGCTTTGTCTTCCTCATTGACTTCAATTTGATGAAATCCACTGGCTAGGTCCAGTGTTGTAAAGTATTTTGAATCACCCAATTGTCCCAAGATGTCTTCGATATTAGGTATTGGATACGCATCCGCGATTGTAACTTCGTTAAGTTTTCTGTAGTCCACTACTACTCTCCACTTCTGTTTTCCTTTCTTTGGCACGACTAGAAGAGGGGCATTCCATGGACTTGAACTTGGTCTAATTATTTCCTCCTGCAACATTTTGTCTACTTGATTATTTATTTCATTTGTGTGAATTTGTGCTAATCGATATGGTCTAATGTTAACTGCGGGTAGATTTGGGTTTGTCTTTATTTGATGTGTAATCCCAGAGGTAGTTGACAGGGTATCACCATCGAGAAAAAATAAATGATTATATTTACGGCAGATATCAATCACCGATTTCTTTTCTTCGCTATTTAAATGATCTAGTGGAAGTTGGTTTTGTATTTTACTCAATCTGTCGTTTATATAAGTTTGAGTATCGAATGAATTTAGATTATAGATATAGTAATCATTACTATTTACAAGTTCTAAATTTAAGTCTTGTAAGACAACATCTTCATTGTTGGCATTTAGAATGGATATATATATATATCCGTTTGAAGGTTCAGTTATAGCTGAAGAGGTATAAACTTGAGGGCGAATTTCTTGTGAAAAATATATTTGATTTGTAGGTTCACGGATAGGTCCGTATTTGATTATTTTTTCAGATCTAGCAGGTATGGTAACAGACTTTCGCTTACTAATGAAATCTGTTGTATATCTTTTACCTTTGAAGTGGTATATAAGAGTATTATCTTTATAATTTAGTATGGCATTAAAATTTCGAAATAAGTCTTCACCTAAAATTCCGTCTTGTGTTATTGGAAAATGTTCAGGCACTACATGAAATAAGTATTTAATATTAATTCCAGGTGTTATTTCTATATTCAGAAGCAGTGTGCCTAATGTTGATGTGGGAGTATTACCTATGCCTTTTAGTTCAGTAATTTTGTTAGTATGAACCCAAAGCTCTTTATTTAATTTATTTATTTTTATTAAACTCAGGCTTGCACCTGTGTCTAAAAGCATAATGTTTTGGTTGGAGATAGTATCTTTAGAAATTATATTAATTTCGCTTTTGAAACTAGAAGCATTATTTAAACATCCTATATGAGCAACAGGTTTGGATTTTTCGTTAAAATTTTGCGATTTTGAAAGAGTATGCGAATGTTTGTCATAATAATTATTTAGATCAGAGCTCAATGGTCCGCTTAGGAAGTCTTGCAAATTATTTATTTGCGCGGTACTTCTATTTTGCGTGTGATTTTGGTTTAGTATCATATTTGCTTTTTTCGTATTGTTATACTTAGGACTTGGAGGAACATTATACCTTTTTTGGTTAAAATTTGGCAACTCTACGTTTTTGTTTCTGAAAGGATTGGAATATGTAGATATTTTTTTTAAAGAGTTGTCTTCGGTTGACTTTGGATTTGGAATAGAGAATCTGGGATTTGGATGCAGTGATTCTGATTTCGAATTTTCATTTTGAGGCTGTGAACGAAATGGATTGGACTTTTGGCTATGAGACAGTGGATTCAGAGAAAGGGGATTCAGTGGATTCAGAGGAATTGAATCTTCCTTATGAGATTTTTGACGCAGTGTATTTATACAAATTGAATCTTCTTTTTGAGATTCTTGAGGCAGTGGATACAGAGAAAATGAATCTTCTTTTTGAGATTCTTGACGCAGTGGATACAGTGAAAATGAATCTTCTTTTTGAGATTCTTGACGCAGTGGATACAGTGAAATTGAATCTTCTTTTTGAGATTCTTGACGCAGTGGATACAGAGAAAATGAACCTTCTTTTTGAGATTCTTGACGCAGTGGATACAGTGAAATTGAACCTTTATTCTTAGGTTCTTGACGCAGTGGATTTAGAGTTTTAGTTGTATTATAGTAATTTCCACACCTTAATTCATGTGTTTTACCTGGTTCCGGGTGTTGGTCGGGCCAGGTCTTTGCTCGTTTCCCGAATTTTGTGTTCCGCGTTGGTTGTCTTGCCTGCTGTTGTTGTATTGTCTTTTTCTGCATTGGTCTATCGTGTGACCCAGATTTTTGCAGTAACGACATGAAATATTATTTTGTACGTTATTGACTCTCACAGGCTGACTAGTATTTGGACTCGACCTGTAAGTTCTATTGTCCCTTGGCTGAAGACGACACTCTGTTGTATTGTGTGTCTTCGTTCGGCAGTGGTGGCAATATTTGTTGTCAACAGTGGTATTAGATAGGAGTTTTTCTTCTTCCATCGCAATATCTAGAGCTTCGTCTAAGTCATTGCATCTGGCGCTTTTCACCAAAGTTTTTAACTGTGGTATCAACCCATTGCAAAAACTATTTAGAATAGTTTTTGTATTTAAACTCCTGATGGCCGTATTAGCAGCGTTGTCCCCCGTACTGGCATTGGCATTATTCAGTTCATCAAACAAGGCATAAGCTCTTTCTGCGTAAGAGCTCACAGATTCCTTGTAACCCTGTTTGAATTGAAAAACTTCAGTCTGTATAATTTGTACAGACCTAGTTCTTCGGAAATTTTTGATAAGAGCCTCTTTTAACTCTGCCCAGGCATTATAATTGTTATATTTGATTATAACATTATATGCCCGGCTTGTTAATTTCGATTTGACAATATCAAGAAGCTCAGCCTTATCGGTTGAGTCGGGTTCCGTGGAGGTTTTGTTTGATTGCAGGTCTACTAATTGAATAAACCTATCTAAATCTTTCGCACTTCCATTAAACTCAGGTATGAGTTTTATGGCTTGGGCTGATCTGAAAGTCATTATTTTGGGTGGACAAAAGATAGAATTTGACTTAATCTCAATCGGGGTGAGAGGCGGTATGGGTTTTTGTTTTGTTTCGAGCCTAGGAAGATCACTTTCTGATGATCTTCGGGTACGCGGAATTTTTCTAGTTCTTAATGAAATATTTAAATTCAATTCAGACATATATATTTGAACGAATTTAAACGAAATTGTACCAGATTTGTATGAGGATAAGGAAAAGGGACAGTGTATAAATTAATTAGGTACCAAAAGAAGAACTGGTTACATCAATAACAAAAATATTTAAATGTCAATAAAAAAAATATATAAATATAAGTACGTCAAAAACAAATTAAATAAATAATTTTATATAAATAATATTTATTATTTCTTACAATAACATTGTTGATGCCTCTTGATGTGTTGAAATGATGTTGATGTTGATGTTGATGTTGATTTTGATGTTGATTTTGATGTTGATTTTGATGTTGATTTTGATGTTGATTGCCTTGGCGTGGCAATTTCTTCCTTCCTTCCTTCTTTCGACCACAGGAAATCGCTTACCTCTGTGGGATATTGTACACTTTTTTTTTCACTCTTTTATTTATTTTTCACTATTTTCCGGCACTATATTTTCTTTTTTTTTTTTATGTTGAATTCTTGTTTGAATTTTGAATTTTGTTTTTGATCTAGCACTTTTTCTTTGTATGTATAAATATTTACTTTGAATTTAGAACCGGGTTTTTTTTTCGGGATTCAAATCAGATGCTTTGATTTGAAAATCCCACCGCTGCCACCAAATGTTATGTTCCGCGAACGCAAGTAAAACGACTTCTCTTTTTGGTTGTTAAAATGAGAGTGACTCAAACTCTGTTCATTATTTCCTTCGTTACCTATTCCGAAACCTAGATCACCACTTCCAGGTCAACCACACATTCTACTTTACTTCACTTGCATTGACACAGTTACAGTTTCTTTATTTAAACAACGAATGCACCATATGTTATTATTGACATACTTGCACTCCATGGGTCAGCATTGTTTATGTTTGCAATATGACCCATGTTTTACTGTTTGGTTGACATAGTTCGATTGCTGTTCCCTTTAAAGTGTAACATATGACACATGAGGAACCTTTAGCAATAATCGAACTATGTCATGTGTCTTGCAAGCGATTCTTGGGAATTGTGTGTGGTCTCCAGTTTAATGGCACAACACCCTGTATATCGGCTCTGCCGGGGCTGACTTCTTTTCCGTACTACTCGTGGGACCAAAATAGATTTTTCAAACTCCAAACCCCCAGACGCTGACATGGCGCTACTCTTCAGAGCAAAGAGCAAGTTGCAAAGCGGAACAGGTCTCAGGATGAAACTACTCTGCCCTCGAAAAAGAGTAAGGCTCTTCCGGTTCTTGTCAAAAATAAAAAAACCACTCTGCCATCCACATCCGGCCGTCAGCCAGTGGCGAAAACTTTGAGTGAGATCGTAAGGGACGACCTTCAAGTTGCGCTGACGGCCGAGTTTTCCTCTACAGGGAAACCAGTCCTCGAAGCGTGGAAAACTATTGAGGCTCGACTGCAGGGTATGGTGGTGGAACGTATCCTAGAAGGTAAGGGAGGGCCCTCTCCATCCTTTAGCTCTGCTGAGACGGTTGTCGAAGGAATTCCTTGGCAATTGCGTTACTAAGATTAGTGATGCATTTAAAGGCATGAAGCTCAAGCTAATCCAAGCCAGGGACATTCCCAGACGACCAAGGGCTCGCATTTGGGTACCTTATATGGAAAAGTTGTATGGTGAAAGCTTTCTCAAAGTCCTAAAATGCCAAAACCCGGGGGTTGCTATGGACGACTGGGTTGTCAAAAAAGCCGAAGGGGCCAATGCCAACAAGTCAACGATGTCCTTCCTGCTCTTGATTGATGAGGCAGGAAGCTTATCGATTGCAAATTCTCATCGTCTAAATTTTGGCATCGGGGAAGCCAAAGTGAGGATTTTTCACCTCAAGGGGACGACACAGGAGTTGTCGAAACATCCGACGTGACGTTGGAACCATTGAGCGTGGCCGCAACAACAACTAAAAATGCTGGAATTCACGCAGATTAATAAAGCATTTTTTGAGTCCTTCAGACAATCTCAGAATCTTCCTCAGGGAGGAAGATGTCTATTTCGGCATCATTCAAGAGCCATGGGTTCGAAGCCATAAGATCTGCGGGCTTCAAGAACAGCTCTACAATCTCTATTACATCTCATACAACAATAACCAAGGTAACCCTCACACTTGTATTGTTGCTAAAAAACATTTAAAAGTATTTTTATGTCAAAATTTTAGCACTCCAGACCGGATAGTTGTCAGACTGGAGACAGCAGGTGTAGGTGGACTATACGTAGGATCGGCGTATATGGCCCACGATCGTATTGCACCACCCAAGGAAGTTGCCACCCTGGTCCATAACATCAACAATGCCAACCTCATGCTGGGGTGGGATGCCAATGCCAGGCACACGGTATGGGGCAGTTCCCAAATCAATGAAAGAGGTGAGTCTTTATTTGATTTTATTATTTCTAACAACATGTCTATTTGTAACAAAAGCAATATCTCCACCTTCATTTTCCCGAGTACGGATACGTTTGAAGGGTGGGAAGATGTGCTTGACGTTACACTAACAAACAATAATGAACAGGTTTTTACGGTAAAATTTACCGCAACAAAAGCCGGTCTACGACCTTTAATTATTTAATCCTTTCTTTTCGTTGCGGCTGCAAGATTCTGGTTAAGTAAAGGGCAGCCATGGTACCATCAACCATAGGTGTACTCAACCAGCGTTTTACAAAAGTGACAATTTATTACAGGCGATATATATAATTGGAAGTAACGAGAGTGAAAGGCGTGCCAGCGGATGAGCTGTAAAAATTCACTTACAATTCTTGGATAAAAGTGAATGCCTATACTTAACGAGTGTGACGTTTTTGTCAAGATAGATATGAACGTTAACGTTTTTTTACCGTAATTTTAACTTGTGGCTTAAAAGGTCTATCGGGATTATTAGAGTAGATTTCGAGTTTTTTACAAATTATGGGACTCTTCTCAAAAATTGTTTGATGGAAAAGATTGTTTCGCGTTTCGAATCACGAGTAGATAATTAATTAACTGGGAGAATGCCCAGCAAGCATCTTTTTCTTGAGTTTTGTTCTATTTAATTTTTCTCGAAAAAAATTGTTAATTGGGTGTGGTGTCCGAACTCGGCCTTGCAGAATTCGTCAAGTTTTGGGACAACTCCAACAACTTGGTGAATTCTGTGAATGTGAAGCGAGAGTAAAGTTTCGTAAGGAATTCAACAACGGTGGGGCTGGAAAGTAAGAGAAGCTTCCACGCTACCGCTATACCCGTGACCGGATTCCACGAAAAATATTGGATGGTTGTATGTATGTTTGAGTGAATGAGAAGGCCAAGGGAGGACGAATATATTGAGGTTGGTAAAAAACATCACTTCTGGTTGAGCAAGATGAACAAGAGGTTGATCAAAACAAAAAAAGGCGAGAAAATTAAAAAGTAAAAAAAAAATCGAGAAGGAGATTTGGAGAGTCGAGACGTGAAAATTAAAGTTGGAGATTGAAGGAGAGTGAAGGAGAAAGGAAAAGATAAAAGATAAGTAGAGTGTAGAGTGTTGTGGTGTATCTCAAGTGTGTGGCCATTTTGGTTTTAATTGTCGCGGTAGACCTTTTAATTCGATTAATATACGTGGTTTAATTTGTTTAATTGTTTGCCCCTTTTTAATTATGGTAAGGTTCCATTCTTCGGCTTTACGGTTTCCCGTGCCCCGTAAAATTTCATTTAATTCAAACTGCAAAAAGGCAGATTTACTGTTTGGTACCTTTTTATCTTTATTTACTGTCAGTAATTTATTTGAAAAAATTTAAGGTTTTTATCCTGGCTTATCCAAGGTTTCCTTAATAAAACATTTTAAAATCTAAACTTGAGAATATAAAATTGGTGTTTTTATTTTATTCTGTTATTTCATTTCGCTCAAATATTTTAAATACATCGTACCCAGGTTTGAAATTTTACCTACAAAGAATTTCTTGCGCCCAAATCCCTTTTTGGACACTGCCCTGTGTTCAAATATCAAATTATTTTTGATTCGGTCGATAATCATTAATTATAACTCATTCTCATTTGTTTACCATTAAAAATTAAAATTCTTCCAAAGAACCTACGACCTGCTAAGCTAGACGGGAAGGAAACATTATTAACGTGTTACTTGTTGCACTTTTGGTGGTCTCTTTCGTGTATCTACCTATTCTTCGTTATCTTCTGATTTGGACCATCTGTCAAATTAGTTGATAAAATTATTCGGTCGTGTCGGCGCAAATTTTTTTGGTTGTTTTGTTTATTTGGAAGTCGGGTTTAATAAGAAAATAAATTAAGCATTTAATAACCCTCCCCCGTACCCTGTGAAAAAGTGCAACAAAGGGTGGTATGAATAAAAATGAGAAGGTACTCCTAGTAGGTACTCCGGAGAAGGTACTTCACGCAGAAGTACCTACTCCGATTTCGTATGTATAAAAATAAGCACCAACTTCAGAGCACCTACTCTATCAAACGTAGTAGGTGCTATCATGCATCAAACAAACTTCTGTATTTTTTGTTTGACTTTTTATTTTTGTTTGCCGACGGATTATACAATGGCAATATTTTTCACCAAATAAAAGGCTTGATAAAAAAATGGCTGAATGCATTTATAGAGAGAAGAGAGAGGAATTCTACATATATGTTTTAAGTAAATCATAAAGGTATAGGTACAATAATATTAAACAATTATTCTTTACTATCTCCTTACTCCTTCTAACTAGTGTCGTGCAACACCTGTTGCATTTAAAAGGTTAAAATATTATATTATTATTATTATATTGACATTGCCATTATCGATATTGTCATTGGTATACATAATACCTAGCTACATTGCATATATACCTACATATTGTTAGTTTTACTGAAGCCACATTCTACTGTTTGCATAGTATGTACCTATATTATTAACAGTTAAATCTTACATCTCTGTTGCGAGACGAAAAATCATTTCATTTCAATAATAAGGCTAATAAAGACGCATAAAAATGGATTCCGAAGAAAATCAAAAAAAAAAATTGATTATATTATCATCGATTACCCGGTTGTTTTAAACAAATCAAATTTACCGGACATTAAGGATAAAAAATATAAAGCTATAACTGATATAAAAGAAAAACTAATAGCAGAAGGCATTATATTGTCAGAGTCACAAATTTGGAAAAAAATTAACAATATAAAATCTAGAATAAAAATGAAGACAGATAAGAACCAAACAGGAAATAAAAAAATCAATTTGAAAGAGTGGGAGGAAAAATTCTTCCAGTTCATGCAAGGAGATTTAAATCCCGCAATTGTACGATATTTAGTCCTATATGTATTTTAATTTATGAATTAATTCTTTTCTTTATTTTGACATCAAAAATATTTGTATGGTTATATATGTACATATATGTATAATAATTTAAGTTTTTTTTAACAGGGCAATTTCAGCCGGCGTCTCTCAAGAATTAGAAGATGAAGATGATGAAGATAGCAATGATATCCGGGAGATGTTGGACAACCTTCGCAACGAACCAAACTTCAGTAAGTCATCTGAAATAAAAAAAAAACAAAATTACCAGAAACTGACGAAACCAAAGCCCTGACAACGTCTGAGCTACAACGATTAGTTCTTTTGGAACAGCTTCAGACTTTTAGCTGCAAAATGTTACTTCCAGAAAAAAAATGAAAATCAAAATTTGTAATACTTATTAAATTTTTAAATTGTATACATATACCTACATATGTAATAATAATAAAAATCAACAATAAGTAAATATTTAAAATAAATGACTATGACTTACCTCTTAGCTCTGATTTCCATGAATTATAGCAGCAATGACATCTCTTCGCATATTTCCTCTCCGAAGAACAACAGCATCACTGTATTCTACATTATTTCGGGTAATTATTCTGTCTAAAGTGTTATCAATTTCAACTATTTCGAAGTCTTCATCTCTTATTTGCTTTGCAACGTTGTGCAAAATAAAACAGCAGAGTGTAAGGGATGGAACTTTTTCCGTTTTGACTCGCATTTTGTGAACAATGGAAAAGCGTTGCTTGATTTGTGCAAAACATCTCTCAATTATTACACGTTCTCGAGTTAAACACTTATTGAATGAGATTTTTTCAGGACTATCTGGATTTTGATATGGAGTTAAGAGTCAGGGGGAAAGTCCGTATCCTGAATCACCAAGTAAAAGAGCACTAGCCTCATTCCTCATTGCATAATTTTAAATACTTGGGAATTTTTCTAAATTCGCGAATCATGTACCGATCCTGGCCAAGAAAGATCCACGCTTGTAAATTCTTCTCTAGCATTGCATGTGGCCTGAACATTGATGCTGTGGAATCCATTTCTGTTCACGTATTAATCTCCATGAACTGCCGGTTTGATGATTGGAACGTGCGTGCAATCAATTGCACCTATGGCTGAGGGAAAATTGTATTTTTCCTTCCAATCTCTTTTTTGAATTTGGAGTTCGTCAGTCGTTGCAGGAAATTTTATCCAAATATTTGATTTTTGAATAATTGCAGCAATAACGAGCGAAACAGTTTTACATACCGTGGACTGATGAACTCCTAAATCTTCTCGAACTCCACTTTGAAAACCAGGATCACCTATGTAGCGAAGAAAAATTCGCATTTTTTCATTATTGGTAAGGGCACCGCCTCTCATTTCAGAGTTTTCCCCCAGAAAATGATCAGTTAAAAAATTTACACTTTCTTTTTTGAATCTATATAACACGCGATAGTCGTTTTCTCTGCTTTCTCTTCTACATTTATAAAATTTCGCGTTCCGATTAAAAATTGGCATGAACTCCGCCATTTAAAAAAAATATGACTACTTCTTTCGACGTTGAGCAACCTAATAAGCTAACTCACAAGTTAGTAGTACCTACTCCACTTGACGGAGTACCTCCTTCGTTTTATTCATACCAAATCATGGAGTAGGTACTCAGACCTGAGGTGGTGCTTATCGAACATGAAGATGCTCCATCGTTGAGTAGCTACTCATCGTTTTTATTCATATCAAATCGAAGGAGGTACTCCAAAAGCTGAGTTTTGAGAAGGTACTCCGTTTTATTCATACCACCCAAAGTGTCGCCCAACGTGTGTGGCCTGGCCTTTTGGAAGAATATTTTTTTTATATCGTGGAGCAATTTTTCTGCTTTGTGTCGTGTTCTTTTTTTCCATAATCTTTATTAGAAAGAATTTAAGTAGATTTTATTTTTTTTATATAAGTGCTTAAATATTTTGATTTCGTTAAACAGATAAATACCTATATAAATAATTGGCAGTGGAAATGATATGCAATAATTTGTTCAGTGAAGTGAGAGTACATACCTACATAACCATACCTAGATATATGGTGGAAGTGGAGTGAGGAACAGCTGGAGAAAAATCTAGTATACAAGTAATTTTTTTTTGTTGATCATATTAATTTTAATAAGAAACATAATTTTCTATTATCAATTTACATTTTATTTTTCCCATTTTATTTCATATATAACTTCATTCATTAACATAACTTTGTTTTCATATTTCATTTTTTTTTTTGCCTTTATTGATTTATTATTTTTGCTGGCGGCGTTTTGATTTAATTCTCTTTTATTTACTTGAGTATAAGTGTCGTGATATATTCTCGCGTGATAGTTTTTTCTCTTGTTCTCTATAGAGTAATTTTTTTTTGATAAATCGAGTGAGGATAAAAACTCATAATCTTACAGTGTAGTGCAGAAATGTTTGGAGAAAAAAAAAATATTTTTTGAAATAGGGAAATTTTTTATTAATAGATAAATTAATTTTTTTTAACTGAAAAAAAATTTGGATTAAAAATTTGATTCTAAATAATCAAATTTTTAGTTAATTTACAGTGTTGCCAACGCTATTTTTTTTTTAATTTTTCTTTTTTTTTTCAAAATGAATATTGGAAGGTTAGTGCAGGATGAGTTGGCGTACGAGATGAAGGTTAGGGGTTTAAAAGTGGATACGGTGGACGTTATGCGGAAGAGCTTGAGAACTTCACGTTTAGTCAGACAAGATTCTTTAGGTATTGGCAAAGTTTATCCCTTTAGCTTTGATGACGATGTAGATGCCGTGAAAGCAAAAATAGAAGAAATTAGGGCCCTTTTAGTAAATGTTCCTAAAAATCCGAAGTCCTCGGAATATTTGAAAATAACAACAAAAATTGAATTTTGTTTAGGTAGGTTATCTAGAACTCCGTGTGATGGTGAAGAAGAAGAGGATGAAATGAGTGGTGTGAGAAATGATGTTTTGTTGTTGTTGGGTGATTTAACTGGTGAATGTGAGAGTAGTGATGATGAAGAAGAATTGCCCGGGAAAAAAACTCCAGCAACAACTTGAAATCAGCTGAAGATGCCGATAGATCGATCGGTCAACGTTGGTTCCCCCTTTCAATCAAGTCCTTCAGTAGGAAGGCATTCTGCTGAACCTGTATTAGTAACACTAGCTGAACCAACACGGGTTGCCAGCAGGGTTGAAATAGTTGATAAGGTAATACCTGAACGAGTGGAGGTGCAAATCAGTAAATTCATTCTTAGAACGGGTTGAGGAACTTCGGTTGGCCCATGATGTTCCAGAAACCCATCTCTTTAAATCAGCTTCGGAACTTTTAACTGAGTTTAGGACGGTTAGGGAAGATTTTCGCGATTGGCATGAGTTGGTGCAAGAACTCAAGGCACAATTCCTACCTGCAAACTACGATGATCTTTTATTAGAAGAGATCAACCGACGTTCACAGGGGAAGGATGAATCTTTCGGCACTTACTTGGCCACCATGAGGACATTGTTTCGAAGATTATCGGAACCATTGTCAGAGGGAAGGATGCTTTCAGTTTTAAGGAAAAATGTAGACCCCTTCTTTCAAATTCAAATCGCTAGTGCCAAACCTAAAACGGTTAAGGAGTTGGCAATTTTAGGTAGAGAGCTAGATAGTTTAAAGGTTAATATCGATTCGTTTACTCCTCCTTCTAAAAATAGAAATCTGTTGGAACCAGAGTGTGGTTACCAACCAAACACGTCAAGACAACATCGGGTAGAAGTTATCAGTCCAGTTTGAGAAAATCCTTTTCGTCAGGTCGGTAGAGTGTTTAGGTGTTTCAACTGTAACAGGGAAGGGCATTTAGCCAATAACTGTACTGTTCCAAGACGGTGTTTTGGTTGCGGTGCAGTGGGTGTCAATCGCAGATGTTAAAATCATTAAAAACCGACCAATATAATAAGTACACGATTTTAGTCAACTAAAATGCTGACACGCTGGGAATCGGATTTTCTGCTTTTCCCACATAACATCACTGTTGATCATTTTTTGTATACTAATTAATGTTAGGTTTATTATATCATCACATTACCTATTTATGTATATCCCAATCCCCCCAAAACGCGTGAGACCAGACACACAAAATGTATAATAATAATAAAAGGTTAACGTCTTGTCTCACGCGTTTGAAACCCAATCCTCTAGCTGCCCGTTCGATTGGGTACATATTTGTCACAACTATGACTTGGCGAGAAATGTGTACCTAAAGTTCGTGGCAGTTGCTTTTTCAATTCCATGCGGTAATAAAGTATATACATTGTACCTAGATACATAATTGTTGTGGTTTTTCTTTATTTTTATTAATCATTTCGAGTTAACGACAGTATAAACATTGGCGACCGTGACAGGACTTAACTAAAAAGAGTTTAGTGGCCTGTAAAACAAACTATAAAAAAAAATAAAACGAACTACATATCAGTTCTTAGTGTGTTGTTGTTAGTGAAGTGAATTTAAAATAAAAAAAAAAATATATAAACATAAACATGACATTATCGATGGAGCAACTCGCCGATCACCAAGAAAAAATTGGTAAGGAGATAGTCGTCTCTCGGGACAGCAGGCCGAGAAAACCGTCAGTGTTAGTTAGGTCGCCTGCTGGCCACCAACTGGTAGATCGTGTACAACTGAGTTTTACATTAGCGGCAAATGGTAGAGGTAGAGATAGAAGGCCATATTTAAGTGTCAACATTTACGGTATTAAATTTTTAGGACTTTTGGATTCTGGTGCTTCACGCACAATAATAGGAGGGGATCTGTGGAAAATTTTAAAAGAGTTGACGATTAAATTAGATAAGAGTAGTATTGGGTCAGTAGCGCTAGCAGATGGGGCGGTAGTAGTAGTAGCAGGATCTGTTTGTTTACCGATGGAGGTTCAGAACAAATCCTTATTGATAGAATGCCTAGTAATACCTAGTCTACCACACCTTCTGATTTTGGGTGCTGATTTTTGGGCACTCTCGGGCATAGTCCCGGATTTACGATCAGGAATGTGGGATTTTTCGAGTCATTTGGCTTTGATCACAGACATGGTAACTATTAGGGAATATCAGATTTAGATAGTAGTGAGAATAGCAAATTAGATTCTGTTTTAGAAGAGCTTTTTAATTCAATGACCGAAGGTTTAGGGTGCACCAATTTAGTTGAGCACAAGATTAGAACTTCCGCAGAACCAATCAAGCAGCGTTAATATCCGGTTTCACCGGCAATCCAAAAACATATCGATCAAGAACTCCAAGAGATGTTGGAAGCTGGAGTGATCGAAAAATCAAAGAGTCCTTGGGCATCCCCAATTCTTTTGGTTAAGAAGACGGATGGTAGTTTTCGGTTCTGCGTTGATTATATTAGACTAAATGAAGTTACTTACAGGGACGCTTATCCACTGCCCTTCATTTCAGCGATTTTGGATAAACTTCAAAAAGTTTTTGACATCGCTTGATATCAAGTCTGCATATTGGCAGATACCCATGGAGGAAGAATCGCGCAAGTACACAGCCTTTACAATGCCAGACAGAGGACTTTTTCAGTTCAAGAGAATGCCAATTGGCTTACATAATTCTCCTGCGACATGGCAAAGGTTCATAGACGATGTTCTGGGTCCTGACTTGGAACCTTTCGTTTTTGTGTACTTGGATGACATTATCATCGTCACCGATTCTTTCGAAAAACACATAGAAATACTTAAAGAAGTTTTTAAACGTTTGGGAGAAGCGGGGCTTAAGGTAGGTAGAGACAAATGTCATTTTTGTAGGCCTTCTTTGAAATTTCTTGGGAATGAAGTGGATAGGAATGGACGCCACGTCGATCCTGAAAAAGTAGAAAGCATGTTGAGAATTCCAGCCCCCAAAAATGTGAAAGAAATTAGAAGTTTTGTAGGGACTTTTTCTTGGTATCGACGATTCGTACCAAATTTTGCAATGTTAGTTAGCCCTCTTACCGATCTCTTAAAGAAAGGTAAGAAATTTGAGTGGTCACAAAAGTGTGAAGATAGTTTAAGGAAAGCCAAAGAGTGTTTGGTTACGGCACCGATTCTGACATGTCCGGATTTTTCTCGACCGTTTGTTGTCCAAACAGACGCTTCATACTTTCTCAAAAATTTGAAGATGGAGAAAAAGCAATTTTGTTATATAAGTCGGTCATTGAATAGGAGTGATGGAAGTGTGATCATAGCCTCTTCGCGGCGGCCGCTAGTAACAAGCCTTTTAAAAAAGGTTTGGCTAATATGATCAGGCTGGTTCCTCAGGTTGGCAACAGGTTAATTCCCTGTTCCGTAAAACTTCGAATTACGAGACCGACAACAAGCCTCGGAAACGGACTGATCTCACGACGACAACCTACGCAACGAAAACGGCAAAACGATTTACGAATTTTCTTATGGAACGTACGATCGCTCTATAGAGCTCGAGCTGCCCAGCAGCTAGCTGATGCCCTGTCAAAATATAAAGCTGACATAACAGCACTTCAAGAAATCAGATGGACAGGGAATGGTGTTTTACAGGAGAAAGAATAGGACGTATACTACAGCTGTCATACAAAACACCATGTGCTCGGGGTAGGCTTCCTAGTCAGCGAAAAAATGAAGTCTACCATCATCGGCTTTAACGCTATAAGCGAAAGGCTATGCACCCTTTGCGTGCGAGGCAAATTTACGAACATCAGCCTCATTAACGTTCACGGACCTACGGAGGAGTCCTCAGACGAAGAAAAAGAGACTTACTACGAACAAGTCGAGAGGACCCTCAATGCCTGTCCAAGGTATGACGTAAAAATCATCCTTGGGGATTTGAACGCAAAAATAGGTCGGGAGCCGGTATTCAGGCATCACGCAGGCACCCATAGTTTGTATGAGAACACTAATGACAATGGACTTCGAGTCTTAGAATTGGCAGCATCGAAAAACATGGTCGTTGCGAGTACCAGGTTCCCGCGAAAAGATATCTACAAAGCCACCTGGGTATCACCTGATGGAGTCACTCGTAACCAAATAGACCACGTGTTGATAGACCGTCGCCACTACTCGAACTTGATGACGGTATGAACGTACCGAGGCGCCAATATCGACTCGGATCACTATCTTGTTGGTATGGTCTTCCGAGGGCGGATTGCCTTGCGAAGACGTATTGCATCCGCCGATCAGGTTTGAATCAACACGGCCGCCCTGCGCAATGAAAATGCCAGTAACACCTTTGGTAATGCGTTAAAACTCGCCCTACAATCACTTGATTTATTGAGAGTAAGTCCTGGAGCCAGTATGCTGGGCGTTGATGAGAAGTGGACACGCCTTAAGAATACTGTCATTAGTACTGCCAACTCCATCTTAGGCAGCAGTCGTAGAAATCGGAACGACTGGTTTGATGATGAATGCAAGCTAGCGACTGAACGTAAGAATGTTGCGTACCGAGCAATGCAACAATCTCATAGAACGCGGGCACGCGAAGAAGAATATAAAGAGCTCAGAAGAATAGAAAAACGGCTTCACAGACAGAAAAAATCAGCCTGGGAGAAGAACTTAATCTGTGAAATAGAAAAAAGCCGAGAGCGAGGTCCGCACCAGGCGCGGAAGTTCTACCAATCCGTCCGAAACATGACGCAGTACACACCACGCTGCGCATACTGCAAGGACGGAGAGGGAAATCTGATCACCGATCCACAAAGCATACTGGAGCGATGGGAAGTGTACTTTAATGAATTGCTAAATGGTCAACTCACTGCAGAAGTGGAGGCTCCACTGCTTCAAGACGAATACCCTATGTTGCCGTCACCAAGCATAGAAGAGGTTGAGAAGGCTATAGACCGGCTAAAGAAAAACAAAGCCCCGGGAGCTGATGTTATACACGGTGGGCCAGCTCTACGTCAGGCAATTCATGATATTATAGTGCACGTGTGGGAGCATGAAGAAATGCCAGAAGACTGGCGAAAAGGTATAATATGCCCCATACATAAGAAAGGAGATGTCACAACGTGCAGCAACTATATAGGTATCACGTTGTTGAGTACCGACTATAAGATACTCTCCTCTATCATACAAGACCGGATAACCCCATACGCTAAAACCATCATCGGACAATATCAGTGTGGTTTCATTTCAGGCAAATCAACAACTGATCAGGTCTTTACCCTTAGGCAGGCGATGGAAAAATGTCTAGAATTTAACAGCCCAACATACCACCTGTTTATAGACTTTAAGGCCGCCTATGATAGCATAGCCAGGGTAGAACTTTACAAAGCCATGAGAGAATTCGGCATCCCAAATAAATTGACACGACTATGTAGTTTGACCATGACCAACGTAACAAGCCAAGTAAAAATAGCCGGATTGCTATCCAGACCAATCAACATCTTTAATGGACTCCGACAAGGGGATGGTTTGGCCTGCCTCCTTTTCAACCTGGCGTTGGAGAAAGCAATCCGTGACTCTGGCACGGCAACAAGAGGGACCATCGTCAACAGGTCCAGCCAGATACTGGCTTACGCAGACGACATCGACATCATCGGAAGAACCGAGCAAGCTGTACACGATTCCTTCATCCAGATCGAGCAGGCGGCACAAAATCTGGGGCTGCACATTAGTGAAGGTAAAACAAAGTACATGGTGGCGTCGAATGCGAGAGGAACAGTTGGTCAAACAATCAAGGTAGCGGAGCACGAATTTGAAGTGGTGCAATCCTTTAAATACCTTGGGTCAATAGTAGCAGCCGATAACAATATAGAAGAAGAAATACGCGGGTGGCTTCTCAAATCCAACAGAGCCTACTACAGTCTGTCAAAGCTCTTCAAATCCAGAAATCTCACCATAACTTCAAAACTACAGGACCATGGTCCTGCCAGTACTCACATATGGAGCCGAGACTTGG
This sequence comes from Baccha elongata, assembly GCA_951217065.1. Taxonomy (NCBI): domain Eukaryota; kingdom Metazoa; phylum Arthropoda; class Insecta; order Diptera; family Syrphidae; genus Baccha; species Baccha elongata. Next base: position 84,210,580 of record OX578274.1, read on the forward strand.
GTGCTTAGCAAAAGGCACTCTGACCTCTTAGCCGCGTTCGAGAGAAAAGTCTTAAGGAGAATTGTTGGCCCCATATGTGAGGAAGGACGATTGCGGAGACGGTACAATCATGAATTGTACGCAATCTACATTGAAGCAGATATCGGCAGGGCACCTAGCTCGCTTGAGCGAAGAGGAACCTGCTCGGAAAGTTCTTTGTGGTATGTTGACATCATCAACAGTAACTTTAAATTTATTATCATCGCTTCTTTTAGTCATGCTAGACTATTTGTGCACAATAAGCACTTTGTGCTTTTATTATTATTATTTGGTCTTGTTTGGTTACGAGTGCACCTATTAATTTGCAATAACTGCAGATTTGCAGTATTTTGATTTCCTGATAATTTCAATTATTTATTATGAAATTATTATGAAATCTTAAATTTATTGCCCTAGTTATGTAGGTAGTTTGTAAGAATATTTTGTATAAATAAGAATAAGAAAGAAATAAAAATTCATTATATCACTGCAATTGTACCAAGCCATTCTTTTACCCTGATGTGAGGCTGCATCAGGCAATTGTATATATAGTTAAAAAAGTCTGTGTAAGATTTACATGGTCCTTCGATCCAACGCAGGATCGCACCTACTAGTTAAAATAAAGTTAACTTGGGTCCCAAAACTCCGCAACTAAGGCAGCCAGTCAACAGTACATAGCTGCAAAGACGATCTAACCAGTGCAACAGCTGAGAAAAATCGTGCGAAGTTCACTACAGGGACCACAGAAGCAATACAGTCCACTAAGAAGAGGAGAAGATCAGCAACATGAGTGATATAGACGAGATCGCATATAACCAGACTCTAATTACCGATGAAGTCCAACGATTTTGGACCAACTTTCGGAAAGATGGAGAATCCAGATACTCAGCAGAGTATTTTAAAAAGAAGCTCGAGAAGTTGGAGCAGTATTGGACAGAATTCCAGAGCAATAACGGGTTTTTGGAAAAGCAGCGCAACAGTAATCCACAGCATGAATATTTTTCCAAAAAATATTTTGAACAATTCCAAACCAAATACTTTGAAATCAGGGATACATTCAGAGAGAAAAGTCAAGCACTCAAAGACAAATCTCAAACAACTATCCCACAACTTGAAACACAAACAACGCAGCAGTTACTACAAGGACCACCAAGGATTCAACAAAAGGCACAACCAATTGCCCCTATACAAGACACATCCCAAGGATCAGGACTAGTCCTAAATCAGAAACCAAAAGAGAATTCATCAATCACAGAAGGAGATGACCTTCGCAAAAACCTCAACAATTCAATAAGGTTCAAAAGGTTGAACCTAATCAAAACCAATTTCAGACGAATAACGAGAAACCTAGACTTAAATCAGAATGCAGTCTATTTGTCATTTAAACTTGATCAAATTCAAGAATGTTGGAGAAAGCTGGTGGCGATTGACGACGAGATCATGTCGTCATTAGAAGAAAGTGATTTCGATCAGGAGTACGTCTCCAACAACGAATTCATCGAGTTGGAGCAAATATATCAACACGCATACATCCAAATCAAAGAAGCGGAACAGCTTCAACATAACCCGGAGCCAGTGACTCCACAACCCTCAACATATCGCGAAATAAAACTTCCAACCATAAACATACCTTCATTTACAGGAAAATATGAAGACTGGACATCTTTTTGGGAATTGTTTGATCGACTGATTCATCAAAACAGATCATTAAGTAACGTTGAACGGATGCAATACTTAAAAAGCAACCTGAAGGGAGAAGCAGCTCGGATTATAAGCCACTTGTCACCTACAGCAAACAACTATACAACCGCCATAGAATTGCTAACGAAGAGATTTCAAAATCCAGCAGCCTTGGTCAACAATTACATCCAAAAACTGCTTACCTTGAAATCAGTGCGAAATGAAAATGCGTTCGACTTGAAAACAATCCTGGATACATCAAGAGAAATTTTGTACGGGATAAATAATTTAGGAGTTGACGTGAACTCTTGGGATCCACTCGTGATTCAATTAGTATGCCCAAAACTTGATCCTGAATCCCGGAAATTATATCAACAATCAAGGGGAACTTCAACAGAAATTCCAAAATTAAGTGAATTTTTTGACTTCATCGAAGGCAGATTCCGGGGCTTGGAAAGCAGTCGTGATATCAATCGCGAACATCATTCTCAAAGTTCACGAGCACCAATCTCTAAAAACCATTTGACCACAATCACAAGGTCAAAATGTGTTGTATGCAGTGAGGCTCATCATTTATTCACTTGCAACAAGTTCTTGAGCATGAGTCCGAAAACCCGGCTCAATGTAGTGCAAACATCAAGGCTGTGCATTAACTGCCTGGGAGAACGACACACAACAAGAGAATGTTTGACGAAGGGAGGTTGCAAAATATGCGCACGACAACATAACACCTTACTTCATTTCCCCCGAGGAGAGAAACCCCAAGTTTCAGCAATGGGTGCAACATCAAAAGAAGAAGCATCTACATCCACTAAAATCGCTACCACCTGTCACAGCAATAGGATGGTATTATTAGCCACAGCTATGGTCAACATATGTGTTGGAGGAAAAACTAAATTGGTAAGAGCACTAATAGATCAAGGGTCTCAAACTTGCTTCGTTACCAAGAAATTAGCCAGTCAATTAAAGGTTCCAATGATCAATTATGAGTCAAAGATTAAGGGAATCAGTGGTCATACTACAGAAATCATCGCAGCATGCCGTTTTAAAATTCAGTCGATTCACGATGAAAAAGTAAACTTAGACGTTGAAGCTCTCGTAATGCCAGTTATTACATCGAGATTGCCAGCACATCCAATAACAACAAACTACTGGGCTCACATTCAATGTTTAAAATTAGCAGACCCATGGTTCGAACAGCCAAAAGAAATTGAACTACTCATTGGATCAGATGTTTTCCCACAATTCCTGACTCAAGGACTAATTAAAGGACCACTGAATACTCCAATGGCACAGAACACAAGATTTGGTTGGATATTATCAGGACCAGTACTGACTACTTCAAACCCATGGAAGAAGACAAACCCAAACATACTTACATCATTTATCAGTGTGTGCAACGAGGATGAAGACTTGAAGAAGTTTTGGGAAGTGGAAGAAGTGCCAATTACAAAGATTAAATCCAGAGAAGATGAAATGTGTGAAAACCACTACAATTTGACGCACATACGAGATGAAACTGGCCGCTACATCGTTAAACTACCATTGTTAAAGGATCGTATGGCCTTAGGCGACTCACGGAAAATGGCATTAAAACGATTTTTTACACTAGAAAAAAGATTCACATGTCTTCGACATGAATACACAAAATTCATTCGAGAATATATTAATCTTGGACACATGGAGGAGGTATCAGCAGTTACTTCGGAAAAAACATATTATCTTCCACATCATGCAGTAATAAAAGATGACAGCACCACCACTAAACTTAGAGTGGTATTTGACGCATCCGCAAAAACTACAACTGGAGAATCACTAAATAGCATCATGATGACAGGCCCTACGCTACAAAAGGATTTGTTTTCAGTACTACTTAAATGGAGATCGTATAAAATCGTTTTCACAGCTGACATTGAAAAAATGTATCGTCAGATTTTAGTGAATCGTGAAGATCAAAATTTACAACGCATTTTATGGAGAGAAAGTACTAAGGATCCAATTAAGGAATATATTCTTAAAACCGTAACATACGGCACATCATCCGCTCCGTATTTGGCAATTAAAACCTTATGTAAGCTAGCTGAAGATGAAAAACATAAATATCCACGCGCAAGCAAATTATTGCTGGAAGGATTCTATGTAGATGACTGTCTAGGAGGTGCAAACTCTCTGCAAGGATGCCGAGATCTTCAACAAGAACTAATGCCACTACTTCAACAGGGTGGATTCAACTTACGAAAATGGACGTCAAATAATTCAGCATTTATAAAATCGTTACCACAGGAACTTATCGAAATGGAGCCAGAACACGATTTTACCAATGACAAAACGTTTAAAATTTTGGGACTAAAATGGTGCCCAACTACTGATGAATTTCAATTTAAGGTCAACTTTGAATCATTCAACACAAAAGGAACCAAACGAGCAATATTGAGTGATGCCGGAAAAATCTTTGATCCGTTTGGATGGTTGTCGATAATCACTATCAAAGCAAAGAGTCATATACAAAATTTATGGCTCACTGGAATCACATGGGATGAGAAGGTTCCAATTAAAATTGAAAATGAATGGAACGAATTCAAGACAAGATTATCAACCATAGAAAAAGTAAGAATTCCACGATGGACACAACAAACAGAGGGTTCACAAATGGAGTTACATGGGTTTGCAGATGCATCAGAGTCAGCCCATGCAGCGGTGGTGTATCTGAAGGCTATGGATGGCAGCTCAACTTCAGTTAATCTCATAACATCCAAGACAAAGGTGGCGCCGGTCAAGCAAGTTTCTTTGGCAAGACTAGAACTCTGCGCAGCAGCACTACTTACGAAGCTGATGAAATACATTAGAAATGAAACAAATACGAAATACACTCAAATTTATGCATGGTCAGATTCGACCATAGTATTAAACTGGTTAAAACAGCATCCAGTGAAATGGAACACATTTGTTGCAAACCGGGTTTCGTATATACAGGAACATTTTGATGGCAAATGGAGGTTTGTACCCGGAAAGGAGAATCCTGCGGATATTCCATCGAGAGGAGCATTTGGAGATACTCTAGCTGAAAATTGTACATGGTGGCATGGTCCAGAATGGCTGAAGGAAGAGAAACAAAGCTGGCCCATTGATAAATCGTTAATAGAAATTCCAGAAATACCTGAAATCCGAAAATCTCACGCCTGCATGGCAACACATTGCAGCAGCTCTTCAGACAAAGACGACATATATCTTAGATTTTCATCGCTGTCAAAACTTCAACGAATAAGTGCATATTGTCTACGATTCAAAACCAATTGTCAATTAAGCAAGAGACATCAAACACTCATTATTGGTAAATTGACTATAAAGGAGCTATTTGAAGCAGAAAGGGCATTAGTGCGCGGCGCACAACAAGGTTTTGCTGAGAACTGGAAATCATTTAGCAAAATCTCATCACTTAACCCATTTATGGACGCCAATGGAATATTGCGAGTGGGAGGTCGATTGAAACACGCTAATTTGTCAATCAATCAAAAACATCCTATGATTTTGTCATCAGCACATCCGCTGACAAAACTTATCATACAAAAGACACATAGCGACACACTTCATGGTGGAATAAAGATGACTCTAAATCACATTCGGAGGAAATTTTGGATCATCCGAGGAACAAATACGGTTAAGGCCATACTAAATCAATGCATCAGATGTTTCCGGTTCAAAGCCAAAGAATCATCTCAACTTATGGGACAGCTCCCAGAAGAAAGAGCTCGGTTTTCGAGACCATTTACACATTGTGGCATAGATTACGCAGGCCCAATCAACATACGCTGCTCCCAAATGCGAGGCATTAAGTCGCACAAGGCTTACATAGCATTGTTTGTGTGCATGGCAACAAAGGCAGTACACATTGAACTGACGTCAGATCTAACTACTGATGGATTCATGGCAGCGTTGCGGCGGATGATTAGTCGAAGAGGATCCATACATCATCTCTACAGCGACAATGGAACAAATTTTGTTGGAGCAAAGAACATCATTGATTCCGTACAATCCAAGCTGGCTGAAAACGCAATACATTGGCATTTCATCCCACCAGGAGCTCCACATTTTGGCGGACTCTGGGAAGCAGGTGTTAAATCGGTGAAGTATCACTTGAATCGGATCATTGGGGATCAAAAACTAACATACGAAGAGATGAACACTGTACTGGTGCAGATAGAAGGATGCTTAAACTCGAGACCACTTTGTCCGTTAACAGAAAATGTTGAAGATCTTGATGCATTAACTCCAGGTCACTTCATCATTGGATCACCACTACTAGCACCACAAGATGACATCATTTTGGACCTGGCCCAAAGTAGTGTAAAAAGATGGAGTTTAATCCAAAAGATCAAAAGAGATGTGTGCAAGCGTTGGTACACAGAGTATATAAACAAAATGCAACAACGGCACAAATGGAAGCACCCAGCAAAGAATTTGGAAATCGGCCAACTGGTATTATTAAAAACTGAGCTGCTGACACCAACAAAATGGCCTCTTGGAAAAATCACAGAAGTACACAGCGGAAATGATGGACTTATAAGAGTAGTAACTGTGAAAACAGAGAAAGGTACATATAAGCGACCAATATCAAAGGTATGCTTGCTTCCAAATGACGAAAATATCATCAAACCTGACACCAACACAGTGCAACAAAATGAAATAACCAACAGACCCAGAAGAAAACTAAGAGATAAAAAGAAATCATCCAGCGTTGCTACATCACTAGTAATGCTGTCATTATTGGCTTCTGTCATGCCTGCGTCTACAACATATACAATCACTCATCCGGAAGCTGGACTATTTGTAGAAGGAATCGGTACAGCGAGGATTCAACGTGGCATACTACGAACAAGCGTTAAATTCCCAATCGTAGACATCTTACGTGACCAAGTTAACGTCAATAAAACAAAGGATCAGTTTGCTCAATTATGCAACAGGGCAAAATCAGTTACAAAAGATAGCCAATGTAGCGAATTGCGTCACCATATGGAGGAGGAATGGAGGAACTTACTCTCAATTTTCAATAGACTTCAAGTAAAACAATTGCGAAGACAAAGAAGAGGAATACTGGGAACTGTACTTACCTCAATATTTGGGGTTAATGATGAAGTGTATCACGACATTGAGAACTTGGACAACAATCAGAAGGCCCTCATAAGAAGCAGCAATTCCAATACCAAGATTATGTTATCGACAATCGTTGCTGTTAACGAAACTGAAGGCAGGATCAACAATAAGATCAACAATTTTACAAAAAAACTGAATGCTGGCCTAGAAGAAATTAACAAAATGGAATCGTGGTTTCGCATGGTCGACGAAAATAAGGTAAATATTCATGTGACTTACGCCTATTTGATTGGACTAAGCTACATGCGGGAAATCGAAACAAAATATAATAAAATGTTGAATGCGTATCTTAAACGCAGCCACCTTTTTGAATTTCTGTCGCATAAAAGTATAGAAGACATTATCGCTAAGAGCATGAACAAACTTGGCCGAGAATTAGAGATATTACCAGATCCAACGGACAGACTAGAGATGTCAACAACTTCAGAGGAGGTTTTAGTAACAGGATATTTCATGATAAGTGACACCAGTCATTACGAGTTAATCAAAACTACTACAGTTCCAAAAAGAATAGATGAGCAGGCTTTTCAAGACGTGGAGTTGCAGAATTCAGTGTTTGGCGTCAATTACAATCTACAGAGATACTTCGAAGTTCCACTGGAAGATATAGGCAAGACACCAGCACTCAACGACACAACGTTCATCCTACAGCCATCCATATTTCATAGTATAGAGGAAAGTAAGGATTGTATTATTCAACAACTGTACAAGAAAATTTCATTTAAACGATGTCCAACGAGAACCCTAAAGTTAACAAACACGATGTGGAAAGAATTATATACGCCCAACACATGGATGTTTGTTGCTCCTGAGGAAACTACGGTATTTGTAAATTGTGGACTAACTAGAGAAGAAGTGGTGCTAAAAAATACAGGCATTATTAACGTAACCCCAGATTGCATTATTCAATCGAAATTCATACGATTGGAAACAAAACTGGTCACGGAAACAAAGGTGATGATCCACTACAGCAAATCGATTGCCATCTTAGACACATCTCTCTCCACTCAAGTCACACTTTTGTTCACAAATGAAACCGTCATACCTCTCAACAAAGATATGATGGATGTTTCCAATTCAAACTTTAGAGAGGCAACAGAGGAATTAAACCGTCTACATGACCGTAATTGGAAGACAATCAAAAAACACCAATATTGGACCTTTGGATTGTGCTCAATACTGGCAGCTGGAATTATCATCATCTGTTTGTTGGCAGTAATTCTCAAATATGGAAAAAGACCAACTGCAAAAATGAACTCCACTAATATCGAGTTGACAGACCACAGAAGCACACCAGGACATGGGTTTGAAATCAACTGGGAACCTAAGTTGGAGGAGGGAAAATGTTGACATCATCAACAATAACTTTAAATTTATTATCATCGGTTCTTTTAGTCATGCTAGACTATTTGTGCACAATAAGCACTTTGTGCTTTTACTATTATTATTTGGTCTTGTTTGGTTACGAGTGCACCTGTGCTCGTAACCTATTAATTTGCAATAACTGCAGATTTGCAGTATTTTGATTTCCTGATAATTTCAATTATTTATTATGAAATTATTATGAAATCATAAATTTATTGCCCTAGTTATGTAGGTAGTTTGTAAGAATATTTTGTATAAATAAGAATAAGAAAGAAATAAAAATTCATTATATCACTGCAATTGTACCAAGCCATTCTTTTACCCTGATGTGAGGCTGCATCAGGCAATTGTATATATAGTTAAAAAAGTCTGTGTAAGATTTACATGGTACATTCTATGGCAGACGACAGCGTGGTAGACCATGCTTGCGCTGGAGAGATGGCGTAGACCAGGACGCCCGGAGCCTTGGGGTGCGCAACTGGATGGCGTCGGCTCGAGACCGGGATAGGTGGAGAGACTTGTTGAAGGAGGCCAGGACCGGACCCCGGTTGTCGAGCCGATGATGATGATGATTGAATAGGAGTGAAAGAAACTACTCTACGACCGAAAAAGAATGCTTGGCAGTTTTGTGGGCTATTGAAAAGTTACGTCCGTATCTCGAAGGTGTTCGATTTACTGTCGTGACGGATCATTACTCATTGGTCTGGTAAGTAACCGCAAGGATCCGCAGGGTAGGTTAGCTCGTTGGGCCCTTCGGCTCCAACAATTCGATTACAAGATCATCCATCTTAAGGGAAAGGAACATGTCATTCCCGACATGTTATCGCGAGGAGTTCCAGTAGTGGCTGGATTTTATGATGCGGATTTGGACCCTTGGGTGATTAAAATGAAATCCTTGTTAGAAAAGAGCCCTTAAACATACCCATCCTGGAGAGTAGAAGATGAAGAGAACGAGTTTTGGAAGTTAGTTGTGGGGAAAAGTGATAGAGTTAGAATTTTGAGTGAGTGCCATGATAGTCCATTAGCAGGACACATGGGTGTGAAGAACGTTGGAGGACAACGTCTTTCTTCTCTTCGGCGTACCTCAATTTATTGTCTGCTATAATGGTCCTCAGTTCCGTAGTAAAGAACTAAAGGCGCTTGGCGACCAACCAAACCAAATCATGAAAACGACTCTTCGAGCTTATGTCTCGGAGAATCATCGAAGTTGGGATTCACAACTGGCAAAGGTGGCCTGTGCAATTCGAACTTCGCAGCATGAGGTGTTGGGCGTTTCGCCATATTTCGCGAATATCGGTCGAAACATGGTGACGAGTGGGTGTGAGGTAGGTCTTAGAAACAGCGAGAGGGGTCAAGGACAACAGGAGATCGAAACACAGTTTCAAAAATTACGCGAGAACATAGCTAGGAAGCTATCTGCGGCATCCAATAAGTCCGCCAAAATCTATAATTTACGACGGAGAGACACGGAGTATCAACTTGGCGATCTCGTGTGGCGACTAAATTTCGTGCTGTCCGATGCAGCGAATTTTTACGCAGCGAAACTGGCTTCAAAATTCGTGGGGCCCTATCGCATTAGTAAACGTATGTCTCCTTGGACGTAAGTACGAATTGAAGATCAAGGATAGGAGCGGGGTACATGGCATGTTAAAGATTTAAAGCCATTTGTTGATACGGCTGTTAATATTTGAGATTGAGATTTTCGAGTTGTTTTTTATGAATTCGTGCCAATTTTTTTTTTTTTTTTGTAATTTTTGTAAAGTATTTGGAGGCATTTTGGCCTTGATGGAAATCCACGTGTTGTGTTGTTTTTCCTTAGGAAATGGTTTAAGTTTCTTTGGAAAAGTAAACACATTTCCTGGGAGGTAAGGGTGGAATTTGTTACGGTAAAATTTACCGCAACAAAAGACCTTTAATTATTTAATCCTTTCTTTTCGTTGCGGCTGCAAGATTCTGGTTAAGTAAAGGGCAGCCATGGTACTATCAACCATAGGTGTACTCAACCAGCGTTTTGCAAAAGTGACAATTTATTACAGGCGATATATATAATTGGAAGTAACGAGAGTGAAAGGCGTGCCAGCGGATGAGCTTTAAAAATTCACTTACAATTCTTGGATAAAAGTGAGTGCCTATACTTAACGAGTATGACGTTTTTGTCAAGATAGATATCTTGACGGCCATGAGCCCTTCCTAAAAATATTATTATTATATTAATGTTTTGGAAGAATAGAACGTTAACGTTTTTTTACCGTAATTTTAACGGGATTATTAGAGTAGATTTCGAGTTTTTACAAATTATGCCTTCTTCACTCTTCTCAAAAATTGTTTGATGAAAAAGATTGTTTCGCGATTCGAATCACGAATAGATAATTAATTAACTGGGAGAATGCCCAGCAAGAATCTTTTTCTTGAGTTTTGTTCTATTTAATTTTTCTTGAAAAAAATTGTTAATTGGGTGTGATGTCCGAACTCGGCCTTGCGGAATTCGTCAAGTTTTGGGACAACTCCAACAACTTGGTGAATTCCGCGAATGTGAAGCGACAGTAAAGTTTCGTTAGGAATTTAACAACGGTGGGGCTGGAAAGTAAGAGAAGCTTCCACGCTACCGCTATACCCGTGACCGGATTCCACGAAAAATATTGGATGGTTGTATGTATGTGTGAGTGAATGAGAAGGCCGAGGGAGGACGAATATATTGAGGTTGGTGAAAAAGATCACTTCTGGTTGAGCTAGATGAACAAGAGGTTGATCAAAACAAAAAAAAATTCGAGAAAATTAAAAAGTAAAAAAAAATTCGAGAAGGAGATTTGGTAGAAAATAGAAATTTTTTAAGATAAAGTAGAGAGTCGAGACGTGAAAATTAAAGTTGGAGATTTAAGGAGAGTGAAGGAGAAAGGGAAAGATAAAAGATAAGTAAAGTGTAGAGTGTTGTGGTTTATCTCAAGTGTGTGGCCATTTTGGTTTTAATTGTCGCAGTAGACCTTTTAATTCGATGAATATACGTGGTTTAATTTGTTTAATTGTTTGCATGTTTTTAATTCCGGTAACGTTCCATTCTTCGGCTTTACGGTTCCCCGTGAGCCCCGTAAAATTTCATTTAATTCAAACTGCAAAAAGTCAGATTTACTGTTTGATACCTTTTTATCGTTATTTACCGTCAGTAATTTATTTGAAAAAATTTAAGGTTTTTATCCTGGGTTATCCAAGGTTTCCTTAATAAAACATTTTAAAATCTCAACTTGAGAATATAAAATTGGTGTTTTTATTTTATTCGGTTATTTCGTTTCGCTCAAATATTTTAAACACGTCGTACCCAGGTTTTAAATTTTACCTATAAAGAATTTCTTGCGCCCAAATCCCTTTTTGGACACGGCCCTTTGTTCAAATATCAAATAATTTTTGATTCGGTCGATAATCATTAATTATAACTCATTCTCATTTGTTTACCATTAAAAATTAAAATTCTTCCAAAGAACCTACGACCTGCTAAGCTAGACGGGAAGGTAACATTATTAACGTGTTACTTGTTGCACTTTTGGTGGTCTCTTTCGTGTACCTACCTATTCTTCGTTATCTTCTGATTTGGACCATCTGTAAAATTAGTTGATAAAATTATTCGGTCGTGTCGGCCCAATTTTTTTTGGTTGTTTTGTTTATTTGGAAGTCGGGTTTGTAATAAGAACATAAATTAAACATTTAATAACTCTCTTGTTAAAAAGGCTAACTCAATGTTAGGTTTTGTAAAAAGATGGTCCAAAGAGTTTCAAGACCCTTATGTTACCCTATCTTTATACAATTGTTTTGTTCGTCCGCATCTGGAATACGCATCGCAGGTATGGACTCCGTTCTATGATGTTTATAGATCTAGGATAGAGGCAGTTCAGCATAATTCTGTTCGTTTTGCTTTAAAAGGTCTTCCCTGGACAGATCCTTATAACCTTCCACCTTATGAACACCGAATTCAGCTTCTACACATTCAGTCCTTGTTACAGAGGCGTGTAAATAACGATATAGTTTTTATCCACCAACTTCTTTCGGGCGCATTAGATGCACCTGATCTACTTACTTGTGTTGGACTCAATTATCGTGGGGGTGCTCACCATCTGCGTAGCCTTGAGCTCCTACATTGTCCACACCATCGGACTAATTACGGTATGAATGAGCCGCTTACCCGCATGTGCAGGCTTTTCAATTTAAATTCTAAAATTATTGATTTTAATGACAATAAAATAAATCTTAAAAATGTACTTAAAACCAGTGCTCCACGCTTTTAGTTCATGTTTTATGTATTTTGAATTGTTAAAATATATGTTCTATTGTATTATAGTGCTTGTGTTATTGTAGTTATTTGTTTTACATTACTAACAACTAACACCAGCACTAAGTGATGAGCCAGTGGAACACATATAATGTGTTGGAAAATCTTTGTTCATAAGCTGAAGCTTGCTCTAAGCTCCTTATGAACAGGATCTGATAGTGTAAAAAAAAAATAACCCTCCCCCTTACCCGGTGAAAAAGTGCAACAAGGTCAGGTTGGAAAACTGGAAAGTATCTAAACTGAGATCATCACAGGTATATACTTTACGAATTATGTCTTAACACTAAGCCCCCTGCCCCGTTTGGAAAACACAAAAAAACCGACTGGAACAAATTCAGTCAAAAGTAAATTCCAACCTAAGAACTGTACCGAATCTTGTTTTAAATTCCGTAGAAGAACTAGAGGCGAAAAATAGCACTTTTGAAACGGCTTTGAATGTAGCATTCAAAGCTTCTTGTCCAGTTAGGTACAGCAAAAAAAACCTTCCCTCCATTGTGGAATGAAGATCTCTCAAATCTTAGGAAGATTACAAGAAAAATCTTCAATATCTGCTACGTTAGCAAACAATGGCAACCGTACAAGGACTGACTTAGTGCTCAGTCAGAACAATTAGAAAATATTCATGCTATCATAACCAAGGAAAAGATTTCCTGGTCTATTAATAGCTTCTCCCCATACAAATATCCAGGTGTAGATGGCATTATTCCCATAATGCTACGGAAGTTGCATAATACAGCTGTACCCTGGTTAGAAGTATTTTTCACAAATTGCTTCCGTTTTGACTACGTCCCCAAGTCGTGGAGACAAATCAAAGTTATTTTCATTCCGAAGGTGGGGAGATGGGGACAAGCCCCAAAGGACTTTAGGCCCATCAGCCTCACTTCCTTCGTCATGAAAACACTGGAAAGAATAATTGACATATAGATTAAAGGAATTTTAAATAGAAATCCTCTTTCCAAATCACAGCACGCTTACCTTAAGGGAAGATCCACAAAAACGGCTTCACGAGGTAGTGCGCACCATTGAAAAAACAATTCAATACAAAGAATATACCCTTGCAACCTTCCTTGAATAACGTTCTTGCTAATTCGATTCAGGGATCTCTTGTCAAGTTCGGCGTTGGACAATGGCATATGCGGATGACCTGGTGGTTATGACATCAGGGGCGTTTCCAACAGTGATAAGTGATATCATGGAAACTGCCTTTAAAAGAGTTGACATCGGGGATACTAGCTGTGGACTATGTGTCAATCCAAATAAAACCGAATTGATGCTCTTCACCACTAGGACTAAAATTCCCCCCTTCACCCTACCCAAGTTGAACGGTCACACTCTTTCTCTATCAACAAAAGCTAAATACCTAAGAGTTCTGGACCAAAAGCTTAGCTGGAAAATCAAAGAAAGCAAGTATAGCCTTCTATGCATGAAGTAAGACTTTCGGGAAAAAATGGGGTTTGAAGCCTAAAATGATATTATGGACTTACACAGCTGTAATTCGTCCAATTCTAACATACGGATCGATTGTATGGTGGCCAGCCCTAAGCAAAAAATATAATATAGACAAACTGAAAAAGATTCAAAGAACAGCCAGCATAGGTTCCACAGGTGCAATTAGATCTTGCCCAACCGATGCCTTAAGCGTTATTCTTAATCTTTTGCCCCTAGACCTTCATATCAAATACATTGTATCCTGCAGTGCAACCAGGCTCAAAGAAGCAAGCTGTTGGGCAGAAAGACCCTTTGGTCACGGACAAATTTTAAAACTGTTGCCAATAGATCTTCGCTCAGTCTATAATGACTACCAATACCCTTGTCTTGACTTTGATAAAAGTTTCAATGTGCTTTTTCCTACCAGAGACGAATGGAAAAACCATACGGTGGCAAGTGAATATGACACCACAATTTTCACTGACTGCTCAAAGATGGTTGATGGAGTTGGGGTGGGTGTTTACTCCGACAAACTTAAAATTAGTCAATCGTTCCGTCTGCCCGACGCTGCCAGCATATTTCAAGCTGAAGTGCTTGCTATTAAGGAAGCCTTTAGAATACTCAAACAAAACAAAAAATTCTAACCATAATATTCACAATGTAGCCATTTGTATAAATAGCCAAGCTGCAATTGAAGCAATTAACAGCTGACTGGTGTCTTCAAAGATAGTTCATCAATGCAGAGCAGAGCTCTCAGGTTTCAGTGATAGTATAAAAAATTCTCTAGTATGGGTTCCAGGCCATAGCGACATCTAAGGCAACGAGCGAGCAGATGATCTTGCTAGGCAAGGATCAGCCCTTCTCGTATTTCAGGCGGAATCAGTAGATCTTCCACTGGGCTTCGTGAAGGGCAGAATATATGACCATTTCCTTTCAGAATCAACAAAGAGGTGGCAAGGTTTGGCAACCTGTAAAATAACTAGAAAGATATGGCCAACCTATGACAAAAACAGATCGAATGATTTAATAAAACGAAACAGAATAGACACGGCCAGGATCGTTGCAATCGTCACTGGACATTGGCCAATAGGTGAAAATGCAGCTAAACTGCACATACCTTTCAACAGCTACTGCCGTAGTTGTAGAAATCTGCTAGAGAAGGAAACTATTGAGCATTTCCTCTGCTACTGTCCGGCAATGGCTAGGTCTCGCCTGCAGGCATTTGGTAGCCTGTTTCTCGACAACCTAAACGTGCTGTCGAACAAAAGAATAAATGATTTTACCGCTTTTCTCAACAGCACCAGTTGGCTCTAACAAACCGAGCAATACCTCTATTTCAACTTTCACCTTTGAAGTTTTTGAAACTTCCCTTTAGGAATGGCTATTCGGACTAGCACTTACTCTATTTTTGGCGATAGCATCAGAGCACTGATTTATACCTGGTAGGTATAAATTGCCTTTGAACGGGCCTAGCCTCATATAGATCTAGTGTAAAGTTATTGGACAGGCTCTCAGTAAAAATTGAACCACCTAGCACACAGTGCGAGCTAATTTTCTTCCTTTGGGACTGCGGGCACAGACCAAAAACTGGTCCCCTTAGCTTTTCAAAGCAC
Source organism: Baccha elongata (assembly GCA_951217065.1). Lineage (NCBI taxonomy): Eukaryota > Metazoa > Arthropoda > Insecta > Diptera > Syrphidae > Baccha > Baccha elongata. The sequence goes on from OX578274.1 coordinate 84,226,153, forward strand.
TCACTCACTCTACATTTCAACATTCACCTTTTAAGGTCCTGGAACTTCCCTTTAAAACTGGCTTTTCGGACTAGCACTTTCTCTATTTTTTGGCGAAAGCATCAAAACACGGATTTACACCTGGTAGGTGTGCCTTGCCTTTGAACGGGCCCAGCCTCATATAGATCTAGTGTAAAGTTAATTGGTCGACTCTCAGTCCAAATGGAACCACCCAGCACACAGTGTGAGCTAGGTTCTTCAATTGGGACTGCGGGCACAGACCAAAAAATGATCCCCTTAGCTTAACAGCCACTTCCACTATATCACAAAAAATTAGGTCAAACGAGTTATGGTATCAAAACGGCGCTTTTCTGCGCTAATTGGGTTTCTTCGGAACAGTTGTTCTGCGAAACCGCCATCTTACCTACCTACCTAGGTTGGGTTAAAATAAGAAAAAAATCGGGATGGATGTTTATTCCTCCCCTCTCCACCAGGAGGGGCAATTTTTCAAAAAAAAAAAACCGAAAAAAGAAAAAAATGTTTTAAAAAAGACCGGAACGCCTACTTTGACATGTACTACCTTTTTTGTAAAGCCAGAAATCTTTTCTTTTTTTCTTAATTTTTTAATAAAGTTGTTTTAGCAAACAGTTTTTGAAGAATTAAGAATTAATTTTCATACTCAAAATTTCGAAATTTTTTTTTTTTAAAAATCAAACAATTTTTTTAAATTCTACGTAATTAAGTGCATTTTTGTTTCCCCAATTCAATGTTTTTATTAGTTTTTAGTCAAAAACAGAAAGCCACATGCTAAAATGTCTTGTCCTTTTTGGGAAAGTCAACAATAACGAAAACCACTTTTAAAAAAAAAACATTTTTTACTTGCCTTATAGGTACTGTAAGGCAAGTTATGAATTTGTGAAAAAAAAAAGTTTTTAGATAATAATCAAACATGACATTACGATTATAGCGAAGTCGAAAAAAGTGGGTCTGGCAATTCTGTCTGTGTGTCTGTCTGTCAGTCTGTGTGTCTGTCATTCGCACCTGCAGCCTAATTGGTTGGACCGATATCCTTTAAACTCGCTATATAGAATTTTTGGGGAATAGTCACGAATTCTAATCTAGTGAATCGTTGTCGAAGAGAACTGGGAATATTGAGTAGAACAAATACAGTTACTCTGAGATAGGTTCCAGGGCACTGTACTATTTATGGCAACGAAATGGCAGATGTACTGGCCAAAAAAGGGGGAGCTGCCCCCTTTTTTTGGCCAGTACATCTGCCATTTCCAGGCAATAATGCACTCAGTTTTGATTCCTTTGGAGCTGGTTAACAATGGAATACACCAGGGATTCCGAAAAATTTCAAATGACAGATGATCAGCACTTGATACGTGTCGTATGTCAAGGAATCTGTGGCCAGACATAACTAAGAAAAAAACTGAATATCTACTGAAACTTAGCAGGCCACAACTGTCTCTTCTAATTGGAATCCTTCTTTGAAGATATTGATGACGTTAACAAAGGGCCACTTAAAAACTGAGAACTCAGGTTGGTTCAAGGAGGTTGGTTCACGACACAATTAAAACAATTCCATCCACCTTTTTATTTAATCTTTTTCTTTCCTCTTTTCTCTATTTATCTCTTTTTCTTTCTTGTACTGTATTCTATCTGGGGAGCGCAATGGATCAACGAGATCCGAGTGAGTTGATGCGGGTTTTTTTTACCGCATCATCACCCCTACTAACCTAACCTAACCTAGTAAAACAACTTTATTTCAAAAGTACATAAAAAATAGATTTCTGTCTTTTCGAAAAGGTACCTCACTTTCGCACTACTGCTTTTCGTAATTTGTATTCTGTATCTTCATGTCGCTTATTCAATAAACTCCCACAGTCTATTATTAGAATAACTATTCCTGGATTGTTCTTCAAGCAAATAAGATTCTGGCTCTGTGATTTGAATTATGTAACATTAGAATCTCTTCTCATTGGCACATTATTTAATCATATAATTGTCTTATGAATTTAGCTTATTATGAAATGCATGTTATTTTTTTTTTATTTCATAATATTTTTCATTTTTTGAATTTATTTCATAGTTTCTGAGGGTCACCCCACCCAAATTCTTAAACTTAAATATTTGTATAAACTAAATTAGTTGAAGTGGCATTTGACACTATTTTTATACCTTGGTATTACAAAATACAAAATGTCACTTAATTTTCTAAATATTATTTAAATATTATATCAAATGTTTGTATATATTATATCTGAATTTAATGAGAAATAAAAACACATATCTATCTATCTATCTATCTAAAGCAGGACATTGTAAATTGTACATTTGTTTTTTAATAATTTTTTTCTGTTTCAATTAATTTTTTTAGAAAACCGCCCCTCCCTAAAAACTGTTTGATAAAAAAACTTTATTAAAAAAGAAAACAAAAGAAGAGATTTCTGGCCTTACAAAAAGGTAGTACATGTCATAGTAGGCGTTCTGGTCTATTTGAAATCATTTTTTTCAGTCTTTTTTTTTCAAATTGCCCCTTCCGGTTAAGCGAGAGGGAATAAACCCCCGTCCATTACGATTTGTTTCTAATCTTGACCCAACCTACTAGCTTTACCTTGTTCTTTACAATTTCTGTTAATAACCTCGCATATAGAATTATTGTACATACACCACCTTTTATTGTAGGGGTCAAAACACCCCAAAAATAAATAAGCTGTATCTACGTCAATATTGGGCCTACAGATCTGGTTCAGCAACCAATGTTTAGGAAACTTAATGGTCTTTAACTTTATTATGGAATTAAAGACACAAAATGTGTTAAGTTTAAAAAACATAAGCGAAGAACTGAAAAAAGTCGAAAAAAGTTTCATTAAGCTCGATTTTTTTTCCCAGTACACCCATTTTTTCTGACACATCGACTGGACTATTGTAGAAATATAAATAAAATAATAGAAGTATGAAATATGTGATTTCTGTCTTTTCGAAAAGGTAAAGCTGACAAATTGTACAGTTGTTTTTTAATAATTTTTTTTCTGTTTCAATTAATTTTTTTTAGAAAACCGCCTCTCCCCAAACACCCAAGTACTTAACTATTGGTTGTTCATGGTGAAGCTGCGTTACTTGGTAGGTGATGCTTCTGTAACTTGCTGGTCTTCTAAGGCAGATTAGCTCGGATTTTGCCATTATTTCCATATGCTTTGAATATTGTAGATTCAGTGTATCTGAATCTTAATGAGAATTGGAAATTAAGTTTTAAAGTTGAAGTATGGATTTGCTTATACCTACTTTACTGAAGAAAAAAAAGAACAACAAATAAATAAGAAATTAATAAAGTAATTTTAATACTATACTGAATTTGGCAGCAGCTTTAATCCTGTTATTTTTTAAAAATATTTACAATTTTGTTTGCAAGGCAATTAATCCGCCAGCAATCCGTCACCTGAATACATTTCGCTTTGAGTATCAATACTACACCGATATTGGAAAGAAGTTTTGCTTTTCGTATGGTCGAATGGTAAGCGAAAGGCGCTTTTGCAAATACAAAAATACAAATTGGCCATCAAAAGCAATCCACCACGCATTTGATAATCACCCTCCTCAGTTTATTTGTATTCCCCATTTTGTGTTGAAATTCCAAAGGTCGCTCACGTGCTGTTCAACTCTTCGGGCGGCCAGGACTTGGGATATTGAGCTGGAGTAAGTGCTGCAGTCATCTGCATAAAGTAGTGTCATTGCTTTCCTATGCTGTGATTGGTCTGACGTGTAAATGCTGTAAAGCCTTGGTCCAAGCTTTGATCCTTGTGCTACTACGGAACGAATGTTTTTCGACGACAACTGTTTACTCTCAATCTGGATGAAGAAGGACCTGGTATGTAGAAAATTAAAAATTATTTTTATTAGTGAACTGATGAGGGCTATATCCGGTAAGTGCTTCTTCAGAAAGAGGTTAAATATTGTCCCACTATACAATGAGTTAACATTGAACGTTTTTATGTGGGGTCAATTTATGCGCTGCATAGTTTTAATACAAAAGTGGCCAGGGCCACTTATTTCTTATCCTTGCTCAATAAACCGTAGTTGGAAGGACTGCGGAGCGTGCTTTTCTTATGACTGTGCCTAAAATGGTCCCGAAAAGATCTTTAATAACTTCCTCATCCAGATTTACCTTCCGTTGGGTATATGATTCCTTTTTTGCTGATGGCTTCCTTTGTTCTGTTGGTTGTTGCGGCCTTGGAGATAAGATAAGTATCTGTTGTTTGGGCTGAGTGTTTGGTGATTCTTACAAATTTCTGATGCACATGCAATGGATATTTTTAAAGCTAAAGAGTATTTTTGGTAACTTGTGTTGGCAATTCCTATAAAAAACACATATTTTATTGCATTTTTTTCTATTTATGAAATTTTATACTTCAAGTTATTACAAAGTACCTTACCTTGGCTTTGCAAATTATAATGATTGTTGTATATCAAAGAGTCATTTCCTCACTCACATAACGAACAAATTAGTTCTAAGTAACTTCGATGTGGTAAAAAATTTAAGGGTAGTAGTTCATCTCTTGCTCTAAAAAGCATCGATATTTTCTCTACACAGTGTAGGTCCTTGAAATAATTATCTTGACCGAAATTGTACTGGAGTGTCGAATATATTTCTCTGTGTAGTGAGCTCTGTGCCTGATCTATTCAATCTTCTCTGATCTTTGAATCAAGTTTTATAAGCAGGTTATCCAAGTATGGTCTCCATGTTCCCAAGTTTTCCAAAGATAGATTAAATGGCAGTTCATATCTGTCAGCTATATTTTTCCATTCCTCAAACCAAGATTTTTTCGATTTTACAATTGAGACTGCAACTTTCCTTGCAATTTTTCCAGTGTGACTGTACATGAGATTTGTTATATAGCTGAAATGAAGTCTTTGGCATATAAAATAGAGAGGTGGTAGTTCTGTTTCGACGTAAAGCATGTAGTTAGGTGTTGTATCTGTTAAGTAAAATTGACGTTTTAGGTTAAATCGCAAGAGCTTTTCTGTGATGCTGCATTTAATACTTTGTATTTGGAGCTGAAGAGAAGGTCCTTGTTTCCGTATACGTTTCGCCAGACTGTTCCGATTGCATTTTTGGATGCTGATAGTATTCTGCTTAACTGCTTCTCTATCTTGAGGTTGTTCCTTATTGTAAGGCCTAGATATTGATACTCTTTGACTGTCTCGATTTGCTCTGATCCAAATAACAATTTTTCGGTTGTTGTTTGGCGTGCTGATCTTTTTCAAAACACCATTGTTTTAGATTTGAACAGTTGACAGTCAAGTTCCAATTAAGACAGTAGTCACGCAATTTGTTGATCATTAATTGAAGTGATTTAGGAGATTCCGCAGAGATAACCAGCTAACCAGGTCGTCTGCGTACAATAATTATCTGAAACCCATATAGCGAAATGCCACAAGGCATGACTGTTAAGGAAATCTTCAATAAAAAGACAAAAGAGTGGTGGACTAAGATTGCATCCTTGCTTCAACCTTTCCGAAGAAAAGAACCAGTTAGAAAGGTTTTTCCGATCCCAAACCGCGTTCTGTGTTTGATTGTAAATGCCTTTAATAATAGTTCCAAATTTGAGTGCCATTCGATCCCTGTACAGCTTATAAAATAGAGCGAATTGGATGGTTTCATCGGATCTCCTTTCTTATAAATTGGAAATATTATTGTTTTCTTAAACATTTCTGGTGCTCCTCCGGAACCAAAGATAATATTATACACATCAGTAAGTTGATTTATGAATTCAAGTGTTGCATTTATAAAAAAATCATTTGGGATCCGATCACATCCTGGAGCTTTATTATTTTTTCCTTGTGATATTGCTGACTTGACTTCTTCCAGTGTAATCTCACCTTCTAAGATCTCATTTACAAAAGCGGGTCTAGAATAGTGCATCCCTTCAGCAAATAGTTCTGAACCTTGTTTTTCAAAACGTTATCGTAGTACTGATGCAGATAGTAGAATTATCGTTGTGAAAGATTTTCCTGTAAGGTTTTGAATAGCTTTCAAAAAGTCTTTGGAGTTTCTACAGGATATTACTTTTTCGGTTTGTATTTTATTGAAATTTTTCTTTTTTTAATTCGCATAGTGCTTAATAGCTTTGATTTGCTTTTAAGTATTTTTCTTTTAAGCAAGCTGAGTTATAATTTTGGAAAAGTTTAAATATAGCAAAAGATCTTTTTCCTATAGATTATCATTCCTTATCGTACCAGACCGAATGGCCTTTGATTGTTTTCGATTATGTCTTTGGTAGAACGGCTGAAGCCTCAATTATTCGTTGTAACGATTCAATTGAAGATTAAGATTCGTTTGAGACATGTGCTGCAAGGTTGATATTTAAGTTTCTTTTGTATACCTCCACTTGATTTTTTGATGTTTCGCTATCTGGTTCTGAATTTTGTAGAGTACTTACTAGTGGCATAAGATCGGAATATATTTGGTTACCATCTTCAAAATCATATAACAAAGATAAGGTATCCTTGGACATTATAAGGTAATTTATTACAGACTGTCCTGGGTTTCGGATGAAGGTAACTCTGCCGTCCTTATCTCCCATTGTTATTCTTGTGCCGTTTACTATGAACAAATCAAAGGCACTTCTCATTTCAAGTAGAGTTCTTCCTCTTACATTTACTCCCAGATCTCTTGATTTATTTGCAGTCCAATGCCGGTTTCCCAAGGTTTCACACTGTTCTTGCATGGTGCGAACGTTAAATTTTTTTTTCTCCTAAGACTCGCATCGCTTTAACCTATTTGGTGGAATCCATTTTACAGTAGGAACAGTTTAAATGGACGGAAATCATACAAAAAGTTGTACGGCAAAATATATATTCTAAATATACGAATCCCTCAATATTTTTAAAATCAAATTTTTCTGCCGATAAAGGTTTTTTAAAACCATATAGAGCTCCATCAGAAGCTCTCCCTCTTGTTGCGCCATTTATTTTTTCAGCTGCTTTCCACCAGAGATTATAATCATGAAAAAATTCTTCAACGTATTTCTGATTCTTATATAACATATGAGTTTCGTATAGTAAAAATATTTCAAAAGTGTTTATATAGTTAAAAAAATCTACATACATTTTCTTATTGGATAATCGACTTACATTATAACTAAGAATTTTTATTTTCTTATAATTTACAACATTTTTCATTTTCGGGCTGACTTCTCAAACCAATATTGAGAACGTCTCATTTCGTCGACTGCATTGCCAACTTCAGCTTCACATTCATTTTCACATTTGCTCCAATGTGGCGGTTTGGAGTGTTTGTGTATGACGTTTGTCTGAAGTTTTCAGTAGTTATCAACTTTTTGTTTTCAATAAAATGTTCTCACTGCAAATTAATATTAAATTTGAAATGAAAGTAAATGAAATCTCTCGTGTTGTACACAAATCAAACCATTTTCATCGTTACAGAAGAAATACTGGTTCTCAACGTGCAATTTGTCATCCCTCAAGCTGATCCTGAGATCCGTATTTTGCATTTTTATTGCCTTCCTCACCTCCAACAAAATGGTTCTCCTTCGGCGCATTCCAAGTGGAAAATCTTCTAAGAACCACGTTAAGTGAGCAATTGTTAATTTCACTTAAATCTTCGTTTTTATGCACATGTTCACTGTTGGTAGTTTTTTGGAAAGTGCATCACACATTATTGTTATATTATTTTACTTATATTTTGTCATTGGGTTAACTTTAAACAAGTCTTTTTCATGAGTCATTATGTAAAAGCTAAACCTTTAGGATAATATTGTAACGAAGTTACAATTTTTCATTTAATATTGGAAGATCCAGTAATTACTATGAAACGCCAAACCACCGATCCAGTATATAAAAAATCATACCGCTCACCCATTGATGTTCTTCTCATTGTTATTTAATTAATTAAATACTACCTACCGATTAATTTAAGATAAATTCATACTTTATCGCTAGCTTATTATCATCAACATGTACACCTACCTACCTTTCTTTTAATAAAAGAACTATTAGTGTAAGGTGAACCAGCCGAAGAGTGAGGACAAGCACAAACCACTAGCAGCATACAACACCGTGTGCATATATCCACATCACCATATCACTGTGCTCTGCTGTGTGGCTAGCAAAAATAAAATAATAAAAAAAATAGAACAACAAAAGACAATGCACTTATTAAGTTTGTTTGTATAATTCGCACAGCCAATTTTCCAGAAAAGTGACTAAGAGAAGTGAAATTCCTTAGCAAAATCACTCTCTGCTTCCAACTACGCCGTAGTAAATCAGAGTCTTACCAGAGAGCTTAACAGGCAGCAAGCACAAACCAAAATAAGTACACTGAGATAGGGTGCGTAGTGCACTGAGTACAAATTTGGTAAAAACAAATTTTTGGCACTGTGCCGTGTATATAATTTGAGCCTTTTAGGAGGAGAGGGCAGGACCTATTTTCATAAACTATAGCCTCTTAGGTGGAGACGGCTGGCTAGACCTATTTTATTAACTTGAGCCTCTTAGGAGGAGAGGGCTAATCCCATTTGCCGACTTTTGCTGCCGTAGGTATTAAATTGAGCCTTTTCGAAGGAGATGGTTAATTCTCATTGATTTTAATAAATTGAGCCTTTTCGAAGGAAAGGATTAATTCCCATCGATTTTATTAAATTGAGCCATTTCCAAGGCGACGGTTAATTTCCCATTGGCTTTATTAATTTGAGCCTTTTTGAAGGAAATGATAAGTTCCCATTGATTTTAATAAATTGAGCCTCTTCAAAGGAGAGGGTTAGTTCCCATTGATTTTATTGAATGGAGACATTTCGAAGGAGAGGGCTAAATCTCATTACCATAATTAGTTTACCCCTATTAGGGAGAGAGGGTATAACCCAATTTTAATTTTTAAATTGCGCCTGTTAGAAGAAGAGGGTTAAATCCCGTTGCTATAACTTGAGCCTTTTTGAAGAAGAGGGCGCTCATTTGTTCTATTAAGAACATAGATTTGAGTAGACAGACGTCATTTCAATTGAATAAAGACTGATTTTCTTATAGGAACGGAGGTTACTGAACTTAACCAACCTGAGTTTTTATTTGCTTTCTTATGATAAACCCTGGGCCCATTGAACGCTACCTCAGCTGTGAAACAAAAAGCATCACAATATAAAATAATTAATTAATCCCAGTTAGTGAGGTTTTGCTCTGTTCAGCGAACCCCCTTGTACCTTTTATGGAATACCAGCGTGTTCTTCATATTGAATAGGATTTTACATTAGCAACATAGTATATTAGGAACAAGAAAATTCTATAAACGAGTTCAACGACGACTTTTGACAGATAGAACTGTCAAAAATCTGCCTTCTGATTGGCCAGCTGTCATAAAAATTCAGTTGACGTCGATTGGTATTTAGTTACGTTTTTCCCTTTATTTTGACATGAAAATTTATATTTGAAAAAAAATTTGAAAAAAAGGTGCACATTGAAACTGTTCTTGCTTTTTATCCATTCCAGTTATTTTGTTGCATAGTGTCCCGCAGCGTTTCGTTTTTCTGTATTAACATGTCTAAATTAAAACAAATTAAAGATATGAAACTGTTTCCGGTTTTATAAAACAAAATAATAGAAAATTGCCCCTCCCATACGATTTTTTTTCTTTTCTCGACCCAACCTACTTGCTCCATATTTTTGGCACAGCTTATGTGAATCACCATGTACCCTGCTGTATATAACAAGCTTCTTACAACATGTCATTGAGGACTTAAATGTCTTACAGTGTTATTTTCTTGTTTATACGGAACCAATGAACAATATATCAAAAGATGAGCCATGCTGAAATGAGGTGAATGAAGGACTTTCTATGGCCAAAGTTTTAGCCTTGCTGAAATGAGGTAGGTAAATCAATCGCTGCTCTCCGTCTATAATGTACATGTTTTTCGTTTACGAAGGATTTTTTTGTTTTTTTATTTTTTATGTAAATCCATAATAAAGCAAGCTATATTTAGAAAATTTAATTAGATTTAAATGGTTAGAGAAGATTTTAGTAAGAAGGTATTTATTCACAATAAAAAATAAATTCGGAAATAACAATGCATGTATTTTCAGAAACAATGATAGGAGAAATTCTCATTGGAAAACCAAGGTACAACTTTTGTAGAAATTTGAAGTTTGTTCTACAATGTTTTTAATTATTAATTATTTCTTTAAATATAACCTTGTATACTGTACTATAAAAGACTTAGTCTTACTGGTACACCGAATCGAAACAAAACTGAAATTGAAAATTGAAATTGAATGTTTTCGAGACCAAACTTTGCAGGATCATCAAGCCTTATTTTGAAATTCGTTTTCATTCGAAAGTAATTCGATTTCGCTTTATTTGCATTTTGACATTCAAACGATTAGAAAGTTCACTTTATCGATCGAAATTTATCTTTCGAAAGTCAAGCTAATTTTGACATTCTAATCATTCGAAAGAAATGTCATTTATTTGGCGTTCAATTTTTCTGGGCGAATAGATACACAAACATGTAAAGAAGTTTTTTTTTGTGGAAAAATAAATAAAATTAATCACTTTTTTTAACTATTTATTGGCGTTATTGTTTGCTAAATGCTTCTGAATTGGAAAACTATGGTTTTTATTGTTTTTTTTTTTTACATACTCAACTTTTCCAGTATGTAACATACTTTACCTTGCTTAATACATTTTTTATAAAAACGATTGATTTTTCGAACAACTTTTTTACAAACATAAAAGTCTTCGAAAAGAATCAAATTAGTCATACTAATCAAACAAAAATGTCAAAGCAAATGAAATTCATTGATCCTAATTTTTTTATGCAATTATTCGACAATGAATATTTTTCGTTAGAATGTCAAAATACACAAAATTCATTCGTGAATAGAACTATTCTAACGCATTAGCTATTCGATCGAATCTCAAAATAAGCCAGACTATTTCTTCTAAATAAATTATTGTACGTAAAAATACAGCTTCGACTGTACTGTCCAAATGAAAAAAATTGTTTTCTAGTCAACTCACAAATAACTAAATTTTCAAATTCCACAACACAAAAGTTCTTTTTATATTTGATATTGTTTTACAATTAGTTCAGAGTTTTTTCATCAATATCTAATTTATTAAAAGACTGAATAAAATTAAGTATTTCCAGTTTTAAAAATGAATTTATATTTAGGTATCCCATAATCAAAACACTTCCCTCTACCCAGAAAATTGTAACACACTTGGCACAATCTTTGGCGGGTTTTGCTGCGAGACTTCTCGACATCTGAACATGCCTTTATAATAACTAGGTAAGGTTAGGTTTGCGAGTTGCTGTAGGAGAGCCAATAGCTCAACCCCAACTCACTTAGGTCAATATAGACCCATTGTGATGCCCATTTGAGGGTATACGAATTCCTCATATTACCATACTCGTAGTCCATTAGTAGTTCCTTAGTATCGTCCTGGGGTGTCCAACCATCCGTTTCGTCTTGCGAATCTGTATAGATTTGTTATTCGGCACTCTTTGATGATTTTGACAGTTCTTTGATGATTTCGAAGTAGTATTTCCCCAGAGTTTGATTTCTCATGTTCTTTCCTCATGTTCTTCCTCGTCACTGCAACCTCTACATAGATCGTTTTCAGTTAGACGTAGTTTTTTGGCGTGATATCTTAGCATTTTATGGCCAGTGAAAACACCTACCAAGGTAGATACTGACTTCCCGCTTTTTAGAATGATTACATTAGTTCTATTTTTATCGTACTGCGCACTGTTTTCAGCTGCCTCACAAGTGTTAAGGTTTGCCCATCTTGAGTTGGCTTTTGACAGGATTTCACACATTATTGAATGTGTTTGAACAACAACTTAAAGGCGCTACCACCAATTTTAAACGAATTTTATTTACTCGTTTACGAATATTATTATTCGTTTCTTTCTATCTTTGGCTGGAGATATAGCTATTTCAAGGATTGCCAATTCCTTTCATCAGTCTCCTTTTAGTGGTATTGAGATTTAATCCAATTTTATTATGAAAAACTTTTTCACATGCACCTCGTGAGATTCGAACCCACGCCTTCAGATTGACTCAGTCTTCGAAGTCGTATGCACTACGTATTCCACCGCTTATGACCACTGATGACACAGGTCGAGATGTTATGTTTGTTTGTTTTTTCAAACGCATTTGGAGCTTCAACATTTTTCTAAGCGCCTCTAAGTATGTTGTTTTGTTCCGCCTCCATTTTCTCCTAACCTTATTTGATAGACTACAATTTGTAGCACATATCAAAGGGGGAGAGGTAGGAAAATTGGTACGACCATACTATTTAAGTTATTATTGTTGTTATATTGTACTATTTGTACTAGAATGTCAGTTTTTATTACTGACCATTCTGTTAATTTTCATTGAATGTGTTTGAACAACAACAACAACTTAAAGGTGCTACCACCAATTTTAAACGAATTTTATTTACTCGTTTACGAATATTATTATTCGTTTCTTTCTATCTTTGGCTGGAGATATAGCTATTTCAAGGATTGCCAATGCCTTTCATCAGTCTCCGTTTAGTGGTATTGAGCTTTAATCCAATTTTATTATGAAAAACTTTTTCACATGCACCTCGTGAGATTCGAACCCACGCCTTCAGATTTACTCAGTCTTCGAAGTCGTATGCACTACGACTTCGAAGTCGTAGTGCGCCAACTTAAAGGCGCTACCACCAATTTTAAACGAATTTTATTTACTCGTTTACGAATATTATTATTCGTTTCTTTCTATCTTTGGCTGGAGATATAGCTATTTCAAGGATTGCCAATTCCTTTCATCAGTCTCCTTTTAGTGGTATTGAGCTTTAATTAAATTTTATTATGAAAAACTTTTTCACATGCACCTCGTGAGATTCGAACCCACGCCTTCAGATTTACTCAGTCTTCGAAGTCGTATGCACTACGCATTCCACCGCTTATGACCACTGATGACACAGGTCAAGATGTTATGTTATTTACATTATTTTAAGTTTGAGGTTGCATAACAGAGGTTTTACGGTATTTCCTGGGAGTCCTAGGCTAAGTGCTGAGCCTTTTCTTGCCAATTTATAGGCTTTTTTATTTACCATGATTCCCGCGTGACCAGAGTCCCAGCAGAGTTTTATATTATGCTGTGTGGCAAAAACTTTAAGCTCTTCGCAATAGCTTTTCACAAGCTTGGACTTTATTTCAACAGCAGAAATTGCTTTTATCGCTGCCTGGCTATCGATGAGAATGGTAATATCCTCTCGGGGTAGTGCCATCATTGATGCCACTCTGGCAGCTTTCGTTACTGCTAGAACCTCTGCTTCGAATACACTGCTGTTATTGGGTAGACTGATTGAGCCTTCTTATTCAGAGCTTCTAAGAAGAAGCCAGCCCTGTCTTTAAAGATGGATTTGGTTGTAGGTTGTAAAACTTCATTATTAAGCCACTCATCTCTACTTGGAAACAAGCATTTGAATGGCCTTTCAAAATCTGTAAAGGGAACTATGTAGTGTCAGATTCTTCATTTGTTCCTGTATAGATTTTCAGAATTTCAGGGTGTCCAGTTAAACTGGATCCCCATACATTCGATTGGCTAATCCTGAGAGGGCTTTTTGCTGCAGTTTCCTGCATATAAAGATCAAGTAGCAGAAGGTTAAGTATGGTTTCTAAGCCCGCCGTTGGTGTCGTGCGCATGGCACTGGTTGATCCAATGCATGCAAATATCTGGATTTTAGTCAACGCCTTAAGGTTTGTAGCTTTATTAGCGGCTTTCCACCAGTATCGGTCTCACTATTGCAGTGTACATCCATAGAATTTCCTTGGGTTTTGGGCCCCAATTTGTCCCAAAAATTCTGATGCATGAGTAGAATGCGATGCATGCCTTTTTGACTCTTTCTTAGGCGTTCATTTTCCAGTTCACTTTCCTATCAAGTATGATTCCAAGGTATTGGGCGTTTTCGGATAATTCGACGGGTGTGCTTTCAATTGATGGCAGATTGAATTGTAGAATTGTTCCTTTGTTCGTAAATAGAACTAGTTTTGTTTTTTGGGGATACCTAAGCCGCATTTTCGAGTCCATGTGTTCGGTGTGTTGATAGCTCTTTGGAGGATATCACTGATGGTATCTAGGAATTTTTCTGTAGCCATTATGACTAGGTCATCGGCGTTAGCAATTACTTTTATCCCATTATTATTAAGCAGTCCTTAGACCTCATTCACAACTAATATTCATAGCAGCGGTGAAATGACCCCGCCTTGGGATGTGAAATGACCCCGCCTTGGGATGGACCTCTTGAGGCAGTCAGTTTTAATTTAGTGTTAGCGATGCAGGTGTTTACGTTTCTTTTGTGTAGTATGCTTTATATTATTTGAGTAATACTGTTGTCAATGTTCATGCTTATTAAGTTTCGTTCAACATTGTTGAACGAGCCTTCTATGTCGAGAAAGGCTGCTAATATGTTTTCTTTTTGTTCGACTGATTTGTCTACAGTACTGACTACTGTATGAAGGGCAGTTTCAACACTTTTTCTTTTCATGTACTCATGTTGGTTCTGGGATGATGTTCAAATGGTACTTATGTGCATTCAAACTCAAACGTCTACAGGTTTACCCAAACCAACCTCTGACTACCAACTCCTACTCTCACCTACCCGTGAATATTGGGTGCCTAGTACCATAACCTGAGATCGGTGTAACCAATCCCTTTGGAGGGTTGTGGTGGAATCTAACGAGAGAGGGGGGAGGAGTGTTTCCACTAAGGCACTTTTTCTTTTCATCAAGACGGCAGCGGAGGAATTTCCCAACGGTGGCGTCTACAGTTCAAGTCAGGTTGAACTACTTAGTGAACACCTTATACGGGCTACTTCGACATATTCAGAGCTCAGGTCGATAAGGAGCGGTTGATCCGGCTCCCCGCCTTTGGAGTTATACTTAAGGTGACGTCCTCCAGGTTGGAAGTCGTGCCGTCGGGGGACTTCCCGGCCATGCAATGCAGTTCTAGTTGCGAAGCAACAACAAGACTCGGATACGGACGGATTTACTGTTGACGAACCATGCAAACGAAATAAGGACAACGAACTTCGGATCTGCACGTGGAATGTGCTATCACTATACAGACCACGTGCAGCCGAACTATTAGCGGAGGCCCTAGATTTCTGCAAAGCAGGCATCACCGCCATCCAAGAAGTGCGATTCGATGGACCGGGCAAAAGAAAGATGAAGGATTGCGACAAATACTTCGGCGGCTGCTACCATGAGCAAAAGCAGCGACTTTTTGAATGTGGATTCGTAGTTAGAGGCAGGTTAGGCAAGAAGTCTTGAGTTTCAACCAATTGAACGAGCGCCTCACTAAAGTCGCTAACATCAGCTTAATATGCACACATGTCCCCACAGAGGAGAAAGATGAGGACACCAAGGACGAGTTCTACGAGCTCTTGGACAAGTCATACGAGCAATGCCCTAGTTATGACATTAAAATTGCCCTAGGTGATTTTAAAGCCAAACTTGGAAGAGAAGACGTATTTTGTGGAATAATCGGTAAAAACTGCCTGCACAACACCACCTCCAGCAATGGACTCAGGGTAATCGACTTCGCTATGGGGCGAAACATTGTGGTAGCTAGTACGCAGTTCTCGAATCTCGATATTTACAAGGAGACTTGGCGACATCCTGATCAATCGACCGTCAACCAGATTGACCACATTACGGTCGACGCGAGGTATTCTTCCAGTATCACAGATGTCCGAACGTTCCGAGGAGCCAACGTTGACTAGGACCACTACCTCGTTGTAGCCAAGGTAATGCTACGGATATCCAGAACAAAGACAAAACTTTGAAATACTGTGAGCAAATTCAATGTCAGCCGGCAACAATCGCAAGAGATCACTAAGTCCTTTTCCGATCCAGTCACTCACAACCTCTTAACTAGTGCTATACCAACACCTTCAAGCATCCAAAAACCAGTGGAAACATTGCCAGGAAGCAATTAGGGACGCCACCTCTGATGTGCTCAGATTAACACAACCTCCATAACGAGATCCCTGGTTTGACAAAGAGTGTCGGCAAGTACATGCAGCCAAACAACAGGCATACAAAGCGGTGCTACAAAAAAATACTAGAGCAGCGCGAAAGCTGTACGTGCAGAAGAGGAAAGAGGAACACCGACTTTTTAGAATAAAAAGAAGGAGCATGAGAAGCGCCCGATCGAGTAAATAGAAAGATGCCATAATAGGAATGAAGTCCTACCAAAAGAAGTTTTACCAAAAGGTGAAAAGTACATCACAAAACTACAAGGCCCGAACTGAACCCTGCAAAGACCACCATGGGAACATCATAGTAGAATCGCAGTCGGTGCTAAATATATGGAAAGATCATTTCTGCAAATTATACAACGGCGATGATGAACCGAATTCCGCCCCTATGCAGATTGCACCATTCCACCTGGATGACGCAGGCCAACCATTCTTCCCACCTAGATAAAGTGAAGATAGCTATAACTTAACTTAAGAACAATAAAGCTGCTAGAGCTGATGGCCTTGCAGCTGGCGATGAACTGGTTAGGAGTATGCACCAGCTAATCTGCAAAATATGGTTGGAGGAAAGCATGCCTGATGAATGGAACAGCGTGATGCCAATGGTGCTTTTGTGAGTATTGAGAAGGAAGCCAAGAAGATGGGTTTAACGGTGAATCAAGACAAGACCAAATATATGCTGTCAACAAGAAAGGACACCTAACTGGACAGAACGTCACCATAGACAGCTATAACTTTGAGGTCGTAAGGGACTTTGTGCTGAGATTCAACGAAGAATTACTCTTGTCAATCGCTGTTTCCCAGAGCTACAAAGGCAACTCAAGAGCAAAGCCCTCTCTCGACCAATTAAAGTGTCACTTTATAAGGCACTTATCATCCCGATCCTTATTTGTAATGCAGAAGCATGGACATTACTAAAGGTGGATGAAAACGCTTTAGGGTGCTTTAAAAGAAAAATTCTCCGTGTGATTTACGGTCCTATCTGCGTAAATAGAGAATGGAGAAGAAGATATAACAACGAATTGTACGGGCTGTACAGCGACACAGACCTCGTCACGAAAGTGAAAAGCCAAAGACTAAGATGGCTCGGTAACATAGGATGGCCTTTGAATCCAACCCTGTGGGACGGCGCAGAATAGGAGGACAGCATAGCAGGTGCAGCACTCAAGTGGAAGAGGACCTCAACCAACTTGGTTTGGGAAACTGGAGGCACCGAGCCCGCTGAAGAAGCTCGTTGGTTCAGGTCCTGTAAGTAAAGTTGGTTCTGGGATAAGGTTCCTGGATTAAACATGCTACGTATAAATACATCGAGTAGTTTCTCGAATGTTTTAAGCACAAACGATGTTTGGCTTATTGGTCTGAAATCTTTTGGGGTAGTGTGAGTTGGTTTACCGACTTTGGGTATAAAGACAACTTTGACTTCTCGCCAAGTGGCGGGTATATGTGTCTACATAATACATCGCATGAATAGTTCTTTTAATACTGGTATTAACAAGTGTTTTGCCTTTTGAAGCTTTATTGGATTGATACCATCAATGCCTGGTGATTTGTGTGAGGAGAAAGAGTCAATTGCCCACTCTATTCCCTTCTCACTAATTACTCCTTCCTGGACTATATTATTGTTGGTATTTTCATGATTAGTATCTGTGCCTGGTTCGGTCTGCGTCTTAACACACCCAGGGAAGTGTGTAATAAGAAGGAGTTCTATTGTTTCGGTGCAGGATGGAGTCCACCTGCCACTGTTATCTTTAAGATATCCAGGGGTTGCCGGTTCCTTTGAGAGTACTTTTCTCAATCTTGCTGATTCAGTGTAGCCCTCAATGCCATTACAGAAACCAAGAGGTTCGTTATGCACTTTAAGTTGCATTTTTGAACTTTCTTTGACCTTCTTTGTAGAGGTCTCAATCTCTGCATTCCCAACTAACAATTTTACTCCTATAGTCATCCAAAGAAGCTTTGTATAATAATTTTTCGTACTGTTAAAAGCATTGCATGATACTCCATAGAATTAAAAAGGAGAACTTTTTAAGCTCCTATTGTACCTTTATGGAGTTAATTTTTTCACTCCTAAGAAAAGAAAAATTCTTTAAGCAGTACTTAAGGATAACAATGCATTTATATAAAGCTAACTGCTAGAATTATAGAAAATTTATAGGAGCAGGTGAAAAATTAAAAAAAAAAACGGTTTCTTTCATAATATTTCAATTTTTATTTTAATTTTTGCTTGGGTTTTTTCACATGGAATGGACTTCTACGGACATATATTTTTCGTAAAGGTGCAAAGCGATAGTTTCTCATATATCGTTTGTAAAACTATTTTATATAATGATTATTGGAGCGAATACTCCCTGCTTCTTTAATATAGGAGCGAATACTCCATTCTTATTTTATAGTATTAATATAGCTTGACAATAGAAAGGACGATTTGTTGCGCCTGTAACGCTGTAATAATATTAGCTTTGGCTCCAATAACAATTTTACTTTCACTCAGAATGGCTATGTAAGCACTATAGCTAAAAACAACTCTTTATTTATTTATTTTTTTATTTATTTATTGAAGAGGCATTGAAGAGTTTCCTTGCTTCTTTTCTTAGATGTTGCAGCACTTTATTCCACCAATGCAAGGCCGTATCCAGAAAATAATTTCGGTGGGAGGGGACATACGGCACGAGTACGATAACTTTGGCGCCAAGAATTGATAACGGTTTTTTGTAGAACAGTTTAATACAAGCATTTTTTTACTATGGGTGGGGGGGTCTATCTTCCTCCGTTTGGGCGGGAGGGGCAATTTTATAAAAACAGTGCTAAAAATTTAAAACAAATATTAAAAAATAACGGTAATACTTACAACTAAGTTTTATATTTTTTTTTAAAGCCAATACTTTTTTCTATTAGATGTTTTTTAAATCAAGTGAAACCCATGCATAGTCTTTGAAAAAACGGACTTTAAACTCAAAAATTGCGAAAAAAAGGTAAAATAAAACTTTGAAGTGTGATTTTTCAAAACTGTAAAATAAAATACTACTTTTTTTTATAAAATTCGTTGCTCATATTAATTTTAAATCATAAACTGAAAACAAAATGATTTTATGTTTTCTGGTTTTAAAGAAAATGGAAAATTACTAAAACTACTTTCTTATGTTGTTGTTTTTTATACAGGGTGAGTCATGAGCAATGCGACAAAATGCTAGGGCGTGTAGGTTGCGTTAAGACAAGAAAAAAATCGTATGGGAGGGGGGGTCTATTCCCCTCCGTTTAGCCGGGAGGGGCAATTTTCGAAAAAACTGACTTAAAATGGGAAAAAAAATTATTTAAAATCAACGGCTTCATTCAGAATGCTGTGCGATACGTTTTTGAAAAGCCAATAACTTTTTCTTTCATTCTGTGTTTAAATAAATCTATTCAAAGAAATAGTTTTTGAAATATTAATTTTCAAAGTCAAAATTTTGAAAAAAAAAATTGAAAAAAAAATTTCAAATTCATTTTTTTCAAAATTTTACGTAATTAAGTGCTAATTTTAATTTCGAAATTCAATGCTTTTATTAATTTTTAGTCAAAAACAGGAAACCGGATGCCAAAATGTGTCTTAGTTTTTGAGAAATTAAGAAAAACTAGAAGTATTTTTTTCCAAGAAAAACACTTTTTTTTTTGTTTTCCCAAATTTGACCTGCTCAGGTCAATTATTAATTAGGGAATTATCCCTTTTTTATTTTTTATTACATACCATCCGATTTTAATCAAATAATAAAAAAAAAACGAATTAACTTTTTACTTTACTTACAAGTTTTACTTTTAATTTTTTTTTAATTTCTCAAAAACTAAGATACATTTTGGCATCCGGTTTTCTGTTTTTGACTTAAAATTAATAACAGCATTGAATTTTGAAATTAAAATTAGCACTTAATTACGTAAAATTTTGAAAAAAATGAATTTGAAATTTTTTTTTCAATTTTTTTTTTCAAAATTTTGATTTTGAAAATTAATATTTCAAAAACTATTTCTTAGAATAGATTTATTTAAACACAGAATAAAAGAAAAAGTTATTGGCTTTTCAAAAACGTATCGCACAGCATTGTGAATGAAGCCGTTGATTTTAAATAATTTTTTTCCCATTTTAAGTCAGTTTTTTCGAAAATTGCCCCTCCCGGCTAAACGGAGGGGAATAGACCCCCCCCCTCCCATACGATTTTTTTCTTGTCTCAACGCAACCTACACGCCCTAGCATTTTGTCGCATTGCTCATGACTCACCCTGTATATGTAATGTTGTCATAACGGATTTTTTAACATTAATTGTAAAATTGACAAAACATTTTGTTTCTATTTTAAATGAATAAAGGCCTGAAGAAGAGCGTATTCACGTTCGAAACGTCGCTAAACCTATAACATCTCGTTTTATTGACCTTGAGCCTGCATAACAAACTATTTTTAAATATTAATAAAAATAGCAATACAGATTCTTCCAAGGTGATTTCTTAGTACGGTTTTGATTTTTCACAAAAGTTTGTAAAGTATTAAGCAAAACTACTACGCGCCTTCAAAATTATTACTATTTGGAAATAAAATAATACAAAAATAATTACAAATTACAAAAAAAGACGAGAAATAACTTGGAAAAAAATTCATACAATCTAAATAAAAAGTAGCAATGAAAACAGCTTTATATTGTTTTGGATAAATATAATAAATGTAAAAAGAAGAAAAAAAAATTTTTGTTTTTATTGTTTCATCTAATTTTTTCGCCATTTTTTGTTGATGAAAATTAATACTTTTTGGAGCTCTTATATAGCAAAAAGACTTGTCTTGTGTTGCACTAGAGCTGTTTGATGACAATCAATGACAGCTCAATAATAAAGCACAGGGTGTCACTACTAAAAACTAGGTAATACAAAATTAGAGCGTTTCCTTTTTTTTGCAAGTTGAAGTATTCATATTCGTGAATACTTGTAAAGAATATTAACGCCCGAGGAGTAACAAACGGGCAGGAACATAATATAAAACACATGTATAAAAGACTTGATTCGTTCAGCCTGGCAAAGCTCTTTTCTACGCTATGAACAGAAAAACGACATGTACCGCAAATTTTGTTTTACCTGTATAGAAAGCGGCTGAATAACACGAAACTGGTTTTAATGTGTTATAAACAAGAACAAAATGTTATACATACGGTAATTGCAGTTTTGCGTAAACACAGATTTCCAGGTTTTAATCAAACCATGACATGACATGACATGGTTTTAATCAAACCATGACACATTACGATGACAGAAAAGCCTAAAAAATAATTTATCGTCAAGCCGTCTGTCGTTATGCCTGTGCGGATGTGGATATGTGCGTATTTGCGTATGTGCGGTTGTCTTTGCACTGAACTGCAATCTAAACGGTTTGACTGATTACTTCCAATTTCGTGTATAGCACTTTTTTGTGATTAAATTTTTCTTATGTTTTCATATTTGAACCCAATTTAATTATTTGAATTATTCGCAATCCTCTTTTTGTAAATTTTGCTCACATGCAATCTAATAGCTCCCAGTTTTACTCACTTAGTATTTTAAATGTTTAAAAACTTTTTTTAACTTATGAGATGAAATTAATTAAAAACAAAAAACATACAACATGCTTTGTAGAACTCTTAAAAATGTTAATAAGAGCAAATAGACCGTAAGTAGCAATGGATTGTGTTATTATAGAACTCGAAACTCGATAAAGAACTATAATTACATCACTGTAGAGCTGCTGTGTTTTATACCAACTCTATAAAAGTACCTACATAGAAATGACACACACAGAGGCGTACTGAGAGGGGGGTGTGGGGGGGTGTCTCACCCCCCCAAGAATTTCCAGAGTCGGTCAAGTCGGAAATTTTGAAAATTTTAAAATTTATAAAACTGCAGTCGGCATTTTCAAGAGTTTCAAACTAAGTTCAGCAAGTCAGCGTTAATGAAAGGTTCTTAAATTTACAAAAGAAGAAAGTCGGCATTTCCAATTTTTTTAATTTTTGGTATGAAAGTTGGCATTTTCATAGGTTTTTATACTTATTCTAACAAGAAAGTCGGCATTTATAATAACTCCAATTTTAAGTGTGAAAGTCGGCATATTCACAGGTTTTTATACATATTCTAAGAAAAAAGTCGGCATTTTCAATTTTTTCAATTTTTAAGTGTGAAAGTCGGTATTTTTGCAGGTTTCTATACATATTCTAACAAGAAAGTCGGCATTTTCAATTTTTCGAACTTTCAGTGTGAAAGTCGGCATTTTTGCAGGTTTTTATACAAGAAAGTCGATTAAAAACTCGATGGACAGCTAAAGCCAAAACAGTTTAGGCTGTGTGGATTTCTTTCGAAGGTATTGTTCATGCTTTGGAAGAAATTAAAACCGATGCTATTTCTTGCATTGTGATTTTATCAGTTCCTTATATTTTTGTAAAAATGTCATGTTTAAAGTCAAAAATTTGACAGAAAATTTAGAAGGTGAAGAGTTGAACGTCATTGATGCTCTACTGTTGATTCAAAGCACATCAGGGTCATTCCAACAAATGATCGACGATGACAACCAAATCGATGCTTTAATAAAAAGTTCCTCCTGATTCGCTGAAAAATTACAGATAAATCCCGGGAATGATTTTTTGAAACATCACAGAACTCGCCGTGTACCAAGAAGAATTGATGAAAATCCAGAAACTGCTTTCGATTTTGATTTTCTTACGTTTTATAGAAAAGAGTTTAGAAAGGTTTTGCAATTTTTTACCACGTGCATTACAAAAAATTTGAAAGAACTTTCGAACCTCTTCAAAAGATTGTTGATATTCCAGTTAACAGAAGCAATGTTACGATAGAATCAGTCGAATCCATTTCGCAATTGGAACCCAACTTCTTGATTCATGTACGAAGTGTACGAAATTCGAAAACATTTCCAAAGTAGTGTTCAATTTAAAAAATGTATTTCCGTTGGCGTACAAACTTGTTTGCTTCATTTTGACTATGCTCCTGTGACGACAGCTTCATGTGAACGTTCGTAAACTAAAACTAGTTTTAAATCATTTGCGAACGACAATGGGTGATGACCGTTTAAATGCATTGATGCTGCTCTATTCTTCAAAAGATATAGTGGACAAAATTAATCTAAGTGAAGTCGTAAAAGAATGGTCTTTACTTAAACACCGCCGAATTAAAATCCGACATGGAGCAGTCTAATATTAAAAAATTATAATTGTTGTTTTATTATTATTTACATAATGCATCGAATTTTGTATAAGGAATTTATAACTTTACTGTAAAAATAATAATAAGTAGTAAGTAAGTAACAAATGCATGTAATTTTTTGTATTTATTTTTTTTAATAATATGTGAATTTTAAAGCTATGGCTTAGTTTTCAGGCTTGTTAGCATTATAATACATATTATTGTGTTTATAATTATAAAATGTTTAATCAATTAACTTTAAAATCAAAAACATTCATTAAAAATAATAAATATTCCCTTGTATTATAAGTGTGATTTTTTAGCTGGTTTGGTTTTGGCAACACTGGTTTTGACAGCTGACGTGTGTTTAGTACCTTGTGTCACTGTCAAACAGCTTCAGTTTGGTTTGCAATTTAACCATGGATCGTCTTACAAATGAACAACGCTTGCAAATTATTGAATTTTACTATCAAAATTCGTGCTCGGTTCGAAATGTTCGAAATGCTTTTTTATCGAAAAATTGTGTTCAGCGATGAGGCTCATTTTTGGTTGAATGGGTACGTAAATAAGCAAAACAATGGCGCAATTGTGAGGCGAGTTTGGTGAACAGTTAATTTCACGTTTCGGGCAGGTCAATTGGCCGCCTAGATCGTGCGATTTGCCACCATTAGACTATTTTTTGTGGGGGTATGTCAAGGCTAATGTCTATAGGGACAAGCCCGCTTCGATTGACGCACTGGAAGCCAACATCCATGCATTCATTCGTGAGATACCGGCCGATATGTGTGAAAGAGTATGCCAAAATTAGACTCAGCGGATGGGCTACCTGAGACGCAGCCGCGGTCAACATTTGCATGAAATTATCTTTAAACATTAAATTGCAAGGTTCAAACTATCGATTCAAATAAACATTTCATTCATTTTTTTGAATTTTTTGTGTTTTTTTTTTAAAAAAAGTTCTAAACCTCTTAAAAAATCACCCATTATATGTAAATGTATCATATAAATCTAAATTCATGACACTTTTTCATTATTATTTTCTTCGTATATAAAATACCTAATGTTGCATTAGTTATTTATTTATTTATTCCATTTATATAATTGAAAACTATTCATAAAAACAAATTCTTTTAACTAGATACATATTTATTAATATTTTAAATAAATACATTGCTTTTAAAAGAATTCACGTGTTATATTTTTTCAATATTACAGTTGATACCTACTCAATATTTTAACATAGTTTCATGGAAATTTATTGATTATTCAAAACATCCAGTAATTTTTTTACTTTTTAGTATAGCGATGACTGCAGTCGGCAAATTCCCAAAATAAGTCGGCAAATTTCTAATAAAAGTCGGCATTTCAGTAAAACTCACCCCCCCACGGCTCGACCTCTCGGTACGCCCCTGGACACACACAATACAAAGACGAACCATACATTCAGCTGTCAGTTAACAGATTTATTAGAGCTGTAAAAGATCTTTTTAGAAGCAAATCCGCCAAGAAAACATGAACAATGCAAATTTTATTGAAATTTCAACCAAAAACTATTTTATTTCTTATAAGCTTAGTTGTATTCTTAAGATGTTGGTGACCTTTTTTGTTACTATATGTAAGCTATTGTTGAATGGGCTTTAGGTCAAATGAAACAAATATTTTGTTTGTCACGACGTTTCGTCCATGTATATGGACATCATCAGGTGAACAATAGTTTCTATATTAGCATTGATATATATGTTAACAAATATTTACAAATTATTCACAGTACAGATATTACTTACAATAATTATTGCTACATTTATATTAAATAATTTATTTATTTTTGGGTCTACACTGTATAAAGTTTAACTGACAAGTAACATGTCCGACAAATATAACACGAAAAATTATATAAACATAACGCGCAGAGATCATATTGCAGAGCTTTTTCTTTTCCTCTTCTCCACCAAGTGCTTGTAGTGTGGGCTGACGTCTTCCATATCGGTTCTCCTGTTCATTGTGTTATCAGCATTGATGATATGCAGCGTCTCGATGATCATCCTTTTGTTTTGGTGTTCTTCTCGCTGCATTATTTTGACGTTATCATGGTCGGGGGAGTGCCGGAAAGTTATGCAATGTGATGCCAGTGCTGTCTTCTGGAGTGCGTTGCTCTTTATATCAGATTTGTGGCCTGCGAGTCTACTTTTAAGTTTTTGTTTAGTTGTTCCTATGTAGATTTGGTTACAATCTTCGTCTGAGTTGCCATTACAATTAATTTTGTAAATCAAATTTGAATGTTCCATTTTGTCTATTTTTGTTTTAAGGTTGGTGTAGAGTTGTGAAGTTGTATTTGTCGATTTCATAGCTAATTTATATTTTTCTGTATCTAGAAGTTTTGCATTTTTGAACCGGTCTGCTATTTCTTTGATATATGTAAAGGATTTGTAGATTTTGTTTTCTTTTTCTTCTGGTGGGTGGATAGTTTGAAGTTCATACTGTGTTATTAGTGTTTTTATTATTTGTTTCGGAAAAGCGTTCTTTTGTAATATGTCTTTTATCTTTATTTTGTTATTGATGTGGTATTCTGTGTCACTAATTGAAAGTACTCTATGTATCAAGTTTTTGGCTGTGTTGAAAATTATTTGTTTAGGGTGTTGGGAAGAGAAGTTAATCAATCTACCGGATGAAGTTGGTTTTTGGAACCAATCCATTTTAAGTTGTCCTTCTTTGCGAATGACTATTGTGTCCAGGTAAGCTAATTGGTTATTTGTTTCAATCTCAACTGTAAATTGTATTTTTCTATGAAAGCTGTTAAGGGTAGTTAGAGTTTGTTCGATATCTTTCGCTTTTACTATGGCAAATATGTCATCCACATATTTTGTCAAGACCTTGGGTTTGGTTGGTAGTTTTTCTAGGCAGTTGCTTAGGAGCTCTTCGAGAATGATGTCCGCTATTATGGGTGAAGCTGGGTTTTCCATTGGCATACCATCTTTTTGCTGGTACGTTTTGTTGCCATAAACCAAATAGTTGTTGTCAATTATACAAAATCTTAGAAGTTCGAGAAATTTGGGCTTTTTGATAAGGGTGTGTTCCTTAATTTTTCCCCAGTTTTTACTGATTAGTTCTAGTGCCATTTTAAGGGGAATATTTGTAAAAAGAGATATTACATCAAATGACACCAGAACTTCGTCATTTTCCATTTTTAGCCCATGTAATTTATTTTTAAATTGGAGTGAATCCTTAAAATTGAATTTGGAATCTGATGTAAGATTTTTCAAAATACTTATAAGATATTTGGCCAAGTTATAACACGGAACTTTTGTGGACGAACATATAGGGCGTAGGGGAAGACCTTCCTTATGGATTTTGGGAAGTCCATACAGTCTGGGAGCAACGGAATTATAAGTGGTCATAACTTGTTTTTGACGTTGGTCGATTATTTGGTTTTCAAATAAATATTTAACAAGGCTGTTGTTTTTCTCTTGCAGTTTGTTCGTGGGATCGCTTCGAATTGGCCAATATACATTTCTGTCTTCCATCATTGTTTTCATTTTTGTGTCGTAGTCATGTTTGTATATTGCTACCGTCACGTTACCCACGCTGAAACGATGTAAATTTCTCTGTGTTTATACAGAAATTATTTTTTTTCGTTAAGAATGTTAGTTATATATTTATTGAATTCCGAAAACTTGTTCTTCTCCATACAATTATTGAGCATATTTGCAAATTTTCCCCGCGCTTTCTCCTTTTCATCATTGTCGTTCATTGTTTGGATGCAATCTTCACCGTCTGCGATGATTTTGAAAAAGGAGTTAGAAGTGGAGTGAATAGTACTAGGGAGTGCGTACTTGGGACCTAACGAAAGTTAGTATTGTATTTCTTCTGGAATGGGAACACTGGTTTTGTTGACAAACCACTTTTGATTTAAGCGAATGCCGTATTTCTCTTTCATCCTATCCTTAAGCGATGTTAATTTTTTATCGTGTGTTCGTTCAAGTTTTTCTTTTCTATTGTTGGTCTGTGTTTGGTCATGAAAAAGAAAGTTTATGTACTCTTCTTCTGTCAAAATTGATACAATAGAGCTTTCAATATTTTTAATTATTTTTACCGTATAGGTTAAGTTTTTGTGTTTAGCAGAAATGAAGAGGTTCAAAATTTTGCAGTGGAAATTGAATATTTTTTTTTGTAAAGATTTTAATAAAGAGTGTTTTTTACCGATATCTTGTTGGAATAATTCTTCTAGATGTGTTGTTGTATTCGTGATAAAGTTTGGTGTCAGTCCGAGCTTTCTGCAGCTCAAAAGAAAATTCTTACTTGTTGTTGTTTTTACTCTTATCGTGCTCAGCTTTCTGTGTTGCTTCAATGTGCTGCAAAATTTGTTACCATATTTATCCCTCATACTGTTGTAGAAAGCCATTTTGTTGTTTTTGGACCAAGATGGTAAATGTTTGATGGAAATTTAATTCGGCGTGCCCTCCGATAATTATATCTTAAGATGTTGGTGACCTTTTTGTTACTATATGTAAGCTATTGTTGAATGGGCTTTAGGTCAAATGAAACAAATATTTTGTTTGTCACGACGTTTCGTCCATGTATATGGACATCATCAGGTGAACAATGGTTTCTATATTAGCATTGATATATATGTTAACAAATATTTACAAATTATTCACAGTACAGATATTACTTACAATAATTATTGCTACATTTATATTAAATAATTTATTTATTTTTGGGTCTACACTGTATAAAGTTTAACTGACAAGTAACATGTCCGACAAATATAACACGAAAAATTATATAAACATAACGCACAGAGATCATATTGCAGAGCTTTTTCTTTTCCTCTTCTCTACCAAGTGCTTGTAGTGTAGGCTGACATATCGGTTCTCCTGTTCATTGTGTTATCAGCATTGATGATATGCAGCGTCTCGATGATCATCCTTTTGTTTTGGTGTTCTTCTCGCTGCATTATTTTGACGTTTTCATGGTCGGGGGAGTCCCGGAAAGTTATGCAATGCGATGCCAGTGCTGTCTTCTGGAGTGGCTGCTGTGGATGACATATTTGCCATAGTAAAAGCGAAAGATATCGAACAAACTCTAACTACCCTTAACAGCTTTCATAGAAAAATACAATTTACAGTTGAGATTGAAACAAATAACCAATTAGCTTACCTGGACACAATAGTCATTCGCAAAGAAGGACAACTTAAAATGGATTGGTTCCAAAAACCAACTTCATCCGGTAGATTGATTAACTTCTCTTCCCAACACCCTAAACAAATAATTTTCAACACAGCCAAAAACTTGATACATAGAGTACTTTCAATTAGTGACACAGAATACCACATCAATAACAAAATAAAGATAAGAGACATATTACAAAAGAACGCTTTTCCGCAACAAATAATAAAAACACTAATAACACAGTATGAACTTCGAACTATCCACCCACCAGAGGAAAAAGAAAACAAAATCTACAAATCCTTTACATATATCAAAGAAATAGCAGACCGGTTCAAAAATGCAAATCTTCTAGATACAGAAAAATATAAATTAGCTATGAAATCGACAAATACAACTTCACAACTCTACACCAACCTTAAACAAAAATAGACAAAATGGAACATTCAAATTTGATTTACAAAATTAATTGTAATGGCAACTCAGACGAAGATTGTAACCAAATCTACATAGGAACAACTAAACAAAAACTTAAAAGTAGACTCGCAGGCCACAAATCTGATATAAAGAGCAACGCGCTCCAGAAGACAGCACTGGCATCACATTGCATAACTTTCCGGCACTCCCCCGACCATGATAACGTCAAAATAATGCAGCGAGAAGAACACCAAAACAAAAGAATGATCATCGAGACGCTGCATATCATCAATGCTGATAACACAATGAACAGGAGAACCGATATGGAAGTCGTCAGCCCACACTACAAGCACTTGGTGGAGAAGAGGAAAAGAAAAAAGCTCTGCAATATGATCTCTGTGTATATAATTTTTCGTGTTATATTTGTCGGACATGTTACTTGTCAGTTAAACTTTATACAGTGTAGACCCAAAAATAAATAAATTATTTAATATAAATGTAGCAATAATTATTGTAAGTAATATCTGTACTGTGAATAATTTGTAAATATTTGTTAACATATATATCAATGCTAATATAGAAACCATTGTTCACCTGATGATGTCCATATACATGGACGAAACGTCGTGACAAACAAAATATTTGTTTCATTTGACCTAAAGCCCATTCAACAATAGCTTACTTAGTTGAATTCTTCAGCTGGCTTACCTTTTCGACACTGAGATTTTTTTCAGTTATAACGCAAACAATGTGAGCGTGTGTTTAACAGCTGACGGTTCTTCAAAAACAAACAATTCCATTGAGCCTCTAAAAGAACTCTATTTGATATTTATAAGCTTCTCTGCAGCACAAAGACGTTGAGTGTGTAATGCTTTTATAGCATAATTTTCAAACGTTGCTTAGGAGCATATTTATGGAGCCAAATGCTTTATAAGATTATAGAGCTGCAAGTTGTTGTCGAACTTCAATATAGAGACGTTCGTTTAGAAGAAAACGCCAACAGCTGCAAAGGTTTTCGAAATAAAACATAAGCCTTGAGATTAACTTTTTTAGAGCTGTTTAAAAACTTTTTAAGCACTTGCAGGACCAACGATGTTACATACGGCGTGCGTGGGCGGAAGATTGGTTGACGCTTCGCAAAACAGAAGGCTTTTGTGCAAAATTATTGTTGGAACTACGTACAGATGAACCAGAGCTATATCGTGGTTTTGTTTGTATGTCCGCAAGTGAATTCGATCATTTATTGGATTCGATCGGGACACGTATCGAAAAAAAAAACACAAATATGCAATCGAGTATTCCCGCATCAGAAAAAATAGATAAAAACTGCTTGCAAATGACTGCATTTGCAATATCACGATTTCGTGCGCTTGCAAATGGCTGGGACATTTGAAAATGCTTGCAAATGCTTGCAAATTTTCATAAATCATTTGCATGAGTGTTCCCACGATTTGCACAACAGTTACAAATAAACTATTTTTTCACAATAATATATTTCTTTTGAATTGCTTTTATTCAGCACAATTTTTTCCCAATTATTGAAATATTAAGCTATTTTGGATTGCCTCGAATTCACAATTTTATTCTTATATAATTTCCCGTGAGCTGACGACAATGCCATAGCTTTAAATTCTTTAAATTGTAATACAAGTTAACTTTAAAATTTGAATATGAAAATTGTAATACAAGTTAACTTTAAAATTTGAATAAAATGAATTAAAAATTGAATTGAATTGAATTGAATTGAATTAATTTCTCGTATTGCTTTCGCATTTTTATATACTTTCACAATTTTATTTTTCAAATTCCACAATTTTGTTTTTCAAATCTCACAATTGCCTTCGAATTGTATAATTTTTGGGATTCGAACCCACAGTTTTAACATCGTTGTTTTTACTTGCGATTATAGGTGCTATAAATATAAGTCAAGGTCAAAATTACAAAAGTATAAATTCACGGCTCTTGAAAAAAATTATTTAAATTTATCATTTTACGCAAAAGAAATTTTCATACAAACAAAAATCGATCTTTTATCGTATCACAATATTACTTCCGTCATTATCTTTTTAAAAAACACCGTAAAAAATTACAAAATAACCCAACTCTAGAAGTGTGAAACTTATGTCGAACAAGAACAAAAGAAATTTGTGGCAAACATCCCCTGAATCAGCGAACACAAGCAAAAAAATAAATCTTAAAGAAATGTCGGTCGCCTCAATGACGATTTCAGATCTTAAAGATATGTTTGCGAACCTAGAAGAGAAAATACAAGACTTGCCGACAAAACAAGATTTTGCACAAATCTTTGCCGATG
This sequence comes from Baccha elongata, assembly GCA_951217065.1. Lineage (NCBI taxonomy): Eukaryota > Metazoa > Arthropoda > Insecta > Diptera > Syrphidae > Baccha > Baccha elongata. Next base: position 84,257,241 of record OX578274.1, read on the forward strand.
TAAGAAGTCTCAAGGCAACAAATGAGTCACTTACACAGGAGTTGGAACAAATTAAAAACAAAAACAGCACACTGGAGAAGAAAATGGAACTTCTAGAAAAGCGGTCTAAGGAAAAAAACCTAATCTTCACTATCCCACCCGGAACACATAGTGACGTTCGCACAGCTGTGCACGATGTAACAAAACGAATTCTGGACAATCAAGACATCAGTTTCGAAGACATAATAACTTTGCCTCCCAAAGGCAATCAACAAATCATATTGGTAGAGACAAACAGCAAAGCAACCACATCGCAAATACTGAAGAATTCTGCGAAACTTAAAGGCTCAGGCATTTTTGTTAGCCCTGATTACACGAAAGAAGAGCTGAAGAGGCGCCAAAGAATTCTACGTATAAGACGGGCTATTAAGTCCAAACATACATCAGTAAATCCACAAATCAGAGGTCTTAAGTTGATGGTTAACGGAAAAACATTTTACACAACACAAGATGGAAAGCTTTTATGTGGAAACCGCGACGGAATGGTAATTCTTGAGGAAATGTTCGGGAAATTGGAATTAGAGGAAAACTCAACTACTTCGGAACCAAAACAAAATCAGCATGTCAATACAACTGTCAATGTACAGCCGTCAACTTCATCAACCTTCTTCGATGCGAGAGCAGCGCCACCTGAAGTATCAACACAACAACAAACAAAATATCAAAATTGAAACAGAGTTGCCGTCTGCCACGCAAGTAATAATAGTATTAATAGTAGTAGAAATTTGAATATTAACAAAAACGAAATTAGAAACATTAGTATATTATCACAAAATATTGCTGGTCTAGCAAGTAAATTTTTTAATGTCGATTTTTTTAAATTTGTAAAAAGACGACATCTTTTTCCTCTTTGAGACATTTATTACAAACGATCATTATGAAACTTACAACAAATATTTTAACGATTATAAACTACATTGGATATCGGCTTATCACGAACACAAATTCGGCAGAGCCATAGGGGGATCTTTGTTTGGTTTCAAGAAAAATATTAATGCTAACTTTAATGATGTGAATGGTCTAACCTACCTTACCTTTAATAACCTAAACTCAAATTTTTTTATCTTACCAACTTACATAAACTGCAATTCTTGGGATAACGATTTCTATAAACTTAACGATTTACTTAACACAATTGAATCCGAAAATATAATGCTCATTGGTGATGTTAATGCTAGAATTGGAAACTGTCAGATAATTCCAAACAAAACTAACTTCATCGGCAAAGAGGTCTGTGAGAAGCGCAAATCAAAAGACAAAGTCGTAAACAGAAATGGACGTCTACTTTTAGAAATGTGTCAATCTTTTAATCTTTATATCCTTAACGGATGTAGTAGGGATGACTCAAATGGGGAATTCACATTTGTAGGGGGTTCAGGAAAATCTGTTATAGACATTTGTGCCATATCAGGAGAATGGAACGCAATAATTTCTTCTTTTAAAGTGGGAACCCAAATCTTTTCAGACCACATGCCCCTTGAAGTAGCTGCAGATTTGGATTTTGAATCAGAATACTGCACTTTAACCTTGCCACCAAAATTAGTCTGGAAAGAAACACAAAGAAACGCATATGTAAATAAACTAACAAATCAGACAGAGTCCACCTATAATACCACTACAATACAACTCAATCCCACAGAAGAGATAAGATTATTAAATAACTGCATCAAAAAAGTTGCTCCACTTCAAACGCCATCAAATAATCAAAAATTTCGACAAAAATGGTTCGACCAAGAATGTTTTGAAGCAAGAAAACTTTCATTTACCCTTCTTAGAAGAATTCGAGATTCCACAAGCCCAAATAAAAATGTAACCAAACAATATATAGATGCCAATCGAAACTATAAACTTCTTTGTAAAAACAAACGCGAAAATTATTTCAGGTCCCTAGCAGCAGAACTATCTACCGCAACCAACAGTAAAAGTTTTTGGGAAAAAATAAAGATATTTAAGGGTACTGTCTTTGTCTGTGGTATCCATGTATCCGCAGCGAAACTAGCCGAGTATTTCAAATTATTACTTAATCCCCATGACATTAGAGAAAGCATTCAATTTGCTGAACCATACATAACAAATGATCTTCTTGATGCCGAAATTGTTATGAGTGAACTCAAACTGTCACTTCTTAATTCAAAAAACAATAAAGCACCAGGCCCAGACCGCATTGGAAATGAATTTTACAAAAATGCTCCACCGGTTTTCTTAAATAAAATGCTAGCTACATTTAATTCCATTTTTAGATTGGGAGAGGTACCTCAAGATTTCAGAGATGCCATTGTATATCCAATATACAAAAAAGGTGATGTCAATGCACCGAGCAACTATCGAGGTATCTCTTTCATGAACTCGATCGCAAAACTATTCTGCTCTATTCTTTTGAATAGAATCAATACTTGGGTAGAAAACAACAAAATACTGAGTGAATACCAGGCAGGCTTTCGCAAAGGCTATTCTACAGTAGATAACATTTTCACATTAACAACCATAGCTCATTTCTTCCTTAGGCAAAATAGGAAACTTTACATATTCTTTGTAGACTTTAGAGCTGCTTTTGACTCTATAGACCAAAATGCGCTTTTCTATAAATTGTCACAACTAGGAATGTCAACAAAAATGCTCAAAGTTCTAAAAAGTTTATATACAAATACACGGCAAAAAGTGTGGGACGGCAAAAATGTCTCCAACTGGTTTGAAACCAAGTCTGGAGTGAAACAAGGATGTCTTCTGAGTGCCACACTTTTCGCGTTATTTATAGACGATATAACGGCACATCTACCTGCAGGCATAAGAATAGCAGGACAAGTCATAAAGGTACTATTATACGCAGATGATATTTTACTATTAGCGGAAACCCCACATAGTTTACAGCTAATGATAAATAAAATGAAAAGTTTTTGCAAAACCTGGAACTTGAAAGTAAACCTTGATAAGTCCAAAATAATGATTGTTCGAAACCGACAAACAAAACTACTATCAACGGAAAAATGTTTCTTCGATGGTAATGAGATTGAAATAGTAACACAATATAAATATCTGGGAATTTTATTGACACCAAATATGAAATTCAACCTACACCTAGAAAATAAACTGGCAAGCGCAAAAAGCCTTATTAATGCATCCTGGCGAAACATAATAAACAAACAAGAAATACCAATATCAGCTAAATACCGAGTATTTGAATCAGTAATGCGATCCATAATGTGCTATAGTGCTCAAACTTGGGGGTACCAACAATATGACGAAGTTGAAAAACTCCTTCGATACTTTTTGAAAAAACTCTTCCATCTTCCTCTTACGACACCCAATTATGTACTCAGCTTAGAAACAGGTTTGTCAAATCTTTTTAATTTCACATTAAAGTTGCACTTCGATTACGTACTCAAAGTCCTGAAATACCCCGAACATAGACTACCACTTATTATGACAAAATATACTTTTGATAATAAATTAGAATGGGTTAATGATTGGATAGGTCTGGCAGCGAAACATGATTTAAGTCTTAATATACAATATGTTAATCCTGGAATGTTGAAACAACAACTTTATAAAGTGTTGGAATTATCTGATATTAGTCACAGAAATGAAAGCAGAGAAAAAGCCATATCTTCAAATAACAGGTTGATATACCCCGAGTTAAACTATGACCTTATGAATAAAAACTATTTTAATGATCGATATAGCATAAAAGCGATATCTCTGATTTGCAGAGCGAGATGCGAGATGTTAAATTTGAATGGTGCACCGTTCAAAAAATCATCGACAAATCTCTGCACTATATGCAATCTTCAAATGAAAGAAGACACATTCCACTTCCTGGCAATATGTCCTATCTACAAGGATCTGAGGCTATATCACTTCGGAAAGTTATCATTGACTATGGAACAAACGAAGAACATCCTAAATGGTGATAACTGGTTTGCTCTATACAAATTCATTGGGACTGCATACACCTATAGACATAACATTTTAACTGAATTTTTATAGTAAAAAAAAAAAAAAAAAAAAAAAAAAAAAAAAAATATTTAATTTTTTATAAGATCGTATTTAATTCACCCCATTTTCTTTTTTTAAGTGAAAAATGTTATTTTTATCAAGTAAAGATGTTTGAAATTAAATTATAACGTAATTTTATTTATTATATTTATGCATATCTAAAAAAAAAATATTTGATCACGTCAATCAGGCAGACGGCAACGCCATTGCCAACTTAAATTATTATTTTTTTTCATTACATATTATATAGAATTCCAAAATATTAAAAATTATTATTATTGTAATATTGAAGATAAATAATAAATAATTTTAAAATCTAAAATCTTTAAAATCTATAAGGCAAGTTATGAATTCGTACAAAAAAAGTTTTTAGATAAAAATCAAACATGACATTACGATGATAGCGAAGTCGAAAAAATTGGGTCTGTCAGTCTGTCAGTCTATCAGTCTGTCAGTCTATCAGTCTATCAGTCTGTCAGTCTGTCAGTCTGTCAGTCTGTCAGTCTGTCAGTCTGTCAGTCTGTCAGTCTGTCAGTCTGTCAGTCTGTCAGTCTGTCAGTCTGTCAGTCTGTCAGTCTGTCAGTCTGTCAGTCCGTCAGTCTGTCAGTCTGTCAGTCTGTCAGTCTGTCAGTCTGTCAGTCTGTCAGTCTGTCAGTCTTTTAGTTTTTCTGTCTGTCATTCGCAACTGCAGCCTAAACGGTTGGACCGATATCCTTCAAACTCGGTATATAGGATTCTTAGGGTGACAGTCAGGGGGATTTTTTGGCCTAAAACTATAGGTACTTGCCATATAACGGTTTTGAAAAAACTCGTTTTTCTCGAAAACGGCTCTAACGATTTTGTAAAATTTGACATAAGTGATACAAAATTAAAAGCCTTTCAGATGGCATGAACCATATTTCCTTAGAAACAGTCTTAACGGTACCTGCCATACAACGGTTTTTTTAAATTTTGACTTTCTCGTTAACTACTGAGTAGATTCTTACAATATTTTATTTCAATGAAGACCTAGACCTTATTTTTTTAATGACGTTAAGAAAATTAAATTAATTAAACAATATTTTTTGAAAATTGAATATTTGGAACACCAATTCTTGAATCTTTTTTAAAATTTATTTTTCGGATGAAAATTATTAATTAGCTAAAATTGGCTTTCTGCAAAATTTTCAAAAAAATGTTTTAAAAAAATTGTTTGAAAAAAGATTATTTTTTCGAAAACTGGACCTACGATTTTGAAAAAGAAGTTAAACATATTGTCATATTTAAAAATTACTGGCATATCACGATTTTCTTGGAAAACTCTGGTGGGTTATTAATTTATTTATGAATTTTTTAAATTATTTTATTAAGTTTTTTAACTATGTAGGTACCTACTACCTATTGAATTTTAAATTAGCTGAAAGAAGTGAATTGAAAAAAAATGCACGAGTGGGTCGCACGAACTTGCTCTTGTAGCAAACTATGGGACTACAAAAGTTTTAATTTATTAAATTCTGAAGAAAGTTCGAAAAATATCAAAAAATGGTCTAAACGTAAGATCAAGTTGAAAGGCAGCTATCATTTAACGGTTGTTTAACAAAAAAAAAACTCTGAACGTCATCTTCTGTTAAATGTCAAATTTGAAATCTGTACCGAATTTCAAAGAAATCGGATCAGCCGTTATCAAGTTGTAGTCAAATTTGTAAAAAAACGTTAACAGGAACTCTCCGTTATGTGCATTTTCAGCCAAAAACCTGAAATGCAGTTACTTTAAGAGCACTCCCAATATAACGTTCACAAAGTTTTATCAATATCGTTAGAGCCGTTTTCGAGAAATTTTGGAAAAACTAAAACCGTAACGGGTACCGTTATAGCCAGGCTAAAACAAAAATTCAAATTCGTCCTCTAGGGAATCACCAAAAAGTACTTCACACGAAGTTTGAAGAAAATCCGTTTAACCGTTTAAGCTGTAGCTCGGTGAACATACAACCGAACATCCGCACATTCGCACATCCGCGCAAACAGACCGACGGATGGCATGACGAAACCTACTTTTTTGGGCTTCTCTATCATCGTAATGCCATGTTTGATTAAAACCTCGATTTTTTTTACACGAAACCAATACTTGCCCTATTGAGCAAATAAGAATTATTTCATAGGTATACACAAATCGAAAGAATTTTAGAAATAATTCCATATAAAATAGTGAAAGGGTCTTTCAAGCTCTTAGGTAACTTGCTACAATAGCAAGTTACATAAGAGCTCTTTTATTTTTTATCGTTTTTAATAATTTCTTTTTTAAGTTGATTCTGCGTATCTGCGTATTATAAAAAAAAATACAAGTTACTTTCAATCATTCTTTAAAAACGCGATAGCTCTCAAACGGAAACCGGCATGCGCGAATTTTGTATTTTAAATCCTCCGGGATTTTTTTAAAAAGATTTTAAAATAAAACGCAAGATTAAAATTTAAACAAGTATTTTATTTATTAATTTGAGCATCGGATCCCTTACCACTGGTGGGGGGAAATCTTCTGCTATACGTAAGAGTTTCAAGATGGAACTGAACTGACTGCCAGGAAAAACCCTGCTTATTTATACTATTTTGATATTCTTAATTTCTTCTTACAGACTATAAATATGTGTGTATTGGTACACATGCATTATCATCATATTTTATGATGATTCAATTTTATTGTTTTTGATCGTTGATGATTTTTGTTTACATTAGTTGATATTCTTAATTTTTTCTTACAGACTATAAATATGTGTGTATTGGTACACATGCATTATCATCATATTTTATGATGATTCATGTTTATTGTTTTTGATCGTTGACGATTTTTGTTTACATTAGTTTGATTTTATATTTATGTTTGGATATTCTGTATCTGTGGAAGATTCTTTGTTCGATATTCTTTGTTTACATTACTTTTAATATTTTATGTCTATTCACATAAATTATGTTCAACGAAATATGCTTGGTGGGCATTTAATATTTAATGGTATTTTTATTAAGCGATATGGAATACGCTTGGTATGGTTTGGTTGTTATGATTGGGAAGCAATTCTATAACTCGCGGGAGGTGTCGTGTTAGTCCTGTTTGGTTGCAAGCAACCTACTATGGCACGATCATCCATCAATATCGTATCCTTTAGCCTTACACATACACAAGTTCCCATGTTTGTGTGGAATTTTTGTGACATTGGCACCAAAATGGTCAAATGTGTTCTATATAGAGCGTATTGGGCTTATCACAGTTCCTAAGGAAAAAGGATACAGTATTCCAGTCAGTCCCTGCTCTGGCGCCACTTAACGAGATGCAGAAGGCATCTCTAAAAAAAATATCGAACTCCAACCGAAGTCGTACCAATTAAGAGATTTATACTTATATATTAACCCGCCGAACTTCGTACCGCCTAGCAGTCAACGAATGTCGTGTAAACTTTTAGTTACCCTTTAAATAAAATGAACACAAACAATATATTAACTTTAAAATGGTTTATTAGCCTAAGTGAAAATAAGTATTAAAGAAAATTAAAAAAATTAACGAAGATTTCAATTAAATTACGTGTCAGCAAAATATTCTGTTGTTAGGCGCGTAAAATTGAATATAAGAAAAACATTAATTTTTTAAATTTAAACCACAAACATTCAAGGATCGATCCTGTGATTTGTTTAGCGTCATGGCAAATGCAAGACGAATCGGAAATTGAATTCGTTTAAACTCAAAGGGCATATCTGTTGGGATGATTGAATCCTCGGTATGAGATCTTCCTCACTTTTGAATTTTTGCTTTGAGTATTGTCGCGTGAATCTCATTGATCATTAGTTTTCTTGTCACCACTGCGTTCTATTTCATTTCTTTGGTTGGTTAAGATTTTGAAGCATGATGACTACAGGTCCAACCTTAGTTTTAAAAAGTGCGGTGGCAACTCAGGCACTTCCAAAGATTTTAAAAATTCTGTTGGGTAAATGATGGCTTCATTTCTTACAAAATCAATACATTTAACTGAATTAAATGAACTACGGGCAGACGACAAAGCCAAGCCTTGACGATTTAATTGAATATTTTTTTGTAAAACAATCTGAATTAATGATAATAAATCGATACTATCTGATTTGATTTTAAATTATGAAGTTTATGTCATATACATCTTTTATTTAAGCCACCAAAATTGCTCGATCACTCAACTATTTGTCATTTTTGTGGTTATAGTAATGTTGTTCGGGAATACTTTGTTGATGAGCTGAAATGAAATTAATCTGCTCCATTCGTCGACAGGAATACTGCTTTTACCTATGTATTATAGTCAGCAATTGCTTAGAAAAATCTTCAGCAGATAGATCATTCAGCATTGCAAATGCAACATGCAACTCTCATGTTTGTTGTCAGCTGAAGTTTCTTCACATAATATGTAGCACAACAAATTTGATGACTTGGGGGAAGCAAAATTATTGTTTCTTCCATTCTTCAAAACATCTCGAGTCATTGCGCAGATCAATGTTCGTTCAAGTGCTTCCACTGCCATTCAGTAGTTTGAAGATTTAACGGCAATTTCAACGCTTGATGAGCCGTAAAGCATCCTTCTACAACCATGTGGCTGCTAATCCTTCTATAACAATGATACCGCAATGAACAGTGACTAAAATAAATAACATGAGAAATATGTTGCCAGTTCCACCAGAAGCATCCAGGAAAAATATTCCAGTTTCCATTACCAATTACCTTCATTAATGTGTCGTTTACTTCCTTCTGATGGTCGTTCAATAGGGTTCATTCGTTTGAACTGATTTTTTTAATTCATGTCGATCAAGAATTCATATTCACGTTCACGTTCCAACTCTCTCTTAAAGGCCTCATTCACTCTACGATCTGGCGTTGGCATTTCTAACCTGGCTTACAAACTGCCACACATTCAGATTCGGAAGTATTAAATATAATGCAGAAAAATGCAATTTCTTACAATTGGATGATGGACCAGGAATGCAGAAAAAAGGCAATAACTATACCATAGGATTTTTCGATATTTTTCTAACAAAGTTTATTAACTTAAACTGAATCGAAACTGAATAGTTTGTGAATTTATATAATTTTTGTATTTATATATAATGCAAAAAATGCAATTTCTAACCATCTAATTCCAATCAGTTCAATTAAAAATATAACTGATTGAAAAATGAACTGATTGAATATTTCCGTTATCAGCATTGACCGCATTGTTATCTCTTTGTATGAAATAGCTTTCATAATTACGCATCTAATTTTCTCTCATCTGTAACCTGCTTCTTTAGGCTCACAAAAATTATTAAATTTAAGTACGTGATCTGCGATGGCAGAAATTTGGCTTTTATTTTGTTTTATGTAGGCACTTTAAATCATTTTTCGCAGTCCATCGCAGTCACCACATTTAATTTCATGGCACGAGTACGATAACTTTGGCGCCAAGAATTGATAATTGTTTTTTGTAGAACAGATCAATACAAGCATTTTTTACTATGGGTGGGGGGGTCTATCTCCCTCCGTTTGGGCGGGAGGGGCAATTTTATAAAAACAGTGCTAAAAATTTAAAACAAATATTAAAAAATAACGGTATAACTTACAACTAAGTTTTATATCTTTTTTTAAAGCCAATACTATTTTCTATTAGATGTTTTTAAATCAAGTGAAACCTATGCATAGTCTTTGAAAAAACGGACTTTAAACTCAAAAAATGCGAAAAAAAGGTAAAAAAAAAAACATTGAAGTGTGATTTTTCAAAACTGTAAAATAAAATACTACTTTTTTTATAAAATTCGTTGCTCATATTAATTTTAAATAATAAACTGAAAACAAAAAGATTTTATGTTTTCTGGTTTTTGAGAAAATGGAAAATTACTAAAACTACTTTCTTATAAGAGTTTTCGGCACGAGTACGATAACTTTGGCGCCAAGAATTGATAACTGTTTTTTGTAGAACAGATCAATACAAGCATTTTTTACTATGGGTGGGGGGGTCTATCTCCCTCCGTTTGGGCGGTAGGGGCAATTTTATAAAAACAGTGCTAAAAATTTAAAACAAATATTAAAAAATAACGGTAATACATACAACTAAGTTATATATCTTTTTTTAAAGCCAATACTTTTTTCTATTAGATGTTGTTTAAATCAAGTGAAACATATGCATAGTCTTTGAAAAAACGGACTTTAAACTCAAAAATTGCAACAAAAAAAGGTAAAAAAAACTTTGAAGTGTAATTTTTCAAAAATTGCACCATAAAAAAAGGTAAAAAAAAACTTTGAACTGTAATTTTTCAAAACTGTAAAATAAAATACTACTTTTTTTATAAAATTCGTTGCTCATATTAATTTTAATTCATAAACTGAAAAGAAAATGATTTTTTGTTTTCTGGTTTTTGAGAAAATGGAAAATTACTAAAGCGTATAAACAGTGAGGTATGTAAGGGTGGGCATGCTGCCCCCCTGCAACCCCCCTGCTTGGACACACTATACGATTAGGGGTAGGTGCGAGGTGGGGTGGGTGCGAGGTTGGGTGTATGCAAAGTTTCTGTTGCATTTAAAGTTGCCCAAGCATCATTACAAAAACGAACCTACGTACAACATTCACCGTATACCAAAAAAAAAAAAAGAAAACTCTTATAAGAAAGTAGTTTTAGTAATTTTCCATTTTCTCAAAAACCAGAAAACATAAAATCATTTGAATGTGTTTGAACAACAACAACAACTTAAAGGCGCTACCACCAATTTTAAACGAATTTTATTTGCTCGTTTACGAATATTATTATTTCTATCTTTGGCTGGAGATATAGCTATTTCAAGGATTTCCAATTCCTTTCATCAGTCTCCTTTTAGTGGTATTGAGCTTTAATCCAATTTTATTGTGAAAAACTTTTTCACATGCACCTCGTGAGATTCGAACCCACGCCTTCAGATTTTACTCAGTCTTCGAAGTCGTATGCACAACGCATTCCACCGCTTATGACCACTGATGACACAGGTCGAGATGTTATGTTTGTTTGTTTTTTCAAACGCATTTGGAGCTTTCAACATTTTTCTAAGCGCCTTTAAGTATGTTGTTTTGTTCCGCCTCCATTTGCTCCTAACCTTAATTTGATAGACTACAATTCGTAGCATATATCAAAGGGGGAGAGGTTGGAAGATAGGTAACATACCAGACTACTTAAGTTATTATTGTTGTTATATTGTACTATTCGTACTAGAATGTCAGTTTTTATTACTGACCATTCTGTTAATTTTCATTGAATGTGTTTGAACAACAACAACAACTTAAAGGCGCTGCCACCAATTTTAAACGAATTTTATTTACTCGTTTACGAATATTATTATTCGTTTCCTTCTATCTTTGGCTGGAGATATAGCTATTTCAAGAATTGCCAATTCCTTTCATCAGTCTCCTTTTAGTGGTATTGAGCTTTAATCCAATGTAAGGGTTGTCCTTTACACATATCTATGTTTTTCTTAGCTACAAGAGCCGCTTATCTGTCCGAGCATTAAAATGCACGATTTATATTGAGTTTTATCTGAGCTCTCCAGCCGCAAAATAAAAATGAGTCGTGTTCTATGTAATTATAAAACTAGACTGACTTTATTCTTAAAAATCTTTCCTATTTATACTTAAAATAATTTAACAAAATTTCATAAATCTTTCAATATATATTTATTACACTCTTGGAATATGAATTGACTTTTGCCTATGACCCACAAACATACCTCTTCACATGACGTAAGAATCAAATGTCTATTTGACAAAATAAACCTTCGTTGCATTTCCTTAAAGGCATTCCAATTTCTGAGTCAATGTGAAGCATATATGTAAGTGCAGTCATAAACAAAAAACAAATATTGTAATGCAATCGGTGCATAGCGACCCACTATGATAATGTGTAACACAATCAGGTCAACACCCGATGGTATCGCACACGATCAGGTCAACACCCGATGGTATCGCTTGGTGACGGCTGACCATTCTCAACATAAACATATGTAGGGTGATATGCACTGAGTTCATAAATGTTTATTGTTTACTTTTTATTATAGTTTTGGGTTTTACCACAACACCCTCACCCTTTAGAAAAAAAATAATTTTATTATTTTAAAATGAGAAAATTATTTTTAAATATTTACTCGTATCTTATTACAAATGAGAATAATTGGGTGATAGAATGATATGATAATTTCATACCGAAAATGTTTAATTTTTTTTTTTTTTTTATGTATTTCTTGCTTTTATTAAATTATTGTTATGAACTTCTTTATTTTCGTTGACAATTCTTATGATACTATTTGGTCCATTCTGTTCAATTATTTTATAAGGGGCTTTAAATGGTTTATCTAACTTTTTTCTATTTCCAACTTTTAAATATACATAATCTCCAATTTTAAAATTTGAATTATTTACATTAGATTGATTTGTACATGTTTTATTTTTACTTTGCTCTAAGTTCTCTTTAGCTTCTTCATGAGCATATTTTAATTTTATTTTGAATTCATTAACATAATTATCAATATTGTATATTTTTTCTCTATTTTTTATGATTTCACAAGGTAAAGCACATAATTTTCCGTATACTAATTCAAAAGGTGAATAATTGGTTGTACTGTGTGGTGTAGTATTGTATGTGTAAGTGTAGTAAGGTAGTAATTCTTCCCAGTCGTCTTTTCCGTCCGTGGTCATTAAATAATCATTTAAAACTCTATGATTTCTTTCTACTGTTCCTAAAGTTTCATGATGAAATGGTGTTGACGTAGTTTTTTCTATTTTTAGTATCTTAGAGATATTTACTAGTAGTTCATTAGTGAATTCTGTGCCCTTATCTGTTTTTAACTTTCTAAAACAACCATATTTCAAAATAAATTTTTCTACAATAGTTTTTGCTACTGAAATAGCGTCTTTAGTGACTAGTGGAAAGGCTTCTATGAACTTTGTTAGTTCACATTGAATGGTTAGAATATACCTGTATCCATTTGATGGTCTGAGTGGTCCTACAGTGTCTATTGTAATTACATCAAATGATGTGCTAGGTGTTTCTGTCCTTATGAATTGTTCTTTAGTGTATTTATTAATTTTAACTTCGTTACAAATCTTACAACTATTAATACACTTTTTGACCATCTTATTCATATTTTTCCATATGTATTTTTGCTTTAGTTTTGCTATTCATCTTCTAATACCAATATGTCCTCCTAACTTGTCATCATGATATTCTTTTATTAAATTATTCATCTCATTCGCATGCTCTATTCTTCTTGGTGAATTATATAATATAATGTCTAGACAAATTTCATTCTTATTCTTTTGCAGTTCATTAAATATCTTTTTAAATTTGTGCACTGATATTGTTTTAAACATTTCATTATTCATTGCTAGCGCTAGCTTTTCTATTTTCACATGCTTTGTATAGGATAACAATTTCTTCAAAATCACTTTTAACTCTGATAGAGAATTATCAGAATTGTTTCTTTTGGTGGCCCCATTAAATTCTTTATATTTTCAAATTGCAACTTTTTAACGTTTCTAGTGTCTGAGATAGATATGCATTCCCATATGTGGAGGTGTACAGTCTCCACAGGAGGCATAATTTCCGGATTTTTTTTTCTTTCACTAATATCTTCCTTATCTTTCAACTTCATTACTCTTGTTAGGACATTTATATTGTTTACTGGTATCATTTCTTTTAATTCTTCTGAACTTAACTTTATTCTAGATAACGCATCAGCATTTGTATTCATCTTTCCTTGCTTAAAAATTATGTCAAAATCGTAATCCATTAAATCTACTCTAATTCTAGTTAATTTGGATGAAGGATTCTTATGAGTAAAAAGACTAACTAATGGCCTGTGATCTGTATAAACAACAAATCGCCTACCGTATAAATATGGTCTGAAATGATTTATTCCTCAATGTATACCAAGTAGTTCTTTTTCTATCACTGCTTTATTAAGCTCATGTTTGTTTAATGATTTACTTGTATATGCAATAGGTTTGTCCATACCTACTTCTTCTTCAGATAAAATGGCTCCTAATGCATAGTTTGATGCATCTGTTGTTAATATGAACGGTTTTGAGAAATCTGGATAGCTTAGTATTGGAGGTGTCATTAATTTTCTTTTAAGGTTCTCAAAAGCATTTCGACAATTTTGTGTCCAGCTAAAGATTTGGTCTTTCTTTAATAATTGATTCAAAGGTTTTGCAATTTCAGCGAAATTTTGAATGAAACGTCTGTAATAGTTACAGAAAGCTACAAATCTTCGAACTTCATCTGCATTATCTGGTTTTGGATATTCTTTAATAACACTGTGCTTACTTGGGTCTGTGGTTACTCCTTGTGAAGTTATTAAGTGTCCAAGATAAACTACTTCTGGTCGCAGAAAGTTACATTTGTTCGGGTTTAATTTCAGATTGTATTTTCGCAATCTCTTAAATACTTCTATAAGGTTATTGTTATGTTCTCTTAAAATTTCACCGAATACAATAATATCATCTACATATAGGAATGCGAATGCTTGTAAACCACTTAATGCTATTGATAACATTCTTTGAAAACTATTAGTTGAAATTTTTAGTCCAAAAGGTAATCTTTTGAATTGAAAGTGTCCCGAATCAGTTGAAAAATCTGTTAGTGGTCTTGATCTGGGATGTAGTGGTATCTGATGAAATGAACTTGTCATGTCTAGAGTTGAAAAATATTTGGCCTTTCCTAATTTATCATGGACATCTTCTAGTCTAGTTAATGGAAGTTTGTCATCAACTACTTTTTTATTCAGAGACCTAAAATCTACAACTAATCTCCACTTTTTTAATTCTCCTTTGCTTTTCTTTGGTACAATTAATAATGGTGAGTTGTATGGACTTGTTGATGGTTCAATGATATCTTCATCTAATAATTTTTCAATCTGCTCTTCTATTTCTTGTAAATCTGCATGCGGTAGCCTGTAATTCTTTATTTAAACTAATTTTTTGTCATTAGTTGCTTTTTTATGCTCATAAAAATAGTTTTTAGTTAACTTTTCTCCTTCTAAATGAAATATATTCTGAAATTGCTTACATATTCTAAAAACTTCTTCTTTTGCATTATTATCTAAGTTATCTACTTTTATTTCACTTTGTATTCTTTTAAATCTATCTTCATCTTCTAGACTGTTTTTAAAATAAAGTATTTGATAGCTAGAGATTGGTTCTAATCCTATCGAAATATGTTTCAAAGTAACCTCATTCTCTGTTGTATTAAGTATTTTTATATGCTTATTTCCTTCTTTTGGAATAATTGTGTTTGCTAAAAATATCCCTTTCTTAATTTCTTTTCCATATAAGATAGTATAAATCTTCTTTTAAATTTATATTTATCATTTGAATTATTTCTGTTCTTGGCGGTAGTTTTATATTACCATAAATATCTCTTGTATTCATGTTAATTAGCAATATTATCTCCTCTCCATCTAGGGAAATTGTCAGCGCACATGTTTCATAATCAATTTTACAATCAATTTTTATAACTATAAATTATCTTCTTCTGGATGTGTGGCCCGGGTTTTGTAGGCCGGGGACGTACCCGTTTCCCTGAAAATGTTGCCTGTTATTATTTCCTTGTGAATTTTGGTTATTATATCCTCCTCTGTTGTTATTATAACTTTTATTCTGATTCTCATATCTATTGTTATTATTATGTATATTGATTTCCATGATTTTGATGTCTATCACTATTGAAATCATTCAATCTTCTTTGAAGAAATATGGCCCAATAATGCCGCCGTCCCATAAACCGCACCAAACAGTGGCTTTTTCGGGATGCATTGGTAGCTGTTGCAATGCTTCTGGCTGATCTTCACCCCAAATGCGGCAATTTTGCTTATTTACGTACCCATTCAACGAAAAATCCACGGGTGATTTTTTAGCTGGTTTGGTTTTTGCAACACTGGTTTTGACAGCTGACGTGTGTTTAGTACCTTGTGTCACTGTCAAACAGCTTCAGTTTGGTTTGCAATTTAACCATGGATCATCTTACAAATGAACAACGCTTGCAAATTATTGAATTTTACTATCAAAATTCGTGCTCGGTTCGAAATGTTCGAAATGCTTTTTTATCGAAAAATTGTGTTATGGGTACGTAAATAAGCAAAATTGCCGCATTTGAAGTGAAGATCAGCCAGAAGCATTGCAACAGCTACCAATGCATCCCGAAAAAGCCACTGTTTGGTGCGGTTTATGGGCCGGCGGCATTATTGGGCCATATTTCTTCAAAGATGATGCGAATCGCAGCGTTACTGTCAATGGAGCGATGATAACAAACTTTTTTTTGCCCGAAATGGAAGTTCTTGACTTGCATGATATGTGGTTTCAATAAGACGGTGCCACATGCCACACAGCACGCGAAACAATGGCGCAATTGTTAGGCGAGTTTGGTGAACAGTTAATTTCACGTTTCGGGCCGGTCAATTGACCGCCTAGATCGTGCGATTTGACACCATTAGACTATTTTTTGTGGGGGTATGTCAAGGCTAATGTCTATAATGACAAGCCCGCTTCGATTGACGCACTGGAAGCCAACATCCATGCATTCATTCGTGAGATACCGGCCGATATGTGTGAAAGAGTATGCCAAAATTGAACTCAGCGGATGGGCTACCTGAGACGCAGCCGCGGTCAACATTTGCATGAAATTATCTTTAAACATTAAACTGCAAGGTTCAAACTATCGATTCAAATAAATATTTCATAAATTTTTTCGAATTTTTGTGTTTTTTTTTTTTTAAAGTTCTAAACCTCTTAAAAAATCACCCGTTATTATAATTACCTCTGAAATTATTTCTACCTCTTTGATCCCTATTGAAAAACATTATGTTGTTAGAATGTTGAGGACTCTGCAAGCTTGGTTGGTCTTGCAGCCATTACTAATGACTTATATGGTTCTGATAAACCATTTTTAAAGGCTGTCATTCCAATCTGATCATTCAATTTTACTATAAGTTCTCTGTGTTCAGTCCCTTGCTCAGAGATTTGTAGCTCATTCAATGAAGCAAGTAATGATTCTATGCGTGAAGCAAATATCTGAATTGTTTGATTGCCTTGATAGCATTTTGCAATATCATTATGCAATCTAGACGCAGTTTTGTTAGATTTATATACAGATCTTAAAATATTTTTGAAATCATTTAAGTTTGTTGGTATTTTCTCAGTTTGAATTTTATTTTTAACTTTTTCTGAGAGTTTGGTGGCCAAAATGAATTCTACTAAAAGTGCCTTTTGTACATCATCATTAAGAGTATTGGAGTAAAACTCAATTAAACCCAAAAAATTATTAAGATCTTTAAAGTCACCTTGGAATTCAGGGATAACTTTAATAGCAGTTACTATATCAAAATTCGGAATTTTGTCGTTGATTTCAATTTCTTTGTAAGTACTTTCCTCTTCTTTATGCTTTAAACATTTTTGAATTTGTTCTACTAACTTGTCAAATTTGATTTTTAAGTCTTGTATGTCGGTTAAGTCTGCAGTTTTGGTTACTTCTGACCATACAGTGTCTATTTGTAAGTTAATTTGTTGTATATAGTCTGTGGAGTAAGTTCTGTTAGGTGATTTTTTTAAATTTTTTAAAATATTTTCTAATATATTGAACTCCATGAATTTTTATGTATAGCTATTTATTTGATTTTAAACATTTAGTTATTTAAGAGCGTGTTTTCTTAGATAATTCTTATAGTATGAGTTTAATTTACATAGTATAATAACTATCAGAAGGAAACAATTAACGTATGCTATCTTGTCTGAAAATAATGATGCTGATGTTGTATTTGTTGCTGATGCTGCTGCAGCTACGTTATTGTTTATTATTACTTCCTTCAAAGTTTTTCCACCCATGCTGTTAGTTGGCAATATTCTTCCACCCCTGGTTTTTTAAGGTTTGTAGTTGTTCTAATAACTCTTTTTTTAGAGCACCTTGTGCAATGTTGACTGTTCTTTGTAGATCAGCACACTTTCGCTGGAACTGTCTTTTTCTTCCGCCTCGCTTCTTATTTTTAGGTTTCTCTGTTTTTTGTTTTATCTGCCTTTGTTTGTATTGCTCTTTCGTCAATGGCTTCGGTCCAGCTTCTTTCGGTGTTGGTATGTGTTTTATAAAAAGATGTATACTTAATAGATTATATAAGTTAAGTGGCACCCTGTACTTGTACTTATAAA
Organism: Baccha elongata; assembly: GCA_951217065.1. Lineage (NCBI taxonomy): Eukaryota > Metazoa > Arthropoda > Insecta > Diptera > Syrphidae > Baccha > Baccha elongata. Next base: position 84,275,447 of record OX578274.1, read on the forward strand.
ATGTCAAATAAACTCATTACTTCGTGACACATAGTCACGTCAGTCTTCACTTAACTTCATCTTATTAAACATGGCGCAGCCGGAGTAACTAGTCTATAAAATTACAATAAATGGAAAATATCAAGTTGGGAGAAAAAAGTGAGACACAAGAAAATATGGTGCTAACAAAAATAGAACAAGAACTTTGTGAAAATAAAGAAAAAGGTGAAACTCAACAGACTACAATTATGGAATTTAATACACCAAAACCACTATTACTCGAAGGAAATCTGGCAAACAATTTTTCCGGTTTTAAAAGAGACTTTGAGAATTATTTAGTGGCATCGGAGAAAAATGATAAAAAAGAAGAAATTAAAAAGGCGATTTTACTTAATTTCATTGGAAGTGAGGCACGTGAAAAATATTACACGTGGGATGTGTCAAAAGATGCAACAAAGAAGATGAGTGATATTCTAACGGCGTTTGAAGAATACTGCAATCCGAAAAAAAATTCCGTATTTGAGCGCATTAAGTTTTAAAAAACTGTACAACGTAACGGAGAACCATTCGACAGTTTTCTTACCAACTTAAGAAATGCAGCTGAAGGCTGTGAATTTGTGGAGAAGGATAAATTAATAAGAGATTTTATCATCATGGGACTGAGCGACGAAGCCCTTAAAAATAAACTAATGAATACAGCAAATCTGGACCTAAAAACAGCCATCAATGAATGCAGAATAAGCGAGTTGGAGAAATCTCGAAGTTCTGTTTTGGAATCATCTTCACAAGAAGCATCCAATGTGTGGGAAATTAATAAATTTAAGTATTCAAATAAGTATCAACATAAAAATTATAATAATATTCCTAATAATAGTTATACTACTAATACTAATCCTAATAATAATTTTGTTAATAAACACAGTTGTTTTTCTAGGAATTCATTTAATTTGTCACCAAACAAAGTGAACTGCGATCGGTGTCTTTCAGTTCATCCTAAAAACAAGTGCCCAGCGCATGGGAGGCTTTGCAAGCTATGTAAGCAGCCAGGTCATTTTTATTTGGCATGCCGGAAAAATAAGTTCTTAAATAATGTAAGAACTCATGAAATAGTTACAGAAGAACCAAATTTTCAAAGAGAAGAAATTGACGTAAGTGATGATTGTGAAGCTTTATTTTTTGACTGTATTGAATCTTGCATTGGTGAAAAAGTTAAAACGCAGTGGTTTGAAAATATTAAAGTTAATGAAAGTATGATATCTTTTAAAATTGATACGGGATCAGAAGCAAATATCCTTCTTTTGAATCTTTTTAACAAAATTTACAAAGGTAACTTCTCACCAGCAAATTTAGTGCTTGTTACTTACGGTGGTAATTTATTGAAGCCTGTTGGAAAGTGTAGACTCCAATGCTCGTTTAGAAATATTTCACGAATGCAAGATTTTCTTATCGTTGATACTAATTCCACACCAATCTTGGGTTTACCATCTTGTTGTGATTTTGGTTTCGTGAAGAAAAATAGTTCCATTGAAACGGAAAAAGAAAAACTTTTGCGAGAAAACCCTGATATTTTTGATGGTCTGGGATGTTTTCCTAAACTATGTGACTTAAAAGTCAAACCAGGATTCGAGCCAACTTTTCAGGCCGCAAAAAGAATTCCATTAACAGTTCAGGAAAGATTAAAAGTGACATTAGACAAATTATCCTGGTAATAGAAAAGGTTTCTCATCCTAAAAGTTGGGTTAGTAAGTTGATTATTGTAGAGAAAAAGAGTGGAGATTTACGCTTATGCTTGGATCCAAGGGATTTAAACGAAGCTCTTGTTCATCAAAAATGTCTCATTCCAAAGATGGAAGAAATACGGGCAAGGCTTTCTAAAATTAAGTACTATACTGTTTTAGATATGTGTCAAGGGTTCTGGCAAATAAAGCTAACAGAATCGGCTTCCGAGCTATGTACATTTAGTACACCGTTTGGCTGTTTTAAGTTTAACCGGCTACCATATGGTTTAAAACCAGCACCGGAAATCTTTCAGTCCTATACTATGGCAGCCTTTTCAGATTTGCCAGGAACGGAAGTGTATATCGATGATTTACTGGTAACAGGAAAAGATGAAGCAGAGCATGATGCAAATCTTAAAAAAGTTTTTGAGCGTGCCTAAAAACTAAATGTTAAATTCAACTCCTCAAAATTTCACTTAAAGCTAAGTTCAGTTAGGTATCTGGGACAAATTTTTTCTGGGGAAAAGAAGAAATCAGATCCTGATAGGATTGAAGCTCTTCTTAATTTACAGAGTCCTAAATATAAAAAAAAGCCTGCAATCGATTTTAGGAATGATAAATTTTATGAGAGTTTACATCCCAAATTTGTCTGATAAATGCAAAAGTATGCAAAGTTTATTAAAAAATAATTCTGAATTTTGTTGGCTTCCTTTGCACGAGAAAGAATTTCGTAAGGTCAAAGATATGATTTCAAAATCCATAATATTAAAAAAATTTGATGAAGATTTAGAGTGTATTATTCAATGTGATGCATCACAGTATGGACTTGGTGCCTGTCTAATTCAAGCAAACGGCCCAGTTTGCTTTGCATCGAGGAGCCTTAGCTCTAATGAAAAAATTATGCTCAAATTGAGAAAGAGCTTCTTTCAATTACTTTCGCTGTTTCGAAATTTCATTTTTATGTTTATGGCCGCAAAATAAGGGTGCAAACAGACCACAAACCACTTATACCTATTTTTCAAAAAGACTTAAGCCAACTCTATGCAACAAGACTTCAAAGAATGAGACTGTTCCTCCTAAAATATACATTAGATGTGGAATATCTTCCAGGAAAACTGATGCATATTGCGGATTTGTTGTCCAGGAACATAAATGAAAATGCTGAAATTGTAGATTCTTCGATAGAATTTAGTGAAGTAGTAAACTCTATAAATTTTAGTGATAACAAAAAGTTAGAGGTATCCAAACAAACGTTGAGAGACCCTTCCTTATCAAAAATAATTAATTACTGTAAAAATGGATGGCCAAGTCATATTTAAAAAATCCCCATAGATCTGAGACCTTATTATAAACAAAAACACAATATATACTTGGAAGAAGATCTATTGTTTTTTGATGATAGAGTTATAATTCCTTTGTCATTGAGAAAAAATGTACTGCAACTCTTACATCAAGCTCACTTAGGAATTTTAAAAACAAAAGAGAGAGCCAAGGAATCAGTCTTTTGGCCATCCATGAATCAAGAGATTGAACAAATGATACAACATTGTGAAACGTGTCAGCATTTTATGCGTACAAATGTAAAATAACCCATCATGTTTCATGAAATACCGCCTTATCGTTTCCATAAGCTTGGCATGGATCTAATGGAATATAAAAACAAGATCTATTTAGTAATAGGTGACTATTTTTCAAAGTGGATAGAAATTTTAAAACTTCAGACCAAAAATATATCTGAAATAATTGAAAATTTAAAAAATGTTTTTGCGACTCATGGTCTTCCCAAAATTATTGTCTGTGACAATAATCCATTCAATTCTTATAAATTTCATGAATTTTCTAGGTTTTTAGATATCACACTAAAGTTTTCCAGCCCCTATTATCCTCGGTCTAATGGTTTTGCTGAAAAAATGGTTGGCATTGCAAAGGGATTAGTTAAAAAAGCGATTTTAGACAAGAAGGAATTATATCTAGCATTATTAGAGTTTAGAAATACACCAATCAAAAGTCTGGAAGCATCACCAGCACAAATATTATTCAGCAGAAATTGCTCCACTCTAATTCCATTGCATACGAAAAAATTAGAACCTAAAATTATGGAAAACATACCAGAAAAAATCAAAAAATATCAGGAACAAGTTAAAGAACAGTATAATAAATCAACAAAATCAAGAAAAGACTTTAAAACAGGTGACCAAATTTATTTTAAAAAGCAAAATAACTTATGGTACCCAGGATTGGTTATAGAAAGTTCAAAGGATCCGCGGTCATACATCGTAAAAGATGCAGACGGAGGAACGTTTAGAAGAAACAAAAGTTTTATAAATCATCGTGCTCCGTCAATTGAAAGGTCTCCAAATAGAGATGACCTGATGGCAATTAATCCAAATACCGTTCAGAATGTTTCAAAAAATCAACTTCAAACGGAAGAAGATATTGAACCTAACTGCACTACTACGCGTTATGGAAGAAAAATTCGTGAACTTAAAAGATACCAGCCGTAGTTTTATTTTATTTCCAAAAGTAGAAAAAATTCTTACATATTATGTACTACTTAAATCTAATTTTCTTTGAAAATTAACATTTATTTTATGTTATGAAACTTGTTATTTGTTTTATACTGATTAATATCATATGTATATTACACAGATTTGTCAATATTAATATTAATGAGAAATTAAATTGAAATGTTAAAATGAATTGTAAAAAAAAAAAAACATAATATAAAGATGTTTTATAAAAAGATGTATACTTAATAGATTATATAAGTTAAGTGGCACCCTGTACTTGTACTTATAAAATGTCAAATAAACTCATTACTTCGTGACACATAGTCACGTCAGTCTTCACTTAACTTCATCGTATTAAACAGTATGTATACGGGCACTGCTTCTTGTGGTGTAGACATCAATGGCTGGTATTCCGTGAGTTCTTCCCACTTCTTAAAAATTGCGTTAATCTCTTCTATGGTTGTCATTGGAGAACGAAATTTACGTTTTCGTAGATGATTTTGCTTGTATCGTCAATTGTATTTAGGTTCGAGTTGCAGGATCGCCATGTAAGGGTTGTCTTTTACACATATCTATGTTTTTCTTAGCTACAAGAGCCGCTTATCTGTCCGAGCATTAAAATGCACGATTTATATTGAGTTTTATCTGAGCTCTCCAGCCTCAAAATAAAAATGAGTCGTGTTCTATGTAATTATAAAACTAGACTGACTTTATTCTTAAAAATCTTTCCTATTTATACTTAAAATAATTTAACAAAATTTCATAAATCTTTCAATATATATTTATCACACTCTTGGAATATGAATTGACTTTTGCCTATGACCCACAAACATACCTCTTCACATGACGTAAGAATTAAATGTCTATTTGACAAAATATACCTTCGTTGCATTTCCTTAAAGGCATTCCAATTTCTGAGTCAATGTAAAGCATATATGTAAGTGCAGTCATAAACAAAAAACAAATATTGTAATGCACTTGGTGCATAGCGACCCATACTATGATAATGTGTAACACGATCAGGTCAACACCCGATGGTATCGCACACGATCAGGTCAACACCCGATGGTATCGCTTGGTGACGGCTGACCATTCTCAACATAAACATATGTAGGTTGATATGCACTGAGTTCATAAATGTTTATTGTTTACTTTTTATTATTGTTTTGGGTTTTACCACAACACCAATTTTATTGTGAAAAACTATTCACATGCACCTCGTGAGATTCGAACCCACGCCTTCAGATTTTACTCAGTCTTCGAAGTCGTATGCACAACGCATTTTACCGCTTATGACCACTGATGACACAGGCCGAGATGTTATGTTTGTTTGTTTTTTCAAACGCATTTGGAGCTTTCAACATATTTCTAAGCGCCTTAAAGTATGTTGTTTTGTTCCGCCTCCATTTTCTCCTAACCTTAATTTGATAGACTACGATTCGTAGCATATATCAAAGGGGGAGAGAAGATGGAAGATAGGTAACATACCAGACTATTTAAGTTATTCGGCCTTATCGCCAATATCATGGGAAATTTTTTACCCCGGAACAAATTGTTTACCCGGGAACAACATTTTCCCATCGTCAATCTCCCACGAACTTGTTTTTCCCAAGAAACAAATTCTGCCAACATACAAATGAAAGCAACCATTTTCGAAGTTTTTCGAATATTTTACCAAAGATAATCAATAAAGGGGACGAAATCCTTTTCCATATATAATTGTGCAGAAATAACAATGTTTGACAGTTTAGCTTATAAAGACACGAAATGAAGTCCAATGTAAAAGCATTTTCTTGTCGTTACTTATACTACTTGGTAAAAACTGTAAATTGTTTTGGTTTGTTGTTTGTAAACAAAGTTAAATAGTGATAGATATTTCAAAATGATAAATAGTATTGGTTTTGTAATAGCAGTGCAAGACTCAGACGAAATCGAAAGACAGACTCAAATATCAATAAGAAAAAACTTGAGAGATAAATCAAATCCTCTAGAACTGCAAGCAACGATGTGAGTATACCTATATATATACACCAAATTCAAATTCCATTTTTTTTATCAAATATTTGATTTTAATCCATATAGATTTCATCAGTATTACAGTAGTACGATGTTCAGGTATTTGCTTGATGTTTTGAAAGATTCGTTGCCGGAACAAAAAAAATCTTTCGCTATACCTACGATTGTAAAACTTAGTGCCTGCTTGCGTTTTTTCGCTGAAGGAGCATAGCAAAAAGGTGTAGCAAAAGATTATGAAGTTGGACTAGCGCAGTCTTCATTCTCCGAAGTCCTTTCCGAAGTGCTGGGAATTTTTGAGTCCAAACTTTGTCCAATATGGATAAAATGTCAAATGACTGCTGAACAAAAAAGGAGGACAAAGTTAAAATTTAATGAAAAAAACAACATACCGGGTGTAATTGGATGCATAGATGGAACTCACATTCGAATAATTGCTCCCCGGGAAAATAAGTACTTGCACTACAATAGGAAAGGATACTTTAGCTTAAATGTCCTACTCGTAAGTAACTCAGTTGATTGCTTGGGATATCTTGGTGCATCTCATGATTCTCTTGTGTGGAGCGTGAGTGATATACGAACATGGATGGAACAACAATACTTGAACGGTGGTAGGAATACATGGTTATTGGGTAAGTTTATCTACAATTTCATTGTAATTGTGTTCAACTTATATTTTTAGGAGATGCTGGTTACCCATTAGAACCATGGTTCTTGACTCCTCACAGAACACCAGAAACTGGAACACCTGAAAGCAAGTTTAATGATGCTCACTCAAAAACCCGCAACATTATAGAAAGAACAAATGGTGTTCTTAAGAGCAGGTGGAGATGTTTGCTAGGTGCAAAAGAACTTCATTATACCCCAAAAAAGCAATACAAATCATAAATGTTTGCTGTGCGATGCATAACGCATGTATTCATTTTAAATCCGACACAGACATTGAAATTGTACCCGTTGTAGAAGAAGACAGTGAAAACCATTTTGAAACTTCTTTAAGTAGTACAGAGTACATGACTGAGGCCCAACGCATTCGAAGAAATATAGGAAACTCTCTTTAAGATTTATGACTTTAATTATAAGAAAAAAAAAGTAGGTACAAGTAAAACAAAAAAAATAAAAATTCATTTAAAACAAAATAAAGCACTTCAATATTATATACATAAGTTTGACTTAAAATAGGCACTAATATTTTGCAAGCTTAGCTTTTTCTCTCTCCAGAAATTGCTTCTTTAGTTCAATTTTTTGTTCAATTTCATAAATCATAAATGACGAATGGTTTCTTTTAAAAGAAGTTTTTGCTGATCATGAATTCGGTCAATTGATCTGTAAATTTTTTTGACACCAGCCTGGATCTCGACTTGGTGGCTCTTCATTATTTGCACCGCTTCACCAATCTGCTCGCAAAATTTTTCTTGCAGATGAGTTTTTTTCTCTAGAAACTCCATAGAATTTTTCATACTTGTCCGACCTCTTGTAGCTACTGTTGGAGTTTTGTCTTTTTGACGATTGTCAACGCATGGTGTGTCATTTAAAGTGTTGCATGTGGTGGCCTCTACATCAACCAAGGACTCTAAAGCAGTTTCCAGTTCTGCTTCTGAAATTCCTTCTTGTATCGGCAAAGCAGGAGTGTTTTCTTTATCTTCTTGGGAATCTTGGGATTGCAGCTTTCGTTTTTTGGAACTGGATGGCAATCCAAACGTGAAAGTACCACAGTGGCCTTCCACAGATTCACTCATTCCACAAATACAAATAATTTTGTCTTCTAGGTCGGAAAACTTGTATTCCTTACTAGGGCCTCCACCAGTAGATTTTTTTGACTTCATGTTTTCTGCCACTTTTTTCTTTACATATTTTTTTTTATCACTCCACACCTGAAACACATTAAATTAAAGATGTTTTAGGCAGTATGGAACAAAAATTTTACAAATTTTACCCTTTTCCACTCAAATACAGATTTTACTGGTGGGCCGTTGCTGTTCAGCTCATCTCCAATCGATTTCCAGATTTCTTGAACTTCTACTTTGCTTTTTTTGGAATACCCAGTGGCAATATCGGGATAAATTTCCATAAAGTTTACCAAGACTTCAATTCGTTTTTTATTTGTTTTAAAAATTATTTGCGTTTATAAATATTTTAACTTCTTTACGTACAAAAAATAAATGCTTACATTTTCCGCCAATTTCCCGACAATATACCTGGGGAACAAATCAAGATAAACTGACGATGCATTTCCATAGAAAATATTATTGGCGATAGCAATATTTCCAGGGGAATTTTTTCGAACATTATTCACGATACCGAATTTCCCGAAATGGGAAAAAACTCAGGGGAAATTTTTTTCGCGATACCAAATTTCCACAAATGGGAAAAAACTCATGGGAAATATTTTTCGCGATAGGGCTGATTATTGTTGTTATATTGTACTATTCGTACTAGAATGTCAGTTTTTTTTACTGACCATTCTGTTAATTTTCATTGAATGTGTTTGAACAGCAACAACAACTTAAAGGCGCTACCACCAATTTTAAACGAATTTTATTTACTCGTTTACGAATATTATTATTCGTTTCTTTCTATCTTTGGCTGGAGATATAGCTATTTCAAGGATTGGCAATTCCTTTCATCAGTCTCCTTTTAGTGGTATTGAGCTTTAATCCAATTTTATTGTGAAAAACTTTTTCACATGCACCTCGTGAGATTCGAACCCACGTCTTCAGATTTTACTCAGTCTTAGAAGTCGTATGCACAACGCATTCCACCGCTTATGACCACTGATGACACAGGTCGAGATCTTATGTTTGTTTGTTTTTTCAAACGCATTTGGAGCTTTCAACATTTTTCTAAGCGCCTTTAAGTATGTTGTTTTGTTCCGCCTCAACATACTTAAAGGCGCTTAGAAAAATGTTGAAAGCTCCAAATGCGTTTGAAAAAACAAACAAACATAACATCTCGACCTGTGTCATCAGTGGTCATAAGCGGTGGAATGCGTTGTGCATACGACTTCGAAGACTGAGTAAAATCTGAAGGCGTGGGTTCGAATCTCACGAGGTGCATGTGAAAAAGTTTTTCACAATAAAATTGGATTAAAGCTCAATACCACTAAAAGGAGACTGATGAAAGGAATTGGCAATCCTTGAAATAGCTATATCTCCAGCCAAAGATAGAAAGAAACGAATAATAATATTCGTAAACGAGTAAATAAAATTCGTTTAAAATTGGTGGTAGCGCCTTTAAGTTGTTGTTGTTGTTCAAACACATTCAATAAAAATTAACAGAATGGTCAGTAATAAAAACTGACATTCTAGTACGAATAGTACAATATAACAACAATAATAACTTTAATAGTCTGGTATGTTACCTATCTTCCAACCTCTCCCCCTTTGATATATGCTACGAATTGTAGTCTATCAAATTAAGGTTAGGAGAAAATGGAGGCAGAACAAAACAACATACTTAAAGGCGCTTAGAAAAATGTTGAAAGCTCCAAATGCGCTTGAAAAAACAAACAAACATAACATCTCGACCTGTGTCATCAGTGGTCATAAGCGGTGGAATGCGTTGTGAATACGACTTCGAAGACTGAGTAAAATCTGAAGGCGTGGGTTCGAATCTCACGAGGTGCATGTGAAAAAGTTTTTCACAATAAAATTGGATTAAAGCTCAATACCACTAAAAGGAGACTGATGAAAGGAATTGGCAATCCTTGAAATAGCTATATCTTCAAAGATAGAAAGAAACGAATAATAATATTCGTAAACGAGTAAATAAAATTCGTTTAAAATTGGTGGTAGCGCCTTAAAGTTTTTGTTGTTGTTCAAACACATTCAATAAAAATTAACAGAATGGTCAGTAATAAAAACTGACATTCTAGTACGAATAGTACAATATAACAACAATAATAACTTTAATAGTCTGGTATGTTACCTATCTTCCAACCTCTCCCCCTTTGATATATGCTACGAATTGTAGTCTATCAAATTAAGGTTAGGAGAAAATGGAGGCAGAACAAAACAACATACTTAAAGGCGCTTAGAAAAATGTTGAAAGCTCCAAATGCGTTTGAAAAAACAAACAAACATGACATCTCGACCTGTGTCATCAGTGGTCATAAGCGGTGGAATGCGTTGTGAATACGACTTCGAAGACTGAGTAAAATCTGAAGGCGTGGGTTCGAATCTCACGAGGTGCATGTGAAAAAGTTTTTCACAATAAAATTGGATTAAAGCTCAATACCACTAAAAGGAAACTGATGAAAGGAATTAGCAATTTTTGAAATAGCTATATCTCCAGCCAAAGATAGAAAGAAACGAATAATAATATTCGTAAACGAGTAAATAAAATTCGTTTAAAATTGGTGGTAGCGCCTTTAAGTTGTTGTTATTGTTCAAACACATTCAATGAAAATTAACAGAATGGTCAGCAATAAAAACTGACATTCTAGTACGAATAGTACAATATAACAACAATAATAACTTAAATAGTCTGGTATGTTACCTATCTTCCAACCTCTCCCCCTTTGATATATGCTACGAATTGTAGTCTATCAAATTAAGGTTAGGAGAAAATGGAGGCGGAACAAAACAACATACTTAAAGGCGCTTAGAAAAATGTTGAAAGCTCCAAATGCGTTTGAAAAAACAAACAAACATAACATCTCGACCTGTGTCATCAGTGGTCATAAGCAGTGGAATGCGTTGTGCATACGACTTCGAAGACTGAGTAAAATCTGAAGGCGTGGGTTCGAATCTCACGAGGTGCATGTGAAAAACTTTTTCACAATAAAATTGTATTAAAGCTCAATACCACTAAAAGGAGACTGATGAAAGGAATTGGCAATCCTTGAAATAGCTATATCTCCAGCCAAAGATAGAAAGAAACGAATAATAATATTCGTAAACGAGTAAATAAAATTCGTTTAAAATTGGTGGTAGCGCCTTTAAGTTGTTGTTGCTGTTCAAACACATTCAATGAAAATTAACAGAATGGTCAGTAATAAAAACTGACATTCTAGTACGAATAGTACAATATAACAACAATAATAACTTAAATAGTCTGGTATGTTACCTATCTTCCAACCTCTCCCCCTTTGATATATGCTACGAATCGTAGTCTATCAAATTAAGGTTAGGAGAAAATGGAGGCGGAACAAAACAACATACTTAAAGGCGCTTAGAAAAATGTTGAAAGCTCCAAATGCGTTTGAAAAAACAAACAAACATAACATCTCGACCTGTGTCATCAGTGGTCATAAGCGGTGGAATGCGTTGTGCATACGACTTCGAAGACTGAGTAAAATCTGAAGGCGTGGGTTCGAATCTCACGAGGTGCATGTGAAAAAGTTTTTCACAATAAAATTGGATTAAAGTTCAATACCACTAAAAGGAGACTGATGAAAGGAATTGGCAATCCTTGAAATAGCTATATCTCCAGCCAAAGATAGAAAGAAACGAATAATAATATTTGTAAACGAGTAAATAAAATTCGTTTAAAATTGGTGGTAGCGCCTTTAAGTTGTTGTTGTTGTTCAAACACATTCAATGAAAATTAACAGAATGGTCAGTAATAAAAACTGACATTCTAGTACGAATAGTACAATCTAACAACAATTATAAAATCATTTTGCTTTCATTTTATGATTTAAAATTAATATGAGCAACGAATTTTATAAAAAAAAGTAGTATTTTATTTTACAGTTTTGAAAAATCACACTTCAAAGTTTTTTTTTACCTTTTTTTTCGCAATTTTTGAGTTTAAAAACCGTTTTTTCAAAGACTATGCAATATGCATAGGTTTCACTTGGTTTAAAAAACATCTAATAGAAAATAGTATTGGCTTTAAAAAAAGATATAAAACTTAGTTGTAAGTATTACCGTTATTTTTTAATATTTGTTTTAAATTTTAAGCACTGTTTTTATAAAATTGCCCCTCCCGCCCAAACGGAGGGAGATAGAATCCCCCTTTAGTAAAAAATGCTTGTATTGAACTGTTCTACAAAAAACCGTTATCAGTTCTTGGCGCCAAAGTTATCGTACTCTCCCCAATTTCATATAGTTATGCCTTGTATTTTGCATACCGTCGATTTTATCTTTTTTGAATCCGAATAAATTTTTTAACTTAGTTAAAACCAACTGCATATTTTGTTATTTGTTATTTAATTATTTCAAGGACATAATTTATTGAATTTCGTGTCACTTCACTTCGTTCGATATTTTGCGTAAACAAAGTCGACAAGTTGGATCTTTTTATTTTATCTGAATGTTATAATATAATATAATATAATGTATAAGCATGAGTAAGATAACTTTGGCGCCAAAAATTGATAACTGTTTTTTGTAGAACAAATCAATACAAGCATTTTTTACTATGGGAGGGGGGGGGGCAATTTTATAAAAACAGTGAAAAAAAATTTAAAACAAATATTAAAAAATAACGGTAATACTTACAACTAAGTTTTATATCTTCTTTTAAAGCCAATACTATTTTCTATAAGATGTTTTTTAAATCAAGTGAAACCTATGCATAGTCTTTGAAAAAACGGACTTTAAACTCAAAAATTGCGAAAAAAATGTAAAAAAAAACTTTGAAGTGTGATTTTTCAAAACTGTAAAATAAAATTGTCATGTATGCAGCCACACATATTAGAGTCAGTCAACACTCATACCTCGACCCGACAACATCACCTTCTGTATTGTTCTTAATATTAATTAAATATCATATTGCATTTGCATATGTTTTATCATTGCATTCTTTTGTTTGTTTTTGCGCATATTTAATATTGGCGACGAGACACTCTCAGTTAATGTGCGCGAGACGAAGCCTATTCTATCGTACATAGTTTTCCATACAAACTGCGCTCAGCTAATTGAGAAAAACAGCATAGCAACAGCAGCCCACAGTTTCAAACGGTACGCGTTCCGTTACTCTCGATTCAATCATTAAATCAGTGGAACTGTTCTCTGTACCTACATATCGCGGTTTTTTTTCTCCGTTGCATATTCTTTTTTTTCTGTTTCGCATGACAGAAGAAAAGAAATTCCTTGAAAAAAAAAAAGAAAATACAGAAGCATCAGGTACTGAGCCAATTTCAGTCAACAATAATCTGACCCCAAGAGTGATGGCTGGAGTGGGTAATTTGGAGCCTTTCGACTTGGATCAGCCGAGTAAATGGACCACCTACATGGAGCGATTCAAATTATTTATCCTGGTCAATGATGTCAAAGAAGAGAATCGTAAAAAACGGCATTCCTCACATTAGCTGGCGCTCCACTCTACGATCTCTTGACATCATTGGCATCCCCAAAACAGGTAAACGAATTAACATTAGACGAAATCGAAAAATTATTAACCGATTATTTATCCCCAAAACCTTCGCAAATAACTTCGTTTTACCATTTCCATAAACGTGATCAACGTCCGGACGAGTCTGTTAGCAGCTACATGGCAGCACTACGCACATTAGCAGTGGATTGCAAGTTTGATACAGCACTGGACCGCATGTTACGTGACCTATTTGTGTGCGGTTTGAAGGATGAAAGTTTGCAAAAAAGTCTTCTGGCGGTGAGTGATCTAACTCTAACGGTTAAACTGGCCATGGAGCGTGCCACAGCAAGTGAGGCTGCAGCAATAAGTGCTATGGCTATGAGGCACTCTATCAAGGCCACTCAAGAAGAACTTCACAGCAGCGAATCAATTCACTCAGTGAAAGCAAGTTCTCTTTCACAGCAGCGAAACTTTGGCAGCAATCACGGATCATGTGCTGGTTGTGGACGCGAACATCCTCGGAAACAATGTCCGTATCGTGAATCTGTTTGCTATTCCTGCGGCCAAAAGGGTCATCTACAGCGCGTCTGTCGTAGTGCTAAGGCAACAAAATCGTCCACAACTGCATCGTGTTCAACAGGACGTCAAGAGGTGTCACAAGGCAAATCATTCCATGGAGAATCGTCGATCAACCAAGTCTTTCCACTGGTCAATCAAAAAAATCCATCTCCATTATGATCAACGGCCATAAATGCACATTCGAAGTAGATTCTGGTTCACCTGTGACCATCATAAAGGAAGCCACGTGCAATAATATCTGGCCTAAGGGAATCCCAGATCTATCCAAATGTGATTTGGATCTTAATGACTTCCAACGCAACCCAAGTCCAGTGAAGGGAGGTATTGATGTGTCAATTCATTACAATAATCGTACAATTGACAATCTGCCGCTCATCATCGTCTCTGGCAGCGGCTCAAATTTGGTTGGATACAACTGGTTTGACGAACTGGGCATACGCATTAAAGGAATTCACGCCATCAATAGTGGAATCAACATCGATTCAATTATTAACAAGTTTAAACACTTATTCTCACCCGAACTTGGTCGCTATACGGGACCGCCTGTTTCATTACACATTGATTCAACCATAGTTCCAATCAGACTAGCACCACGACGGATACTTTTTGCAATTAAAGGTCTATATGGAGAAGAAATCAATCGGTTATGCATTCAGGGCATTCTAGTGCCTGTAAAATATTCCGATTGGGCTACCCCCACAGTGCCTGTCGTTAAGACAGGTAGTCCAATTTGGGTTCGAAATTATTCTACTGGACCAAAATGGATAGAAGGCCTGGTGTCTGATCAAAATGGCCCCATTTCCTACAGCGTCCGGCTAAACGACTCCAGAGTAGTCAAACGCCATCAAGATCAGCTACGAAGTCGTGTAATGCTACGATCACCCAACGTTTCTGGTGAGGAGGCCCCATCTGCTGGCGATTCAAGTGACAGAGCCAGTGAACTGCCGTCATCTGTAGAATCGGAAAAAGTTGCTTCACCAACTGCTTCCGCCGTCTCAACATCATCGGAGCTGGTATTTAAGACAGTGGATCAACCAGCTACATCGCCCCGCAGATCTGAACGCAAAAGACAGTCTCCACAATTTTATGTCGCATCTGGGTTTTAAGGAGTGTCATGTATGCAGCCACACATATTAGAGTCAGTCTCATACCTTTTCAATTTTCTCAAAAACCAGAAAACATAAAATCATTTTGTTTTCAGTTTATGATTTAAATTTAATATGAGCAACGAATTTAATAAAAAAACGTAGTATTTTATTTTACAGTTTTGAAAAATCACACTTCAAAGTTTTTTTTTTACCTTTTTTTCGCAATTTTTGAGTTCAAAGTCCGTTTTTTCAAAGACTATGCATAGGTTTCACTTGATTTAAAAAACATCTAATAGAAGAAAGTATTGGCTTTAAAAAAAGATATAAAACTTAATTGTAAGTATTACCGTTATTTTTTAATATTTGTTTTAAATTTTTAGCACTGTTTTTATAAAATTGCCCCTTCCGCCCAAACGGAGGGAGATAGACCCCCCACCCACAGTAAAAAATGCTTGTATTGATCTGTTCTACAAAAATTATATCAATTCTTGGCGCCAAAGTTATCGTACTCTCCCCAATGTATAATATAATGTAATATGTTTATCTACTAAGCTTTGCAATTTGAAGCTGACAAAGGAAGTTTACACATTCTTTAAATCAGCGAATGAAACGCGACTTTTTTATATTGCATTTCACATTGTGAACCACTTGTAATGAAACAGAGTGTACTTTTGGTTTATGAAAACCGACAAATCTTTTTTATAATTTTCTGTTTTCTTCACTTATTATTATTATTATTATTATTATTATCTTTATTGTTTTTTTTTCAGAAGAATACAAACTTAAAATTAAAAAGATATACAAGCATGGCCCTAAGCCGTTTGCCGGTTAATTAAATATATATCTATATAATCTGAGAGAAAATGTATACAAAAAGATTTATGACAAAAAAATAGAAATTAAGAAGCAGAAAAAAAAAATTAAACATAATCTAGAACAAAAAAGGACTTAAATTTATATACTTTTAGTTTAGCGAAAACGAATCTAATAAAGTAAATAACAATATTGATTCATATTTTTAAGACAAAAGTTTGGCTTTATTTTACATTTAATAAATTAGGTTTACCTAAAACAAAACAGAATATGGAAGCAGTAAAAGACTTAAAATATCAACTGGTATCGTGGGCTTTTAGTTTAGCTAAAACGAAATTAAATTGAAACAGGCTTTTAATTTAGCTAAAACAAAATTAGATTAAGTTTTATCCTCAAAAATCAGGCTTTTAGTTTAGCTAAAACAAAATTGAATCAGATTCTATCTTCATAGGTATGTACCTAAAATAGATTTACATATGTATTTCTATACTCAACCGAATGTGAGATAAACCGAATAAGCAGCTTCCAACCACTCTCTCCGTTCAGAATACTTAAACATTCCTCTAGCGATAAATACCTCTTGTTGAAGTATAGTCGCCGAATTTCTTGTAAGATGGGACAAATTGCCAAAAAGTGGAAGATGTTTTCAATTTGATTCAGATTACACAATGTGCAGTGGGGACTAATATCATTTCTGTGAGGCCTATAGTTGAGCTCTAGCAATTCTGTGCGAGCTTTAAAAATCAAAGTCATCTCCCAAACAGTAAATTCATCTCTAAAGTAAATTGGCTTCCCCCAAACAGAGATTAAGTTTGCTATACATTGTTCTCGACACAGACTCCCTCGCCCTATCGTTAAAAGCCAGAAATATTTGCTCATCGAGAGTAGAAATGCAATCATAGAATGCAGTTCTCCACGAATCTAGATCTTCCACACAGAAAGTCAGAGGATAGTTTTGTGTCGAGGATAATTCATAAAAATCTTTAAAAGGAGTATATCGACATCTTAATGACACTAAAAGAATTCTTTTCTGCAGATTGGTGTTCGGCCTTTGCATGACTTTGATGATATAGTCTGCGTTAGCTTTAAGGTTCCTAATATACATTGGAGGCAATCCCGATTCGACGTGTATCGCATAATTTGGTGTGTTATATGGGAGCCTAAAGATCCGTTTGAAAAAAAATCTTTGGATAGATTCAATTTCTTCCATTTGCTTGTACCCATAAACTTCATTACCATATCAAAAGCAGCTTTTAACGGTTGCATCAAACACCCTGAATTTTGAAGCCGGGTCTATACTTTTGTTGTTGAAGAAATTTGACCACATACAATTAATTGCTGCCTTTGCTACAGATAGTTTATCTTTTATGTGCGCTCTCATATTCAAATTGTGTGTTATTAGATATCCTAAGTATTTGTACTCAGTCACAACTTCTAAATTGGAGCCACTGAGGGTCCACGTACGGTCATTTCGAGCACTACGGTTCTGAGATCTAAAAACCATTATTTTAGACTTAGATGTATTTATTTTGAGGTCCCAGATATCACAGTACTGTTTTAGCTTGTTTATTTGGAGCTGAAGTGTTACCGCGTTATCAGTTAAAACAACAAGGTCATCCGCATAAAGCAAAACTTTGATTTGTAGATCACCATAAGTAACACCGCCAGGGATATGATCTTCAATATCATTTATAAAAAGCGAAAATATAAGAGGGCTTAAAATGCAGCCCTGTGGGACACCGGCATCAGATCTAAACTGTTTCGACTGGTTACTACCGTTAGATACACATGCAGTCATATTTGTAAGAAGCTGGTCATAAGTTCTTATAAATTTAGTCGATACCCCTATAGCTGCGAGCTTAAATAATAACGATCTCCTATTAACGGTATCAAAAGCTGCCTTAAAGTCTACAAAAAATGCATACAGATTCGATTTTTTTTCTATAAAACGTCTAGCTACACTAGTTAGAGTAAAGATCTGGTCGATTGTCGAGAGATTAGCTCGGAATCCAGCCTGAAAGCAGCTTATTTTGTTATTTCGTTCCACCCAGTTAACAAGCCTGAAGAAAAGAATTTGGGTAAATAGTTTTCGAAAAGAACTGAGAACAGAAATTCCTCTATAATTTTCGGGAAGATAAGGGTCACCCTTTTTAAGAATCGCAGATATCATTGAAGACCTAAAAATATCTGGGTAACTTTCCTCATCGAACATTTTATTGAACAGAATCAAAATGTGTTCCAAAAACTGGGAAGTCGCATTCTTATAGAACTCAGATGGAATGCCATCTGTCCCGGAAGCTTTATTGTTTTTCAATTTTTTGAGCGCAGCAAGAAGTTCTAACATTGAGAAAGGAGCATCCAATTCCTCAATATATATTAATGGAATAGCAAAGCTTATAGACGTTTGGAAAGGATCTTGTAACAAAAGTTTTTCAAAGTGCGATGCTATTATCAACACTAATATATGTTACTGTCGACTTATTACGGTCTCCTAAGATTCGAACATTATTCCAAAAAACTTTTGAATCTCTGCATTCAAGAAGATTCAATGCAGATTTTCTTAGAAAAAGTTCCTTTTTTTGCTTGCATAATTCTTTGAAAGCATTATTTGCTTGCAGATACAGTGATTTAAAGGTTCTTCACTTCTAGATCTAGAAAACAGATTTTATTATCAAACTCCTTTTCAATGGTGAATTTTATATAGATATAGATATATTTATTTCGTAATAATATTTTCAAAAAAGTCTGTGATCGCATATTTTACAATAATTCAGAGATTTGATACATTTATCTTACAACTAAAACATTTTCCTTTATAACAATTAAATATCACGTATATTAATTTTAAGTACTATTCGAAGGAAAATACGAAAAAACCTTCATTCAAACGAAAACAAAAATAAAAAGTAGTAATAACAATAATATGTATAGATTCATGCCTATAAGAAGTTTATTATGTTATTATAATAATAATAAATAAGTAAACAAAGCAAAACAAGAATAACTAAATAAGTACAAATAAAAAAAAAACAAATGTCTTAACACTTAGAAAACAAAAACAATAAATAAAAGCAAATATATGTGGCTATTTTCATTTAACCACTCTGACATTGACGCTCTATTATGCAATGATATAACTTATTCTTTTGAAAATATGTTCTTATAAATAAATTTTTCGTTTCCTTATTTAAACTTCTATTGTTTCCCCATCAATATAACTATTTGCTTGAATTTACTTGATAAGTACTTTCATCACTGCCTTTTTAGACAAAAGATTGTACTCAGCTATTTCTTTTAAATTAACTTTAAGCGTACTTATGTTCAAATTTGATTTAAATTATTTTTATGAATTATTTATTATACGTTTAAGGATATTTATATGAAATAAAGTAAAAAAAAAAAAAAAAATATATTTCCAAGAAAATTATCACGATTATTGTATATTAGTGGATTATGAGAAAATTCTCAAAATGATCACAGTTGTTGTTATATAACATGTAGTTAGAAAAAAATAGTAAATAAATAAATATATAAATTAATAAATAATCATAAATAAATATATAAAGAAACAAACAAATAAATTAATAAATAAGTAGACAAATAAATAAATAATAATTAAATAAGTAGATAAATTAATAAATAAATAAAGCCAAATAAATATATAAATAAAAAAATAAATAAATACAAAATAAACAAAAGATAAATAAATTTATTAATAGATACATAAATAAAGGAACGCATAGTAAATAAAGCATACGCAATAAATATTAACATACAAAAAATCACAGATTTAGCTTGTTTATCAGAGGGTTCTGAGAATTTTCACAACTATTGTTAAAATTAAATGAAAGCTTACGAATCTTTTCAAAAACCAACTTAACATTCGCTTTTCTGTGCCAAGGAAGATTTAGCATCATTTTCAAAACTTTGTTTTGTGATACTTGCAATTTCTTTAAATGGCATGTTGCTGCCTGACCCCATATTGGACATCCATATAGTAATATTGCTTGAAATATAACTTTGTGAAGTACTATTTTATTTTCGTTTGTGAGCGAATATTTGCGGCTTATGAATGGGTAAAGCATCTTAATTGCTATGCTTATTTTTTTATGTTTGCTGAATATGTTGGTTAAACGTGAATTTTTTTCAAGATGTACACCAAGGTACTTAACGGAGGTCTCCCATTCTATCGCGTTACCATATATTTGAAGCTGGCTATTGGGAAGAAAGCAAGCTTTTCTTTTTCGTGTAAAAAAGATGGCTTGCATCTTCGCAACATTCAGCTTAATTTTCCATTTATTATAATGTTTTTGAAGTATTACAATCGCATTTCTTAGATTCGTCTCAACGTTGAGAGAAAATTATTGCGACGCGAATTCTGCAGTGTCATCATCAAAAATAGCTGCTTCACATTGCAGTAAACTAGGAAAATCAGAAGTGTAGAGTGTATAAAGCTGGACCAAGGACTGATCCTTGAGGCACTCCCGATCAAGCAAGTTAAAAATCCCATAATTAATGTGGACTTGAAAACACCTGCTGTATAAGAAGCTCTGAATGATTTTGCACAAATATAAAGGAAATTCAAATTGAATCATTTTATATAATATTCCATTGTGCCAAACAGAATCAAAGGCTTTTTCAATATCTATCAATATCATTCCCGTTGACTCAACCCGTGAACGATGTTCTAAAATGTGGTTGCAAATTCTTTTAACTTGATGTGATGTGCTGTGAAAGCGACGAAAACCAAACTGTATATAGGGGAAAATATGCTTATCTGCAACAATTTTAAGAATATGTTGCTTCAATATTTTTTCATAAATTTTACTTACGTTGCTTAATAAACTAATTGGTCCGTAACTTTCAGCTATATCTGGAGCTTTTCCAGCCTTAAGCACAGGAACAACCATTGCTCTTTTCCAATCTTTAGGAAAGTATTGGCATTTTAAACATGCATTTATTAAAAATGTTAGGTAAATAATTCCGATTAGAGGCAATTTTTTTTAATATTGTCTTTTCCAATCTTTAGGAAAGTTTTGGCATTTTAAGCATGCATTTATTAAAAATCTTAGGTAAATAATTCCGGCCTATGCAATTTTTTTAAAATGCATTTTTAATTTTGTCTATTTTTTGACCTCCTATTTATTTTGCTCTTAAGTTGGTGATAACATTTTTTACATCTTCTACTACAAATGCAATAAGAGGTGTGAAATCGTTTGAAGTGTTGAATCTTTCGATTGTGTCACTTAGGCCGTGTGCGAACAGCGTTAAAATTTTATCCATTGGCGAAATTATGACACTAGTGTGGTGAATATAAACGTAAAAAATTTAGCCTGATCTGGAGCAGGCTAAAATTTTAGCCAGTGGATAATTTTTTATGCTTATGAAGGAATGCGAGAGACAGTCGGCATAATGTGTTTGTTTTGATTGTTGCATTGCTTTCATTTGCATTTATTTCTGTTTGGTATTCTATTCTCTGAAACAGATTTTTTATTTTTCTTTTCAGCTGCCAAACCAGTGTTCTGTACCGTGTTAAAACTTCCCATAATTTTAGTTATTTTACAGACTAGTTCTATTATATTTATTTGACAAAACACAATTTAGAATAGCCACAATTATGAAATTGCAAATCTTTAATAAATTGGTTTTTGAAATTTCAAATTTGCGTTTTTATTTTTTTTTGTAGGGAATTTTATAAAATAAAGAGAATTCAACCTACAAAAGGTCGGGTAGTTCTAAAATTTTGATATGTTGCATAGGATGTTTGGTGATAAAAAAAACAATTTTGCATTTTTAAAAATGAGGAAACTTGATGCCAACCCCGGTTTTTTATTCACCTCACATGGGTCTCTTTCATTAGAGCAAGCGAGAGGAGAGCATATCAGTCGAAAAATGTCAACGTTCTCTTTGTCTTGCATTTTTAAGACGCCTTTAAAATTTATTTGGAACAAAATGGGACTTTAGTTTATGGGCTCTTTTAAAACTTAAAGTGAAATTGAAAAATGTCATTTTAAGATTTAACAACCCAATAAATATTTAAAAGTGTTTGGAGAAACTGGTCATTAGACACGTAAATCTCAAATTTCACATTAAAAAAGAGATTATTTACGAAATTCTATTACAAAATTTTGAGTTTGACAGATTGAAAAAAGCGCGATACATAATTTCAATCTGTCATCCGCGTAGTGTGAGCTGTCATTTATTTTTTGACAATATGGTGAAATTCACTGTTGCTTTGGGCATTGACGTATTAGGTATGGACCGCCAGTAGCGCGTTCCAACATAACTAAGGGCACCATCAACTAAGTGATATGATTTTTTTAATTAATTATTTACTATTAAAATATTTTGGTGGAAATTATTATCAAACGGCTTATATTTTACAAAACACATCCACTCCTTATGCCATGAGTTACTTACAGATGAATATATTATCTTTTTCATTTAAATTATAATGGCGAAATTAGTACACGTATTTAACACTAAAAGATGATGGCGTCTTTAGGCTTTTTTTAGTTGGAACAACTTTTCTTGGCTGTTTGTATGAAAATTTCAACCGACTGGCGGTCCATATCTAGTACGTCAATGGCTTTGAGCTTAGAGTTAGCTGGATGGACCAATAACAAATCGAGGTAGATTTTGTTGTTTTGACAGTTCAATTTTTTTCTTTTATTTTAGTAAATTTCATTTGTCTTTTCGTAATATTTAGCAAAAAAATATTTCTGGATGTTTTTTTAATGTATTCCAAATATTACAGATTGTTTTTTAATACGCAACACGGCAATTATAGTTCATGATTATTTTACATTTCCCCTTAAAATCATGAGCTGTGGTGGATTTCGATCATGAATGGAGGTAGGATTCTCCCGAATGAGGGTGTGTTCATAAATGTACGCTAAGCTAAGATCACACTTGTAGTTTTAGCTGGTACTATTTTAGCCCGCATACCTCGTAATAGAAGCAAAACAGCAACTTGTATTTTTATTTCATGTTTTTTCAATTTTTATTTTTAATTTTCAATATCGGATATCCTTGTACTTTATTTACGTATCTAAACTTTTTAAGACACAAGTGCAAGATCAGATACAGCTTTGCGCATTCCCGGATTATAGCTAGGTTATAGCATTGAGTTTATAAACATAGAGAAATCAAGATGGTTTCAAACTCACCGAAGTAGATGTCGCTAAATGATCATAAAGAGTAATTATTATTGCAATAATTCCATGTAACGAACATCCCTCAACCCCAACCGAACAATTTTTTTCTGTATACATTTGTATTTGTTTTTCTTTATTTCTCTTGCCTTTTAACTCAAGAATAATTGCTACTAGAGTAAAAAAAACACAAGTCGATAGTTACGACATCCTACGAGCAAAGTTTGAAACTTCCATATGATTTCAAAATTATAGTCAACCTATATTTAAGGAATTAACGTCCCACCACTTAACATTATTTCAATTTTAGAACAGTTATTTATTCCACTGAAACGGGTTGTTAATGAATTTATGCAGTATTTGTGCGTAGTTACATTCCACAAAAGCGATTTCAAGAGAGTGAGCTGTCAATCTATCAGAGATTTTATTGTGCTGCATTAAAAATATAATGCTATGGTTTGCTGTTTTTAAATTGTTTCATAATTAGTTTAAATTCTATTAACTTAATATATTTTGCTCTTTTTGTAAAATTAGCTTTAGACTATCTTATAAGATATTGTTTCTTACAGTTTATAAGCATTCACGAAATAAAAATAAAAATAAAAAATAAAATAAAATAAAGTTAGACAACTTCATTAAGAAAATGTATACTTTATGCCGTTTATAATACGGAAAAACGTATTTATAACCAAGTTTCACATTAAATTGCTTTTAGTTTCGAGTTAAATCGACTATAATTTTGCGCCAATGGTTATAGTTATTAGCAAAAACAATCTTTAAATTATGAAAACAATGAAAATGATTTTTTTTACATTTGCGCGTTTATAGCATCAATAGTAAAAATAGACTGTATACCTTTTAAACTTGTTTTCTGGATTCAAATTGCTTAAGTAAAATGGTTACTGATGTGTTTCAAACAGTAAAAAACGGAAAAAATATTCTATGTTATTATTGTCATCGATTCACTTCCATATTTTGCATCAAATAATATGAAAGCGACTAATGTCGATTTCAATGGTGCCAAAAAAGAACTGTTTTTCGTTTTCTTTTGCAAGTAGGTTTTGAACTGATAGTTCAATTGAAGGGAATTCGTTACCTTCTTTTCTTTTTATATCGAAACAAACAAACAAACGAAAATGCAAATACAAATATAGTATTTCTCATTATAAGCCTAACTTAAACTTGTGAGTCACCAGTGTAGAAACAGCCTAACCAACAAATAAACAAGTTTATGAACAGACCCAAAAAGTTTGAATCTTGTTTAAAAACTCTAGAAGTATAAATATAAAATGCATATTGATTTAAGCAGTATTTGAGGCATCAGATTTATTTTAATAAATGTTTCTGAATGTTTTTAAACATATTGTAAATATTACAGATTGTTTTATTAAATAAAATTCCAATATGTAACACGGCAATCAGTTCATGATTTTTTTTAAGTTTCACGTTTCCCGTTAAACTCATGAGCTGTGGTGGATTTCGTTCATGAAATGAGGTAGAATTCTCCCGAATAAGGATATGTTCATAAATGCACGCTAAGCTATGATCACACTTGTATTTTCAGCTGGTACTCTATTACTAGAACACAACACCAAAAATAATGTTTCAAAAATGATAGCGCTGCATGAATGTTTGCATATCGTGTACTAGGAAACCACATTTAAATGTCAAATAGTGTGCAGTGAAACATTTGACTACATGCCGTATACTAGCCATACGTTAGCACCAAATATATGTGCGTTCTTATGTAACCACATCGAATGCAACCCTTCTGGTTACATCTGCACATGTGTCTTTTTGGGTAAACATGCGGTGTACCTACTACCGAAATATTCGTGGATATAACAACATCGCTAAATGTTGCGCTAGTAACACAAATACACCATTGGAACGAAAACGCAACTAGTGAAGTAATGAGTTACTGGTGTAGGAACAGCCTAACCAAAAAAAAAAACGAGTTTGTGAACAGACCCAAAAAGCTGATGATTTTGAAAAAGGCGGGAAATTTAATCCACCACTCAGCTTAGGTGAGAGTGTGTGCAGTTTTCCTTTGTTCTCACGCACACTTTTTCACCTAAGCTGAGATCAGCTGATGTCGAAGCTTAAACAATCTGTAATATTTACAACACGTTTAAAAACATTCAGAAACATTTATTTAAATAAATCTGATGCCGCAAATACTGGTTAAATCAATATGCTTTTTATATTTATACTTCTAGAGTTTTTCAACAAGATTCAAACTTTTTGGGTCTGTTCATAAACTTCTTTATTTGTTGGTTAGGCTGTTTCTACACTGGTGACTCACAAGTTTAAGTTAGGCTTATAATGAGACATACTATATTTGTATTTGCATTTTCGTTTGTTTGTTTGTTTCGATATAAAAATAAAAGAAGGTAACGAATTCCCTTCAATTGAACTATCAGTTCAAAACCTACTTGCAAAAGAAAACGAAAAACAGTTCTTTTTTGGCACCATTGAAATCGACATTAGTCGCTTTCATATTATTTGATGCAAAACATGGAAGTGAATCGATGACAATAAAAACATAGAATATTTTTTCCGTTTTTTAATTGTTTCAAACACATCAGTAATCATTTTACTTAAGCAATTTGAATCCAGAAAATAAGTTTAAAAGGTCTCTTTTACTACTGATACTATAAAAGCTCAAATGTAAAAAAAAAATTATTTTTAAATGTTTTCATAATTTAAAGATTGTTTTTGCTAATAACTATAACTATTGGTGCAAAATTATAATTATATTATAAAGCAATTTAATGTGAAACTTGGTTAAGAATACGTTTTCCGTATTATAAACGGCATAAAGTATACATTTTCTTAATGAAGTTGTCTAACTTTAAAAACAGCAAACCTAAGCATTATATTTTTAATGCAGCACAATACAATCTCTCTCTTGAAATCGCTTTTGTGGAATGTAACTACGCACAAATACTGCATAAATTCATCAACAACCCCTTTCAGTGGAATATATAACTGGAAGTTAAAAAATACTTTATTCTTGTGTAAAACTTAGACAACTGTTCTAAAATTGAAATAATGTTAAGTGGTGTCACGTTAATTCCTTAAATATAGGTTGACTATAGAGAAATCATGTGGAAGTTTCAAACTTTGCTCGTAGGATGTCGTTACTATCGAATTGTGTTATTTTACTCGAGTAGCAATTATTCTTGAGTTAAAAGGCAAGAGAAATAAAGAAAAACAAATACAAATGTATACAGAAAAAATTTGTTCGGTTGGGGTTGAGGGATGTTCGTTACATGGAATTTTTGCAATAATAATTACTCGATATGATCATTAAGCGACATCTACTTCGGTGAGTTTGAAACCATCTTGATTTCTCTATGTTTATAAACTCAATGCTATAACCTAGCTATAATCCGGGAATGCGCAAAGCTGTATCTGATCTTGCACTTCTGTCGTGTCTTAAAAAGCTTAGATACGTAAATAAAGTACAAGGATATCCGATATTGAAAAATAAAAATTAAAATTGAAAAAACACGAAATAAAAATACAAGTTGCTGTTTTGCTTCTATTACGAGATATGCGGGCTAAAATAGTACTAGCTGAAAATACAAGTGTGATCTTAGCTTAGCGTACATTTATGAACACACCCTTATTCGGAAGAATCCTACCTCCAATCATGATCGAAATCCACCACAGCTCATGATTTTAAGGGGAAACGTATTCATAGACGCGAAATGCAAAAAATGTAAACATTGGGTAACCGGAGGGACGGACGTAACTACAGATTTTTATCTTTATTAGATAATCTTTGGTAACGTCAAATAAAATGACAGGATTACCCTCTCTGTTAGCTCCTCTGTGGTTTTGTTTACGAATTTTCATATGAAAAGGGAATAGTAATTATTTATTTATTGAACGAGGATGTAAGCATGCTGAAAAATAAATATTTGTATTCTTCTTGTCAGAAAGGCAAAATAGCTAAGGCCAATTAAGTAAGTATTGAAGAATGTAGGTAGGTATATTCTGCATATTTTTGTGCGAAATGTAAAAAAGATAGGATTGTCGTTGGTGAACAATTTTATGAAATGTGGCAAGCTAGAAGAAAAGAATGTAGCTGCTGACGAAACAATGTGAACGATTACATATTTGAGTGAAAATGCTTTTTTTTATAAGCCATATTTTATACGGGTTCCAATTTTGTAAGATCTTGAGACAAAGCTGGATCTTGTGTTGTTGTTGTATGCATGCATTTCGCGATGCCAATCCAATCCGGATCAGATCAGAGGAGATTATAAAATGAGGATATTATAATTTTTATTTTGTAGGTAGGCAGGTGTCCCAATGACCAATAACAATGGCCATTACCTACACGTAAAAGGTAATTGTCTTATAATTAACTATTTGCCACTTCTTGTACACAAAAATAGATGTACCTAAACTTAACTAACATACACGTAAATAGGTAGGTACAACAAAGAAATTAATTTAATAATGATACAAATTCTATATGTATACGTAGGTACCTACCAATGTTAAAATTCATTACAGGTAGGTAAATAAATACACTATTGTTCACAAGTCCATAAGAAGAAATTTAAGTTATTTTTTGGACATTAAACTCTTCTTTTAATCAGCTTTTATTGCTTGTTTAATACCTATATCTGTATGAAACACAAAATTGAGAAAAAAGAATTAAGAAAAAACTTGTTACATATTTATTTATATGGTAACCATTTTTTGATGAAAGTTATCCATAATCACGTTTTACGAATTTTTATTCCAACTACAACAAAAAACAAAATATTATTTTTTGGACGAAATTAATCCAAAATAAACTAGGTAATAAACTGTTCACGAGTTTTTCTACATATTTTTCAATTATATACCTACCTACATATTTACGTTTCGTTTCTATTATTAACTACAAACCTAAATAGCTACATACTTTTTGTTTCTCTATTTCGTCTTGTCATCAAGTTCTTTAAGTTGGCATGGCAATCGTGGCAGCAGCCAATGGGAAATGAAATATTTCCCCCCCCCACTTGTTTTTAATCTGTCAATGAAATAGAAACTGCTCACTCTCGTGATTGTTGTCAGAGCCAAAATAATATGGTCAACTCCTTCGCGCGATAATAGGGCTTCTTAGATAACAACGATATATCTCTTTCTCGTTCTCACAGAATTGTCAAAAACAGCAGTATGATGAACAGCTGATTTTTTTTTTATCATTGTTGAAAAATTGATTGAAAACAAAAGCGGGAATTTTTTTTGTAGGGACGGACGTAACTACAGATTTTTATCTTTATTAGATAATCTTTGGTAACGTCAAATAAAATGACAGGATTACCCTCTCTGTTAGCTCCTCTGTGGTTTTGTTTACGAATTTTCATATGAGAAGGGAATAGTAATTATTTATTTATTGAACGAGGATGTAAGCATGCTGAAAAATAAATATTTGTATTCTTCTTGTCAGAAAGGCAAAATAGCTAAGGCCAATTAAGTAAGTATTGAAGAATGTAGGTAGGTATATTCTGCATATTTTTGTGCGAAATGTAAAAAAGATAGGATTGTCGTTGGTGAACAATTTTATGAAATGTGGCAAGCTAGAAGAAAAGAATGTAGCTGCTGACGAAACAATGTGAACGATTACATATTTGAGTGAAAATGCTTTTTTTTATAAGCCATATTTTATACGGGTTCCAATTTTGTAAGATCTTGAGACAAAGCTGGATCTTGTGTTGTTGTTGTATGCATGCATTTCGCGATGCCAATCCAATCCGGATCAGATCAGAGGAGATTATAAAATGAGGATATTATAATTTTTATTTTGTAGGTAGGCAGGTGTCCCAATGACCAATAACAATGGCCATTACCTACACGTAAAAGGTAATTGTCTTATAATTAACTATTTGCCACTTCTTGTACACAAAAATAGATGTACCTAAACTTAACTAACATACACGTAAATAGGTAGGTACAACAAAGAAATTAATTTAATAATGATACAAATTTTATATGTATACGTAGGTACCTACCAATGTTAAAATTCATTACAGGTAGGTAAATAAATACACTATTGTTCACAAGTCCATAAGAAGAAATTTAAGTTATTTTTTGGACATTAAACTCTTCTTTTAATCAGCTTTTATTGCTTGTTTAATACCTATATCTGTATGAAACACAAAATTGAGAAAAAAGAATTAAGAAAAAACTTGTTACATATTTATTTATATGGTAACCATTTTTTGATGAAAGTTATCCATAATCACGTTTTACGAATTTTTATTCCAACTACAACAAAAAACAAAATATTATTTTTTGGACGAAACTAATCCAAAATAAACTAGGTAATAAACTGTTCACGAGTTTTTCTACATATTTTTTAATTATATACCTACCTACATATTTACGTTTCGTTTCTATTATTAACTACAAACCTAAATAGCTACATACTTTTTGTTTCTCTATTTCGTCTTGTCATCAAGTTCTTTAAGTTGGCATGGCAATCGTGGCAGCAGCCAATGGGAAATGAAATATTTCCCCCCCCCCACTTGTTTTTAATCTGTCAATGAAATAGAAACTGCTCACTCTCGTGATTGTTGTCAGAGCCAAAATAATATGGTCAACTCCTTCGCGCGATAATAGGGCTTTTTAGATAACAACGATATATCTCTTTCTCGTTCTCACAGAATTGTCAAAAACAGCAGTATGATGAACAGCTGATTTTTTTTTTATCATTGTTGAAAAATTGATTGCAAACAAAAGCGGGAATTTTAAAGATTTGTGCGCGAAAATTGTGAAAATTGTTGGTTTTGCTAATTAAAATAAATTTTTAAACCACGGAAATCACAAATTTCACACAAAAAAGAATACCGCATTTAAAAATTATTTCCAAATTGTTTTCTTCAAGATCTTGAGTTTGACAGTTTGAAAAAAGCGCTATACATATTTCAATCTGTCTTCGTCATAGTGTGAGCTTTGACAAGATGGTAAAACTCCCTATTCAACACTCGCTTCTTTGTGCGGATAGCGCTATTTCACGAAACTTGTGAGAATCAAAAAATCGTCGACGATGGCGCTACTATAGTTTTTATATGCAAAGCTGTAACTAAAGCAACGTCAATTTTAAAGCTATTAAAAAATTTGAAAATTCAAGAAATTTATCGCATTCCAAGTTATTATTTTTATTTGTGTATCTGCCATTTTACTTTTTATTTGAGTATAAAAACTTAGTGGCTAAATGCGCGATCACATTAAATTGTTCTATTTTTGTTTTACAAACAGATAAATTTCCTCCATCGTGAAGAGGGTTGAATCGTTGTTGGCAGCATTGTTGGTAACATGAGATGAAGAAGCTTCGCGAGAATTATTAACCTATGCATTAATTGTTGGTGTTGACTTTTGTTATTGTGAGGTTGTTGGAAAGCTTTTGGTCGGTGCATTGACCGGTCGCCGTTGATGTGGTTATAGAAGAGAGGGGAAATCACTCATAGGAACAAACAAAATGGGGTTATGGCAAGCTTGATGAGCAGAAATCTGAGCTGTTGCAGCAAAATGAGTTCTTGGCTTGGGTGGGGATGTGCTTTTCTTTCAGATGATCTTTCTTTTATCTCTAAATATTTAGATCTACTGGAATGCCGTATCAGTAGTTTTATGGTTACCATTGCAGTTAGCACATTTGTTCGCAATAGCAATATTACACTCACTTGTTTTGTGAGTTCCAGCATAAAAAGCACAATATGTTTTTATGTGACAATTTCTCTCACCATGTCCAAATATTTGGCAATTAAAACATTGCGTCACCTTACCTTTCACCTTCCTTTGGAAGTTCCAATTCATTTGGGTGTGTAAAACAGAACGATAATTTTTTTAAGTTCATATAATTATATAGATCCATTTACAAAGGAAACGAGGTAAAAATAGTCAATAAACTGATCATATTTTTTTTTTTGATTTTTATTATATCAACACGTTTTAAACCAAGAGAATTGAGTTCAACTTTAAGATCATTAGTTTTTGGTGTTTCATTGCGGAACAAAGTGGCCTCAATCAAATGGCTGGCTGTGTAACATTTTTCATGAAAAATAAAATGAACTGGGAGAAACAAATAATAGCGTTTTTAATTTACGAAAAGATTTGATCTTTCCTTCAGGAGATTTGATCTTTTTTGCAATTTTGGTGTTTCATTTAAATGAAAAGACGGGAAAAAGAGCAAATCTCAACAAGAAAGATGTAATCTCGCAAATTTGGGGGATTTGACCAAAACACTGACATATGAAAATATTTTAATGGCGGATTTTTGTTTGCGCGTTCTTTTTTATCCTACAACTATTGGATAGCTTTGTGTTGTTTTACCTTGTTGGATGGTTTATGTATATTATTGCACTTAAAATAAAAAATCAACAATATTTTTCATAAATCTAACAATTGTTTAACGAATTTGTACAAATGTTCAAGTAAACAAATAATTATAATTAATAAGGACACTTTTGATTGAATGGAAGTGTAAAATATAAATGACGGCTTATTATTTCTTAAAGCATACAAAAACCAAAGCTATCATAGTGATTTTCTGATGATTGGTTGGAATGCGGGCATATTATTCACACAGCCTATGCGTGTTTAATCTCTGTCTAGCACTAACAAAATAAGCGGCCTAACATGTTTCATTTAAAAGAGCACTTCTTGATTTTGAGGGCAAATCTTTGAGATTTAAATGAAAAACTCGATAAGGTACTGAAATTATTTTTTTTTTAAATATTTGATTTACTTATTTGTCCATATTGAATGCACGGAGCAACATCTAGCAGCATTGTCAGGGCATTGTATAAATTTCCATACTCCAAGTTCGGGTAAGCAGCCATCCTTGTGGGATCCTCAAGTGGATCATTGACAAGTTGATGAGGTGATGTGCGAACATCTTTGAGGACAGCTAAAATAATAAATACATTAAAAAAAATAATATATTAAAATAAATATATTAAACGAATAGGAGATTAGAAAGAGCCCCGTGGCGTAGTGGTAAGTGTGTCAGACTTCTCCTGTGCCAGAGGCAGATCTGATGCAGTTGTTGCTGACCATTCATGGTCAGTTAACCGACGTGCAAAAACAGATCAGGGAGCAGGCGGCTAGGGTGGATTACCTCTACTCTATTCTGCCGGCAACGCGAAATGGTTAAAGGCGCGCTGCCTGAGCGACCCTTTAAGATCCTAGCTGTGAATGTAAATTCGCTGATTAGGACCGAACGTAGAGCAAACCTCTTTCATTTGCTGCAAGACCAAAGTCCTGATGTGTTTATGGCTAGCGAAACTAAGCTAAACCAGAAACACAAACTGACTAATAAAAATTACAATATCGTAAGAAGGGATCGGCCCAACTCCTCTCAAGGGGGTGGGGTCGCAATCTTCATACGTGTTGCGGCTTGGCAACAACCGGTAGTTTCAGCGGTGCTTTTGGCAAACAAATTGCGACACTTATAGCTGAACCGGTACTTGGCTGGCAGACTTGCTGTAAATTCCCACGATGAAATTGCAAATAAAACGGCAATATATTCAGTTGTGGTGGTGAATTACAAAACCTTTAAATTTATTGAAATTCATTATTATAAACGCTTTGCTTATTTTAAAATCTACTTACAATGTCTTTTATAATATTTGATGATGATTATAATTTATTTGAATAAATTTTTCAATTTGCTTTTTTTTAGCTTCTAAAATTTACCGTGCTTACGCTTTTATATTAAGATCAAGAATAATTAACGCTTAGAGCTTTCTAGAAGCATTTGACATCTAAAGTGTAGCTGTTAGCCAAGAAGAGTTGTACTACAAAGTTCGGCTACAAAATATTTAAAGGATCTGTTTGTTTGATAAATTATTTGGGTTAAAGCGCAATGTAGCGTTAGACAGACAGGCTTGTTCTTAACACTCCCCCCTTGTAGTATAACTCCCCTTGGCCAGATTGGTATCATCTGCAGGGATTCCGACGTCGAGGACTGCCAGTTATACTATAGGCCTTTCGTAGATGCCATGTGTGGTTTGAACCGTCGCACTTCTTACTTGTCCGTCTCGTGAAGTTTTCATTTGGATAGTTCTGCCTTTGGCCCAGGTGCCTCTTTGATTATTTTGGTCTACAATAAGGACCATGTCTCCAACTTTAGGTGGTTTAACGGGCGTGAACCATTTTGTGCGTCGGGTTATTGTAGGCAGATATTCCCTTAGCCAGCGTTTCCAAAACCTATCAGCAAACTGCTGTGAAATAAGCCAATTTCTTCTAAGTAATATGCCATCGTTGTTGAATACAGAGAATGGTTTATTGCCACTAGATGACCCCAACAAAAAATGGTTGGGAGTAAGTGCCTCCTGATTTTCAGTTTCAATGGGAACGTAGGTTAAAGGTCGTGAATTGACGATGCTTTCTGCCTCTATCAACATGCTTCTTAAAAGTTCATCTGAAGGGTTGCGAGTAGGTGTTATGGAATACAGGACGGTTTTGATAGACCGCACCATTCTTTCCCAACTGCCTCCCATGTGTGGTGATCCGGGTGGTATGAAATGCCATTTTGTCACTGTTGAATTAAATTCTGATGCCAACTTCTCTGTCTCGACTTTTTCTAGTGCTGCTTTCTCTTTCTGCTCCAACGAAATTCGTACCGTTGTCACTGTAGATTTCGACTGGCGTTCCCCGTCTAGCCATAAAGTTTCGTAGGGCCAGGATGCAGGAGTCGGTAGTAAGACTGTGCGCAATTTCAATATGGACCGCTCTGATTGTCAAGCAAGTTATAAGCACTCCCCATCTCTTTTCAGTTCTTCGTCCTACCACAACGTTAATCGGCCCAAAGTAATCGATTCCTATAAAGGAAAATGGTCTGCTGAACGAGGAAAGACGGGCGGCAGGCAGTTGAGCCATTATTGGTGGTTGAGGTTGAGCTTTTGCGTTTTTGCAAGTCTGGCAGGATTTCCGAATTGTCTTAAAGACTGCCCTCATCTGGGATATGTGGTATTTTTGACGAATTTCGTTAACAACAGTCTCGTGATTTCGATGTTTGTATTGCCGATGATAATCCATAATGATCAGTGTGGTGATCGCGTGTATTTTTGGGAGGATGATTGGTTGCTTAGCTTCATCTTTCACTCCGCCGGCCAACAACGTTCTTCCACTTGCTCGAATTATCATGTCTGCATCCAAAAAAGGACACAGTTTGAAGATTGGGCTGTCTCTCTGCACTAACTTACCACTTTTTAAGTGAGCGATTTCAACACCGTATACATTTTCCTGGGCTATTTCGATGAGCTTGTTTTCGGCATACTGGAGTTCTTCTTGCGTCAAACATGGATTTTTTTCAAAACATTTGTCTTTTTTTTTCATTTCGATACGGGATCGCCACGCAAAGACGTATGCTGTGCTTCTTAGCAGCAGACTCCACTTTGAGATGATGTCGATTCGAAGGACGCATTGTGGTTGATGAGAATGAACGTTGATGAAGTTTGGTTTCATTTCTTCGATTGTAGTACTTCGCTCAGAAGATTCTTGTGGCCACTTGTTCATGGGCAACTTAAGAAATTCAGGTCCTATAAACCATCGACTAAAGGATTCTAGATTGGGTGCTTTTTGCCACTTCGTCGCTTCGTCAGCCACGTTTAATTTGGTAGGGACCCATCGCCACTCCGAAAGTTCTGTTTGATCCAGTATTTCACTGACTCGGAAAGCCACAAACTGTTTATATTTACGATGGTCTGAGCGGAGCCAGGATAATACATTACTTGAGTCGGACCAAAAGAACTTCTGCTTGAACTGGACTGTATGCGAGTTGATTAAAGCTTTGGCTAGTCGTGATCCAAGGACGGCTGCTTGCAATTCAAGGCGCGGAATCGACATGGATTTAAGAGGTGCCACGCGTGTCTTTGATCCAAGGAGGGAGCATTGTACATAGCTGTCATTTGCATTTCTAACATACCCAACAGCGGCAAATCCATTTTCGCTAGCATCAACGAAGACGTGTAGTTGTGTTTCCGCCCAAACATCAGTTATATAGCACCTTGGGATTCTCAATTGTTCGACTTTTGGGAAATACTGAATCCATTTAAGCCACTTTTCATGTTCGGCGTCCTGAATTTCATCGTCCCAGTCAATATGCGATCTCCAAATCTCCTGCAGCAATATTTTTAGGTACATGAGAAAATGTCCTAACAGGCCTAGTGGGTCAAATATCGTCATCAAAATTCGAAGTACTTCACGCTTTGTTGGTCGCCTAGAGCTGAAGAGAAACGATAAGCGAGTACGGTTAGCTGTTATCCGGTACATGAAACAATCCGATGAGGTACACCACCACATCCCAAGCACTTTTTCGGTTCCTAACTCCACATCCATGTTAAGATCCATTTTATCAATAGGTTCAGAGCTAAGGGCTTTAAGCACTTCGGGTGAATTCGATATCCAATTTCTTATATGAAAGCCCCCCTGTTTATGAATATATCTGATGTCCTTGGCTAGCTTGATGGCTTCTTCGACGGTTGCTACGCTATCCATCAGATCGTCTACGTAGTGGTTGTCTTTGATGGCTCGTGCGGCTCTTGGAAATTCATTTACAAATCGAACAGCGTTTGTATTTTTTACATATTGTGATGTGCATGGGGAGCATGTTGCTCCAAATGTCATCACTGTCATCACATATGTGGCAGGTTTTGCGTCTGGTGAATGTGTCCATAGAAACCTTTGGAAATGTTGGTCCTCCTCCCGTATTTTTACTTGGTGAAACATTTCCTGGATATCCCCGCAGATGGCAACCCGATTCTCTCGAAACTTCATAATAACTGATATTAAGGAGGTGAGCTGATCGGGGCCTTTCAACAAAACCGAGTTGAGTGATATTCCTTTAACAGCTGCAGCGGCATCCCAAACGATACGTATTTTGTTTGGCTTGTTTGGGTTTTTTACTGGAAAGATGGGAAAGTACCACAATCCACTCGGTCTTTCAGCTGCTTCCTTAGGAGAAAGTTTGCGGGCATATCCTTTGAGCACGTACTCGTCGATCTTTTGATTTAATACCGTAGCTAGTTCAGGATCTCGTAGCATTCTTTTTTGAAGGCACTCCAATCGTTTTTTGGCCATAGCAAAACTGTCAGGTAGTTGGATGGTATCATATTTCCAAAGCAGTGAAGTCTCATATCGCATGTCTTTTAAAACAGTATTGGATTTCAAAAGTTCCAACGCTCGTACCTCTTCAACAGGCATCAATATTTCTGAGTTGCTTGAAGCTCCAAAGCTGTCCGTGGTAATGAAGGTTTTTACCAGATGTTGCAGATTATCATCATTGCAGTCACAAGTGTGGAAGCTATAGTGTTTGCTCGTATTTGTTTCCAGACTCCTGTTGTTAACGCCGTGCACGACCCATCCGAGGCGAGTTCTTGTTGCACTAGGATCTTGAGCACCACCCTCTTTAATTTTAAGCGGAAGCCCCAGTCTGGCATTGTTTAGGCCAATTAGCAGCCTAGGGGTGTCACTATGGTAGGCTTCGATGGCGATTCCTCTAAGGTGTGCATACTTCCTTTGCATTTCGTTAACGTCAAGTGATTGGAACGGCAGCTGCATATCTTTAACGGTGTGGATATCTTTTAGGATGTGCTTATGCGAGTGTGGCGCAGTACCAGATATTTGCAAGCTAAACACTTCAGAATCTTCCTCCAGCCTTGACATATTACCAGTCCAGTGTAGACATAGTGGCTCTCGGTTGCTTTTCACTTTAAGTTTGATTGCAATTGCGTCGTCCATCAAAGTGAGAGATGAACCTTCATCCAAGAAAGCAAGAATTTCAGTTGAATTCCGTTTCCATATAGAATCACAGGAACTATACGGAATATGACAGAGTCAACCTCACTAATTCGCGTAGAAAAACTTTGTGGTGAATGCATTGCAACGGTACCAACATTTTGAATGGGTTTGTTTGAATCTACTTGGCCTTTATCTGAGTTTCTCTTGATGTCTCGCTGTGAAGTTGTCGAATGGTCATCTTGATCGTTATGGAGCAGTGGGTGATGTTTTGAAAACACTATCGTTTTTTCCGCAAAAACTTGTTGATTGGCACTCATTTTTAGCATGTCTCGATAAAAATCGGCGGCACAATGACATTTTCGCACTTCTAACCATCTTTCGTCGCGGTTCATCTTCAGGAATCTACTGCATTTGGCTACCGAGGAACAATCGTTGCTACAGACGCGACATCTAGGAGAAGGATGCACTGATTCACTGGTTGTTGGTTGTCTCTTATTATAATGAGCATTAATGAAACCTTTTTCTTTATATTTCTTGTTTGGCTGCTTGGCATCGGTAACAAGTCGTGTCACCGGAACGAGAACACCACTAGCCGCTTCAGCGATCCCATATATCCATTTGCTAAAATGTGAGAGCATACAAGTTGACAGACATAACGAGTGTTTATACGTTGCCCAGTTTAAACGAATAGCAGGAGGTAGCTTATCAGTCAGTTCCTGTAGCAACGTCGGGTTGTTTAAATGTTCAACCAAACCCGATGCTTCAATGGTCGCACAAAGGTTTTGCACTGATAGAGCAAATGCTACTATTGTTTCCAGCTTCTCAGCCTTTGGTGGTGATGTCGAACGAATCTTTAGCAGCTGGGTATGAATAATAATGTCCGGCCTTCCATACAGCATCTTCAGTGTTGCAATTATTTGATTGACGCAATTCGGTTGTATAAGCAGGCTTCTTACAGCTGAAAGTGCATCACCCTTAAGAACCCTGTTCAGCCTCACCAGGTTTTCTTCATCGGTATATGCGCAAAGTTCTGTACTTCTGTTGAAATCCGATATAAAAAGCGGCCATTCATCTGGGTTTCCTGCAAAGGGGTGTAAATCCCGTGACATCAATTGGCGCGCCGCTATTTGATTTCGAGATAAAACCGGGTATGTGGAGCTTTGTTGAACTGGATGTGTAAGTAAAGGCTGGTTTTGTTGAGGTATCGACTGTAGAGGCATAGAATTGGATGTAGCTTGAACGTTGGGCAATGTTGGACGTGGTTGGTGTTCGGTAGACGATGCTGGATGTTGATGGTGATCAAGAGTCAGTGCTGAATGTTGTTGATGTTCTAAACCTGGATACTTGGGTAGTTCTATTGAACCAGTTGAAGCTAGCAGCACATTAGCGTTGTGCAGAGAAGGAGCACTGAAGACTTGATGGTTTGGCGTTTGAATTTTGTGTCGTTCGTGTGAGCTGGTTGGTTGAAAAGGTGCTGTGTATGCGAAAGACTCGGAATTGGTTTGTGTCTTTGGTGGTGTCGCATTCAAATTCACCTGAGAAGTGGCATGACTTCCATATTGTTGTGTGGGAAGGTGACTGGGTAAATTTGATTGAACCATTTGTCCAACTGCCGTGGATTGTAGGCGATTCCATGCCGGGGCTTTCCTTAACCATTTACTGACCCTTAACTGCGATGTGTCATCATCGACCGTTGTCTCTTCTTCGCTATCAGTTAGTATTTTTTGAGATAAAATTTTATATTTCTTTGCGAGGTACTCTTCATCTCTTTTTTTTCTTCTTTCCATTTCCTCGGATTCTCGTTTCTCCATCAGCGTCCTTTCTTCTTCCAATTTTCGTAACTCCATCTCAACATGCCTTGACGAAGATGATTTCGAGGATCTTGAGCAGGTATGTGCATTCGAAGAGCGTCTTTGTTCCACAGATTTCATATTTAGTTTCGTTGAAACATCTAAATTTGCAGGAACGCGTGAAGAAGTTGATTTAAAGACAGCACCAGTGACTTCATTAGAATTGGTGACGTATGGCAAAGGAGGCGCAGAACCTGTGGCTATATTTTGTGGAATAAAAGGTTTTAAATTCATAAATTGAGTTTGGGCCGAATAAATGTCACGGCTGGTAACATTGTTGCCTAATGCCCAGCTAATTGTTTTATCGGAAGTGACAGCGTTTAAGGGATTGTTATTAACTACGCCATCACAATTGTATTTATCACCTCCGCATGTATTTTCGACGCCCAAACGTTGTATATTATTCGGCACACGGTTGTTGTACAATTCTACGGTAGGGTTGGCATTAATTGGCATACCAGTAGTGACATTGTTGGTGGCAGACAATACAGAGTTTGTGGTAGTGTTGGCGGAGTTAGCAGAGCTGGTGGCAGAGTTAGCATAGAAGCCCGAGATGGCAGATGGAATGGCATAGTTGGCAGAGGTAGCAGAGTTGTTGGCACAGTTGGCAGAGGAAAAGGCAGAGTCGTCAGAGTTAGAAAAATTAACTGCACAATTGACAGAAGAGGGTGCGTTGTAATCAGAAATATGAAACATCCCGGTAGCAACTAAATTGGTAACAGAATTGGCAGACGTTGCTATGGGTAATGTGACACCGTTTTGCATCCCAGTTGTGCCCAAATTCA
The DNA here is from genome assembly GCA_951217065.1 of Baccha elongata. Taxonomy (NCBI): domain Eukaryota; kingdom Metazoa; phylum Arthropoda; class Insecta; order Diptera; family Syrphidae; genus Baccha; species Baccha elongata. Next base: position 84,314,948 of record OX578274.1, read on the forward strand.
TTGGGCATTTAGGAGCAGGTGTCACTGTTTGTATGTTGATGTTTGGTATACTGGAAGCGACTGAATTGACTGCAGAATTGGCAGAAGTTCTTCCTTTTGGTTCGTCTGCAGCAAATACATGGGAGGCGGCATTGGCCGCAGCAATGCTGGCAGACACGTTCGTCAAAGAACAGTTAGAATATGTGCCAAGAAGCATGGTAGGCATGGCACATACACTCGTGGTAGCAATCTGCGTAAATGGCTTTGCTGTAGCACTGGTTTTTGTGGGTATCGTGCTTTTATTTTGGCAATTTGCATTATTCACAACAGATGCTGAAGGGTATTTATCAAAACTACTGGATAATGAAAAATTCTTACCTGCACAATTTTGACAAACCCAATTCTCATTGCTGATCCGGCTGTCCACGTTGGCACAGGAAAAGTGATGCCATCCAAGGCATTCGTCACACTGTACCATGTTGTCGACCGAATCTGGGTCATCGCAGGAGCAGCAGTTGAATGAATCTGATGGGTTTTCTGTCGGTGTTTCTGTTGATGATCCAGTTTGTCCAAATGCTGGTGATGATGTAGGCTTAGGTGGCATGTTAGTAGCGGCAACGTGGTGCTTCCAAAATGTCTTTTATACGGCAATTTAAGTTTAAAAGATACGGAACACTATTTAAGTTTGAAAAGCATAAATTGTTTTTTAATTTATTTCACAAATTGTTTTTCAAATTGACTGGAAATTAGCCAATTGTTTTGTAATTTGTTGCGGCTTGGCAACAACCGGTAGTTTCAGCGGTGCTTTTGGCAAACAAATTGCGGCACTTATAGCTGAACCGGTACTTGGCTGGCAGACTTGCTGTAAATTCCCTCGATGAAATTGCAAATAAAACGGCAATATATTCAGTTGTGGTGGTGAATTACAAAACCTTTAAATTTATTGAAATTCATTATTATAAACGCTTTGCTTATTTTAAAATCTACTTACAATGTCTTTTATAATATTTGATGATGATTATAATTTATTTGAATAAATTTTTCAATTTGCTTTTTTTTAGCTTCTAAAATTTACCGTGCTTACGCTTTTATATTAAGATCAAGAATAATTAACGCTTAGAGCTTTCTAGAAGCATTTGACATCTAAAGTGTAGCCGTTAGCCAAGAAGAGTTGTACTACAAAGTTCGGCTACAAAATATTTAAAGGATCTGTTTGTTTGATAAATTATTTGGGTTAAAGCGCAATGTAGCGTCAGACAGACAGGCTTGTTCTTAACAATACGAAAGGGCATTAAACATAAAGTTATATACAATAGTGAAGTGCAAAGATTCGGGTTGCTAGAAGCCTGCATCGTTTGCATTCCTCTCCAGCAGGGGAAAAGAATGTACGCAATCGCGGTGTACGCACCTGACGCACCTCAGCAAGCTAATTTTATCGCAGAGCTCGAAAAACTTTTCGAATGCTTAAGACTGAACTTGGATGAGAATTATTATCTCATGGCAGGGGACTTAAACGCCAAACATGTAGATTGGAGAAACCAAATACAAAATCCTAGAGGGAACCATCTTTTTAATTGGATGGGTCGATACAGTGTTGAGTGTAGGATCAAACTTCTGGCTATAGATAGACCGTCATTTCCGAGAAGTGGTAGTTTTCTGGATCTTTTACTGCTTGATACACGACTTATTATAACTGACGCAACAAATCAACATACAAGAAACTGTTTACGAACGATTGAATACGACAGTGATCACTGCGGACTTGCCACCGTAATACAGCTTCCGAGCGAACTTGTGGAGTTGGATGAGTATGTGCCTGTACACTCTTACAATTTCAGTAAGACGCGCTGGCCACGCTTCTCCAACGCCTTGGCAAGAGAAATACGTTCCGATGACATTTCTCCACCAAATGACAGGAACCTGACGAACGTCGAGATCGACGGGTACCTGACTCAAATGGATACGACTATAAAACGAACAATGGACAGAACAATCCCAAAATATAAGGAACAAGACCCTACTGGTTTATACAAGAACGCGACAATCGACGCACTACACCGACAAAATAGTGGACTGCTGACTAGATTGAAACTTCTGTACAGACGTTTCACGGACACACGTGATCTGGAGATTAGGACATTGAAGTCGTCGATCAAAAACATTAACGTTCTGATTAGACAAAACTATAGATTATCTATTAATTCATATTGGGATAACAGAATTCGGGCCGTTAATTCTAGCGACCCTAGTATGTTTCCCCAAATATATAAGATATTTAGAAGAAATGATCAAAACGATCTTCCATGTCTTAAACTCCAGAGGACAACAGATAACGAAGACGTACTAACGATTGCGGGAATTGATCCGGAAGGTGCCGTTTTCGATGATAATTATTATATGATAGAAGATCCTCAGGAAAAGGTAGAGGCTGTAGGGGCTGCTTTTCAGTAAGTGTATAAGGTGAATGCTAGCATTCGTCCGAATCATGACCTGGAGAACAGAGCCTTACTGCACAACTTCTACCTTGGAAATAATATAACGCAATGGCGATCTGAGAATACTGGTTTCACCGGGTTCAATGACGAAAACTTGGCAAACGCCACCATCGCCGAGCGAAATGGACCCAGTTCATTTTTAATCTCGAAGGTAGAACTTCAGTTAATTTTTCAAACATTAAAGAAAAAGAAATCTGCGGGGGTCGATGGTATACCCAACATTGTGTTACGACATCTCCCTGAGGAAGCCATAGACATTTATACCACACTGTTCAACAACGCACTGAATAATGCATATTATCCAGTGAGTTGGAAGACAGCTGTGGTCCATCCTCTCCCCAAAAAGGGAAAGGACAGCTCCAATCCGGCAAATCTTCGGTCGATAAGTCTTCTTTCAAGTATCAGTAAAGTATTCGAAAAGATTCTCAATAGAGCTCTGTTCAAGTGGGCTGAGGACAAGAATATTATTCCAGACCATCAGTTTGGCTTTAAGGCGGGACATGACACTATTCATGCCGCGTCTAAGTTAGTTTCTGATGTTCAATGGAACAAAGCGAAAAATCAATGCACGGGTGCCGTTCTTGTTGATTTAGAGAAGGCTTTCGACACCGTATGGTTAGAGGGTCTTTATCTGAAATTAACTAGATTTGGCATAAGTAAACCACTGTTATATATGCTTCATGACATGCTCAATGGTAGAAAGTTTGTTGTCAAAAGTGGTAATGTAACTTCCGCCACAAATTTTGATATCAAAAACGGTCTACAGCAAGGAGCTGTGAACTCGCCGATTCTTTTTAGTATTTACACCAGCGATCTGATGGGTAGTCTTACTCATGCAATTGCGTATGCCGATGACCTTGTAGCGTACAGGACGGGTCCAAAAGTTGAAGTCATCAGAATTCTCTTGCAGCGTGACTTCGACAAGATTCAGCGATATTGTGATGACTGGAAGTTAAAAATTAACTTTCAGAAATCAGAAACTATCCTGTTAAGAACCCCTTTGTCTAAGGCTACAAGAAAGAACTGGAGAAATCTAGTGATCGTTGGACCAAGTGGACATGCACTGGCGAGTAAAGATGTGGTAAAGTACCTTGGTATCTGGCTAGATCAGTATCTATATTTTAATCGACATATAGATGCTGCTCTGGCCAGAGCGTTTGCTCTGACAAGACGGTTGTTTTATAGCAGCCGCCTTGAAAACAGGGTAAAGGTGATTTGCTACATGGCCCTCATCCGGCCGATGATTGCCCATGGGTGCAATGTGTGGTTTAACGCTGCCCCATCTCAAATGGAAAAGATTCGGGTGTTTGAGAGGCAGTGTCTTAGGACCTGTCTTGGATTACACAGAACACCAGAGTCGGAGTACAAACATTATTATGCCAACGAGGTCTTATACAACGGGGCCAATATAAACAGGATAGATAACTTTTTAATTAAGCTGATTCGGGGTCACATTGCAAGAGCGATGACCTCAGCCAACGGACTTATTTTCGGGGCTTACTACCCTAATGATGAATATAGTGAGAGCGTTCGTCTTAACGGTTTCATCCCGCCCGAGACATTCCTCTATTTAGACAGTTGGGGGCTGATACAGGATAGATTGGCGGTTCCGTTAATCTACCACGTCGGCCGTAGAACTGTGGATCGGCGACTCCTGTATGATCGAGACGTCGGCTCTGGGAACGGAGCAGAGCGTCTGCGGTTCAGTAGAGCTGTGCCCCTTCGGAACAGAAAGGACTTGGTTAAGCAAGTAAAACAATTCTGGTGGTTGGGGGACCACTTTGATATTGATGGTTGACCAAAGTTGTTGCCTAGGCCGACCTGTGTATTTTTAGGTATCAATAGGTTTATTTAAGTAGGACAGTGGTGGCACCAAAAAAATTATAAAAACAAAAAACTGCATTGCTCTTGTGGATATGTGCATTTGGCACTAATACATATGTATATATATTCATATATGCATATGTATAGGTGTGTGTGCATTTGCATAAGCTGCTGCGGAAAAAAAAATGCTGCTGGTGGCTGTTCTAGTTTTAAGTTATTTTAAGTATTTTTAAGTAGTTTTAAGTTATTTACGTATATTCATTACGTATATTTTAGTTTTACTTAGGTTAATTTAGTTTTATTTAGGTAAAGGGTAGTTTTAAGTTTTATATAAAAATGTCAAAGGAAAACGAGTTTTAAAGAATTTCTCGTTTAGTTTTAAATAATATTGAATTTTAATATAAGTTAGTCTTTACGCCGAAAGGCATTTTTTAAATATAGTTATAGTATAATTTAGAGCGCCCGCATATGGCCAGTAAGTAACTTAAGTTTTTCTGTAAGCTAGTTTTTAAGGTTTTTGTCTAGCATTTAAGTAGTTATAAGTTAAATTGAAAATAAAAATTGAATTAAAAAAAAAAAAAAAAAAAAAAAGTATGTCGGACTTTCACGCCGGAGGTCTGGGTTGGAGCCCAGCTTCCAGCTTCGAGAACATCTAATGTTTTCCTCTTGCGAGGAAGTGACAAATTCTCCAAGAATATCATTGTCATGAAAAGTGCATCTCACCTTAGTCGTTCGGATTCGACGTAAAATTGTAGGTCCCCTAAAATCCTGTAGAACTAACAACACACAAAAGGATTGGTTGAGAGTTATAAGTCACTAGGCCGTGGTTCTATGGAACTGTCAGTGCCACTAAATTTGTTTCTTCTTTTTCTTTCATCTTTCTAAGTTCAGTCTGTTTGAATACATTTAGTTCAGACTTTTATTTAGATAATTTCGTTAGAGGTGCTATCTACCTCTTCGAAACCGGGTCAAATCGAAGAGTAACCTGACCTTATCTGTGTACAGGGGGTGATACGCAGACGGACTTTTCCTTTCCCCATACTCGTGGGAACAAAAATGAACAACACACAAAAAAACAAAACAAAAAAAAAGGGGACGACGTGCAAGAATCGGGCACGAAACCAAAGCAGGAGGTACTGTTCAGGCTGACATTCAAACAGCATCGCTGAAGTACGGCCCGAATAGAGTACGTAACGCCAGAAGAACGCTCCAACGCCTCAAGGGTATAGAACCCAGCTCCTTAACGGAAAGACAACAAATATCGTTAGCTAGAGCTAGAGAAACCCTAGATAATATGCCGTCCTGCAGTAGGGAACCCGCAAGGAAGCTTGGAGGGAAAGGGAATGGCAAAGCTCAACCCTCGCCTTTGGCATCAGCAAAATCAAGTTAACACGGGACCGAAGCCAGTTGCGGTTTCTGTAAAAAGATTTAGGCATGACGACACATTCTCTCCTCCACCCAAATAAAACAAAAAACCAAGAACTATATCCAATGTGGTCAGAGACAGTCACCGGGTCGCAGTTGTTGACTATGGTAATCCAGAACGGAGGCTGACAGATGACCAATGGAGATTAATTGAAGTCAGAATCCTGGATGGGGTGAATGACTCGTACAAAGTGGCTGGGCATATCTCGCACTTTGGACAGCTTACATCTCTAGAATTCGCCAAACCTAAGGGTCGTCTATTCCTTCCCAACCCTTATCTGCCGAAAGAAAGAGTGCAACTCAACATCCAAAACCTCAACCCGGAACTTTTAAGTAAGGACTGGCAGGTGGAGGAAATAGGGTCGCACAATGATAAAGGCATGGAGATTGTGGTGAGGGAAAAAGTGGGTCACAGATCCATGCCACTACTGCGAAAATGTGGCTACTAAATACGCGTCGGCATCACCCGATGCAAGATAAGACCATTTGTGACGGTGTACAAGAAGAAAAGCGGGGAAACGACTAGCCGGCATGAAGATGCGCCAAATTAATCTTCATCACAGCAAAGCCACTAGCGCCAACCTTGTACATGCTATGACAAGCGGCAATATTGATCTAGCTCTGGTGCAAGAACCTTGGGTAGTTCGAGGTCAAGTACGAGGGCTTAGATCGAAAGACCTGGTAACGTATGCCTTTCCACAGAAAAATTAATGTACAGTTCGAACTTGCATTGTAGCTTAAAGTCAGGTTAACCTATTTCTTTTATCCACCCACAGCAATATTGAGCAGACCGCTGTAAAATGCGAACGACAGAATCGCTATCCAATCGTCTTCGCATCAATCTACATGCCACATGGGACGGACGATCCCCCCAACGAAATGACGAAGGAGCTTGTCAGCTTGTCAAAAAAGCTCGAGATGATAGATGGGACCTTATCCTCGGATGTGATGCTAACTCTGTAATGTTCGCCAGCCAGGTTCTTATAGTTTTGTTCAGTACACAGACTTTCTCCGGCGAGTAGCCAAATAAAGATTGACCCAAAAGCAATACTGCTCTGTAGGACGTCTGAGTATTAACGGCAACTAATCGAACCTCCAGCGAGTTGCTATATAAAGAAACACGATTAGATTTGTTTGGCTTCAGAATCTGAAGTGAAGTAATAACTTTTTATTCTGTCTATTTATACATAATTGGTTTACTTTGTTGTTATCCAACCATACTTGGATAATCGATAACGTTCTATCGATTTTCCCCAAATATGCACAATCAGCATTTGACCATACCATGCACTTTCAATTGGTTTTGGGCTAGCCTGCTTATGATGCACAATTTACTGCCATAAGCCATAAGCCAGCGACCCTTTGAATTTGTATACAAAATACCTGTGCTTAGTGCAATAAGTATTTTGTATATCTTGTTATTGTCTATAGCTTGTGCACAGGGGAAAATGCTTTCAAATTATCAAAGCAGGTTGAATACCCTATTAATTGTTTTTGCTGCGACAATTTGTTAAGTGAGCGCTGGTGCAATCTTTCACAACTCGCATCATGTACAATGGGGTAGTACAAACACCAACCCACGAGATGAGTCAATTCTTGAATTTATTATAGAACATAATTTAGTTATAGGAAACATAGGCAACGAACTAACATTCGTTTCTAGAAATAGTTGGGAAGTGCTAGACATAATCCTTATTAACAACTCTAACTCTTTTTCGTTAAGTGGCTGGAAAGTACCTACTGAACCTTCCTTTTCTGACCACAGAAGTTTGAAATTGGAGATAATATAAAACAAAAAGAACCATTAAGAAATCCCAGAAAAACTAACTGGGATCTTTTTGTCACAAAAGTAGTGGAGAAACAAGACATATTACAAGGCCTGAATTATGAGTCACCTAAAGATATTTACAATACGGTTGAGACACTGAACCTGATTCTCAAAAGCGCATACGAAACATCATGCCCCGTAATAGCTCCGAGTACAAAAACATCACCCCATTGGTGGAATAAAAAGTTGCAACATCTAAGAAAAGGAGCAAGAAAACTCTTCAATGCCGCAAAAAGAAGCAATGCAGAGTCCGATTGGGACCTCTTCAAAGAAGGTCAAAGGAAGTTCAAAAATGCAACCCAAAGTGCAAAACGAACATCTTGGAGGACTTTCTGCAATGGCATTGAGGGATACCCTGAATCAGCAATACTGAGAAAAGTCCTCTCAAAGGAACCGGTAACCCCTGGCTATCTTATAGATAAAAGTGGCAGTGGACTCAATCCTGCACCGAAACAATAGAACTTCTACTAAATACACACTTCCCTGGGTGTGTTAAGACGCAGCCCGAACCGGGCACAGATGCCAATTAATAGGAATAGAGTGGGTAATTGACTCCTTCTCCTCATACAAATCACCAGGCATTGATGGTATTAATCCAATAATGCTTCAAAAGGTAAAGCACCTGTTAATAACAGTGTTAAAAGAACTATTCATGCGATGTATTATGTACACACTTATATCCGCAACTTGGCGAGAAGTCAAAGTTGTATTTATACCCAAAGCCGGTAAACCAACTCATACTACACCAAAAGATTTCAGACCAATAAGCCTAACATCGTTTGTGCTTAAAACATTCGAGAAACTACTCAATGTATTTGTACGTAGCATGCTTAATCCAGGAACCTTATCCCAGAACCAGTATGCGTACATGAAAGGAAAAAGTGTTGAAACTGCCCTTCATGCAGTGGTCAGTACTATAGGCAAATCACTCGATCAAAAAGAATACACATTAGCAGCCTTTCTCGATATTGAAGGCGCTTTCAACAATGTTGAGGCTAGTGCTATAGAAAGAAACTTAATAAGCATGAACATTGACAACAGTATTACTCAAATAATACTAAGCCTATTAAACAAAAGGAAGGTAAACACCTCCCTCGCTAACACAGACTGAAAATGGCTGCCTCAAGAGGTACACCCCTAGGCGGGGTTATTTCACTACTGCTGTGGATATTAGTTGTGAATGAGGTCTTAGTACTGCTTAATAATAATGGGATAAAAGTCATTGCCTACGCAGATGACCTGGTCATAATTGCCACGGGGAAATTATTAGACACCATCAGTGATATCCTCCAAAGAGCTATCAACATACTGAAAAAATGTGTCCAAAAATGCGGCTTAGGTATTAATCCCCAAAAAAAAACAGAATTAGTTCTATTCACGAACAAACGAATAATTCCACAACTCCATTTTCCCTCAATTGAAGGCACACCCCTCAAGTTATCCGAAAGCGTGAAATACCTGGGAATCATACTTGATAGGAAATTGAACTGGAAAACGAACGTCCAAGAAAGAGTCAAAAAGGCATCCATCGTATTCTACTCATGCAGCAGAATTTTTGGGAAAAACTGGGGCCCAAAACCCAAGGTAATTCTATGGATGTACACTTCGATAGTGAGACCGATACTGACGTATGGATGCTTAGTTTGGTGGAAAGCCACAAAGCTACAAACCTTAAGGCATTGACTAACATCCAGAGACTTGCATGCATTGGATCAACCAGTGCCTTGCTCACGACACCCACGGCGGGCTTAGAAACCATACTTAACCTTCTGCCACTTGACCTTTATATGCAGGAAACTGCAGCAAAAAGCGCTCTCAGGATTAGCCAATCTAATCTATGGAGATCCAGTTTAACTGGACACTCTGAAATTTTGAACATCCACACAGGAACAAATGTAGAGTCTGACTACATACATAGTTCCCTTTGCAGATTTTGAAAGGCCATTCCAATGCTTGTTCCCAAGTAGAGAGGAGTGGATTAATAATGAAGTTTTACAACCTACAAACAAATCCATCTTTACAGACGGCTCAAAAATGGATATAGGTACTGGGGCTGGCTTCTTCTCAGAAGCTCTGAATATAGAAGGCTCAATCAGATTTCAAAATAACAGCAGTGTATTCCAAGCAGAGGTTCTAGCAGTAACGAAAGCTGCCAGAGTGGCATCAATGATGGCACTACCCCGAGAGGATATTACCATTCTCATCGATAGCCAGGCAGCGATAAAAGCAATTTCTGCTGTTGAAATAAAGTCCAAGCTTGTGAAAAGCTGTCGCGAAGAGCTTAAAGTTTTTGCCACACAGCATAATATAACACTCTTCTGGGCCACCGGTCACGCGGGCATCATGGGAAATGAAAAAGCCGATGAATTGGCAAGAAAAGGCTCAGCACTTAGCCTAGAACTCTCAAAAAGGAGCGTAAAACCACCGTTATGCGACCTCAAACTTAATATAATGTGTGAAATCCTGTCAAAAGTCAACTCGAGATGGGCAAACTTAAACACATGCGAGGTAGCTAGGAAACTGTGGACGCAGTACGATAAAAATAGAACGAATGCAATCATCCAAAAAGACAGGAAGTCAGTATCGACGTTGGTAGGTGATTTAATTGGCCATAACATGCTAAGATATCACGCCAAAAAACTACGTCTAACTGAAAATGATCTATGTAGAGGTTGCAGTGACGAGGAAGAACATGAGGATATAACCCACTACCTCTGTCACTGCCCCAGTCTCTGCCATCTAAGAAATAAAACTCTGGGAAAAATACTTCTTCGAAAGCATCAAAGAACTATCAGAGTGCCCAATAACAAATCTATATAGATTCGCAAGAGGAAACGGATGGTTAAAAACTCCGGGATGATACTAAGGAACTAAATATGGACTACGAGTATGGTAAGATGAGGAATTGGTAAACCCTCAAATGGTCATCACAATGGGTCTACATTGACCTAAGTGTGCGGGGGCTGAGCTATTGGCTCTCCTACAGTAACCCGCAAATCTAACCTAACCATCCTTTATACCAAAGCAAATAAAGGTAAGGCACATGTGTAGAAATGTTTAATCCAACAAATCGAGGTAAAAGGTATGTCTAAAGGAAAGCCTCCAATATATAGCGTATCTGGAAAAGTAGTTCTTCCAAAACCAGAATAAATTGTTGATAGAGCAGACCAGAACATCTTAAAAACCAAACAAAATCTTGTTGACCAGATTAACATACCTGCACGAAGTACGCTATTTACCAAAGTCGCTTTTAATGGGGCAAATGACTTCGTCATTCGGAAGAAACAGGTTTCACCTGTTGTCTTTTTGGACTCTCCCATCACCCAGTCAAGCGATAACTTTGCCAACGTTTCACTCCTGAACATTGACGAAAACCCAGGCGCTGGAAAGTCGGCTTGAGATGTTGCTCATTCTCTTCCATGTTTTTCGACGCCACACTTATGTCGTCTATATACGAAATCTATTATTTATATGATGTGACCTTTGGTTTATCAACTTTTTGAATTAGTAAGTGGGCTTCAGGTCAAAAAATGAAACAAAGTTAATTTGTCTTCGACGTTTCGTCCATGAATATGGACATCATCAGGAAAGATGTGCAATCTATATTTGTATACATAATTATTACTTACAATTCACAATATATTTAACATGAAAAAGAAGAAGACTTACAAATGTTACATTTATATTGCACTTTAAAATAAATATGTAAGCTGAACTTACAAGTAAAATCAAAACTTTATAATGAAATAAGAAACAAATAAAACACATATTCTCCTTGATTGTAGTTGTTAGCGAGCTTTTTTCCCTCTTTTCTCTAACAGATGTTTGTATTGTGGGCTAACGTTCTCCATATCTGTACGTCTGTTGATTGTATTGTCGGCATTAATGATGTGAAGAGTTTCAATTATCATTCTCTTATTTGGGTTCTCTTCGCGTTGTAAATTTTTTGTGTCGTCGTAGTTTGGGGAATGCTGAAGTGTGATGCAGTGTGCTGCCAGTGCTGTCTTCTGTGGTGCGTTGTTTTTAATGTCAGATTTGTGTCCTGATAATCTTTTTTTAAGTTTTTGTTTAGTTTTCCCTATATAAATTTGGTCGCAATTGTCGTTTTTTCCTCCTTTGCAGCTAATTTGGTATATTACATCAGAGTGTTCCATTCTATTCGTCTTTGCTTTTAGTTTTGTATACAGTTGTGATGCGGTATTTGTCGATTTCATTGCCATTTTGTATTTTTCGGTGTCGAATAATTTGGCAGTTTTAAACCTGTCAGCAACTTGTTTTACGTAGGTAAACGATTTGTAAATTATATTTTGTTCTTGTGGTTGGCTGTTTCTGTTTGCATGTTGTCCTATTAATTTTCTTATTATGTTTTCCGGAAAACCATTCTGCATTAATATATTCTTAATTCTTACTCGATTTTGTTTGTGGAATTCTACGTCACTTATTAGGAGTACTCGATTTATTAGATTTTTGGCAGTGTTGAATATGGTTTGTTTTGGATGTTGGGATCGGAAATTTATCAGTCTCCCTGACGACGTAGGTTTTTGATGCCAATCCCTTTTTAGAAGTTTTCCTTCTCGTATTACGACTGTGTCGAGGTAAGGCAATCTGTTATTTGTTTCAACCTCAACTGTAAACTGTATTTTTCCATGGAAGCTATTAAGGACGTTAAGTATTTGGTCGATTTCTCCCATTTTCACGATAGCAAATATGTCGTCCACGTACTTCGTCAGTATTTTTGGTTGGTTTATAAGTTGAGGAATGCATGTATTTAAAAGTTCCTCCAGAATAATGTCCGCTATTATTGGAGAAGCCGGATTTCCCATCGGCATACCATCTCTTTGTTGGTAGGTTTTGTTTCCATATACTAAATAATTGTTATCAATAATGCAGAAACGGATCATTTCAAAAAATTTGGTTTTTTTGATAGTAGTGTGTTCTTTTATTTTTTCCCAGTTGTTTGCAATCAGTTGTAGTGCCATTTTGATAGGTATATTTGTAAAAAGTGATATTACATCAAAAGACACTAGAACTTCATCATTTTCGATGTTAAGTTCACGAAGTTTTGCTTTAAACTCGGTCGAATCCTTAACATTATATTTGGAGTCTGAAGTTATGTTTTTTAATATACCAATGAGGTATTTAGCTAAGTTGTAACATGGAACTTTTACTGAGGAACATATTGGTCGTAGTGGCATTCCTGTCTTATGGATTTTCGGAAGACCGTAAATTCTGGGCGCTACAGGATTGTACGTCGTCATGTTTTGTTTTTGTCTATTGTCAATAATTTTACCATCAAATAGATATTTGACAAATTCATTATTGATTTCTTGAAGTTTGTTTGTTGGGTCTGTTCGTATTGGCCAATATACATTTCTGTCTTCCATCATTATTTTCATTTTCTCTTCATAGTCACACTTGTATATTACTACCGTAACGTTTCCTTTATCGGCCGAAACAACAAATATTTCTTTATGTTTTTGAAGAAACAGTTTTGTTTCGTTGAGTACGTTTGTTATATATTTGTTGAAATCGTTGAATTTTCTTTTTTCCATGCAGTTGTCTAATATGTTTGCAAACATGGCACGGGCTTTTTCTCTATCATCGTTGTTCATGATGGTTTGAATGCATTCCTCACCATCAGCAATAATTTTAAAAAGTGTATAAGAAGTGGAGTGAAGGAAGTGCGTATTTTGGACCAAGTGACAAAAGGTATCGGAGATATCGGAGGGCACACCGTGTAATGAAGCATTTTATCGCTCCATTACATTCCTATAAAAATCAAAAAAATCAAAAACAATCATTTTATATATTTGCCCCTAGCAGGTAGCACTGTCATCTGAAGCAGAAAATGATTTCATTTAAAAGCCTCAGATAAGCGACCGCAAGCTCCCATTAGGGTACTGCCGATAACAGAGCTCGTCACCAACTGATTAGAAATTATATTTTCTAGTGAAAGTAATACAAATACAATATTCGATGGTGGTGAATATAGTGAGAGAGAGGTGAATATAGTGAGCGAGAGGTGAATTTCTAATAAAAGAAAGTAAGGCAAATGGCGAAAGTAAGCCTGAACCAAGCAGAGGAACACAAAAAGGCAACGATCAGCGTACATCGATGGTGAATTTGTATAATAAAATGTGTGGTATTAAACCAAACAATAAAATGGACGCAATATGAGTCGATGAAGATGATATTGAATAATTCTTGATGTACGAACTTGAGTACACCGCCACCCGCACACTCCTCGTGCATAGACAAACGCCATATGAGTCGATGACGATGATATTAAATAATTCTTGCTGTACGTACTTGAATACACCGCCACCCGCACACTCCTCGTGCGTAGACAAATGCAATATGAGTCGATGACTATGATATTGAATAATTCTTACTGTACGTACTTGAATGCACCGCCACCCGCACACTCCTCGTGTATAGACAAAAATACTTTGCATTACTTAGAGCAAGAGGAACAAGGAAATATATGGACAATTACATGAAAAATTAAAGTTTGCAAAAATAAAATTAACAGGCACTTACAGTCAAAGACTTAACGAGAGGAGGCCGTTCATACAACAAAATCACTCCGAAACGTACCGAAGTATACCGTTGAAGTGTAATATCAGTATAAAAACCGAAAAGCCGAAATAATAGGAGTCAGTAAGACTTTATTAATTTAAACAGAGGGTAAGAACGTATAATAATTACGGTAGTAAATTTCCCCCACCAGTGGTAAGAAATTGCTATCTTTAAAGCCAGAAGAAATACTGTGGTTGCCAGTTGAAAAACTGTGGTTGCCAGTAGAAATACTGTGGTTGCCAGTAGAAATACTGAGGTTGCCAGTTGAAAAACTGAGGTTGCCAGTAGAAATACTGTGGTTGCCAGTAGAAATACTGTGGGTAATTTAACTCTTGCAAAGATTTCCCCCCACCAGCGGTAAGGGATCTCAAAGACAAATTACAATAAGCCAGTTAATAACTGTGGTTGCCAGTAGAAATACTGAGGTTGCCAGTTGAAAAACTGAGGTTGCCAGTAGAAATACTGTGGTTGCCAGTAGAAATACTGTGGTTGCCAGTAGAAATACTGAGGTTGCCAGTAGAAATACTGTGGTTGCCAGTAGAAATACTGAGATTGCCAGTTGAAAAACTGTGGTTGCCAGTAGAAATACTGTGGTTGCCAGTAGAAATACTGAGGTTGCCAGTTGAAAAACTGTGGTTGCCAGTAGAAATACTGTGGTTGCCAGTAGAAATACTGTGGTTGCCAGTAGAAATACTGTGGTTGCCAGTAGAAATACTGAGGTTGCCAGTAGAAATACTGTGGTTGCCAGTAGAAATACTGAGGTTGCCAGTTGAAAAACTGAGGTTGCCAGTAGAAATACTGTGGTTGCCAGTAGAAATACTGTGGTTGCCAGTAGAAATACTGAGGTTGCCAGTAGAAATACTGTGGTTGCCAGTAGAAATACTGTGGTTGCCAGTAGAAATACTGAGGTTGCCAGTAGAAATACTGTGGTTGCCAGTAGAAATACTGAGATTGCCAGTTAAAAAACTGTGGTTGCCAGTAGAAATACTGTGGTTGCCAGTAGAAATACTGAGGTTGCCAGTTGAAAAACTGTGGTTGCCAGTAGAAATACTGTGGTTGCCAGTAGAAATACTGTGGTTGCCAGTAGAAATACTGTGGTTGCCAGTAGAAATACTGTGGTTGCCAGTAGAAATACTGAGGTTGCCAGTAGAAATACTGTGGTTGCCAGTAGAAATACTGTGGTTGCCAGTAGAAATACTGTGGTTGCCAGTAGAAATACTGCAGTTCCAGCATCAATACAGTGGATGTTAGTCGAGACGATTGCCGAATCTACCATTACTATAATTTGAAGAAATATACAAGAAAGGAAGCACCAGAAGGAACCTTATTAAGGGAACAACAACCGACGTTGGACTCTAAAGAAACACTGGAAATTAACACCGAAAAACCGAAATTGGAGAAAATAAAAGCACATAGCCTAATAATCCAAACTTTAAAACTATAGAATTTAATTAAAATTTAATTATTTTTAATAATAAAACTATTTTCTTGATTGAATAAAGGAAAATCTTTGAAACTAAAGTTTTAGTGTACCTTCTTTAGTAAAACCCTGGACACCAGCGAGTATACCTCAGCCAGAGAAACCCAAGGTACATCACAAATTGGCGCCCGAGCAGGGACCTCTTCAAAGGTCCATTCCAGAAATAAACATCAAGAATTCAAACTGAACCGTTATCTGAAGATCTTAAACCAAACCGTTACCGAATAATAATCCTTATCAAGATTTCAAACTGAACCGTTACCTGAAGATCTTAAACCGAACCGTTCCCGAATAATAATCCTCATCAAGATTTCAAACTGAACCGTTACCTGAAGATCTTAAACCGAACCGTTACCGAATAATAATCCTCATCAAGATTTCAAACTGAACCGTTACCTGAAGATCTTAAACCGAACCGTTACCGAATAATAATCCTCATCAAGATTTCAAACTGAACCGTTACCTGAAGATCTTAAATCGAATCGTTACCGAATAATAATCCTCATCAAGATTTCAAACTGAACCGTTACCTGAAGATCTTAAACCGAACAGTTACCGAATAATAATCCTCATCAAGATTTCAAACTGAACCGTTACCTGAAGATCTTAAACCGAGCCATTACCGAATAATAATCCTCATCAAGATTTCAAACTGAACCGTTACCTGAAGATCTTAAACCGAACCGTTACCGAATAATAATCCTCATCAAGATTTCAAACTGAACCGTTACCTGAAGATCTTAAACCGAACCGTTACCGAATAATAATCCTCATCAAGATTTCAAACTGAACCGTTACCTGAAGATCTTAAATCGAATCGTTACCGAATAATAATCCTCATCAAGATTTCAAACTGAACCGTTGCCCGAAAATTAAAATAAAGATTCCAACTGAGATAAGAAATAAAACTTACAACAAGATGTCGGACTCTGAAGAAGGTTTTGATATCTTTGCCAGCATAGGAGCTATATACCTCCTTGATAAAACAGAGCTTAAAGAACGCATGGCGCGTTGCAAGCTTTACACCGAAGGGACCGTTGCCGACCTCCGCACTCGCTTCAGTGCTTACATTAAAGAGTCCAGATTGCGAAAGTCAACCCAAAATTTATGTGAAGAATTAGAGAAAGGCTCAGATGATAGAGTTTATTCCAAAGCGGATATTTCACAAACAAAAGAGAATATAGAAACAGAGAAGGGAGAACGTAGTACTAAGGCAAACATTAGTGAGCCCGTCACCTATACCAATGTGTATTATACGGTTCCTAATGCGCATTTCCAAGGGACGCCTGTGTTTACAACGGCTAAAGCACATACAAAACCTGCCCCAACTTATATGGCATCCTTATATCCCGCTCTGGCAGAATTTGATAGAATGACCAGACATCCTGACTACAGGGAATGGTATTATCCCCATGGAATGGACCCTCAAAATCAATATCCAACAGTAAGCTCAAATTCCCCTCATTCTTCAGGACGAAGCCAAGTACCAGTTAATTCCAATACAAATATTCCTTCAGGGATAACAGGGAAATCCCCTCTTAGTCGAGAAGCAGAAGTTATGAATGAAGTAAGAAAATGGGGGTTGAGATTCGACTCTTCAGGAAATGCACTGGAATTTATTAAACGTATAGAGGAACTGACCGATTGCTACCAGATCCAAACACATGAAATGCTCCGAACTTTCCCAGAAATTTTTAAAGGACCAGCTTTAGAATGGTATAGAATCAACCGTGAAAACTTTAAAACATGGCCAGATTTTTACCAGGCCTTCTTGGGATATTTTCTGCCTCCACGATTTATAAACAGACTGGAACACGAAATCTCAAAGAAAAGACAGGGTCCACACGAGAAGGCAAGAGATTTCATCCGTACGACACAATATTTAATTCACCAACACCCATCATTGTGTATTAGCAATTATATTGATAAAATTTACGATCGCCTTCGACCCGAATATCACTTATACATTCGTCGACGCGATTTTCAAACGTTGGAAGAATTGATGAATTTAGCTAATGAATATGAGTGTATCCAAAGCGAAAACCGAAACACGCCATCGAATACAACCAGACCACCGCCTCCCAGGGCATATCAAGCGCCAATACGGGATGAGCGAGCTCACCGATATATCCCAACGAATGAAAACTACGATCGAACCACTCATTGCTGGAACTGCAAACAGAGGGGGCATTC
Organism: Baccha elongata; assembly: GCA_951217065.1. Taxonomy (NCBI): domain Eukaryota; kingdom Metazoa; phylum Arthropoda; class Insecta; order Diptera; family Syrphidae; genus Baccha; species Baccha elongata. Next base: position 84,332,751 of record OX578274.1, read on the forward strand.
GAAGGCTAATTGTCGGCAGCCATTCCGTTTGTTCTGTTCGTTCTGTGGCAAAGATGGTCGCTTGACGAAAGAGTGTCCTTGTCAGACCCGGCATGTTTCCATCATCGCGTCGGAGACTGCAAAAGAGGGAATAATTATAGAAGAAATAAAGCCTAACAGCGAGGTGAAGCCTGAAGCGAAGTTATGTGTCACGGAGCAGGAAGTGAACAACCAAGATAAAACCGATCAACACAAACAAACCTTTGCCACCAGGATCGAAGATACGTCACGAGTAGCAGTGAAAGCAGTAAAAACTGCTGAAGTATGGGTAGATCCGCGCTGCTTCTTAACCATAAAGTTGAATGGCCAAACAATCAATGCTTTGCTCGATACCTGGGCGACTCAATCGTTCATTAGTACTAAGGTGCGACACCTACTCAAGAGACTCAAATCACCGGTGAGATATCAACGTAATGCAGTTCAACTAGCAGATGGTAGTCCCATATTTAGCCGAAAACACTACACAGTAACTCTGCAAGTAGAGAACCAGTCAATTCAAGGAGAAGTAACGCATTTGAAGCAGTTGAGTCAAGACGCAATAATTGGTATGGATGCACTACGAAAAATGGATTTCTCTATCAAATTAAATGGGAATGAGCTTATGTCAAATAAAGGTCCTCCAACCCTCAAAAGACAAAATCAGCTATGTGCTCTGGGCGGAAAACCTCTAACACTAGATCAACAAAAACTTTTGAGTGAATTACTTAACCGAGAACTGCCGAAATTTGAGCACCTCCCGAACACTACTAACGCCGCAGTTCATCATATCACCTTGAAAAGTAACCGACCTTTCAAACAAAGGTATTACCCGAAATCCGGCCATGCAGAAAATTATCGACGAAGAAGTAAACGATTTATTACGGGATGGAAAAATCGAGCCATCTAACAGCCCTTATAGTTCACCAATAGTACTTGTCAAAAAGAAAAATGGGACGTGGAGAGTTTGTGTGGATTACCGCCAACTAAATGAATTATCTGTAATGGATGCGTACCCTTTACCACAAATTTTGGCGATACTAGATAAATTAAGGCAGGCTTACTATATTTCAACAATCGATTTAAAACAAGGTTACTGGCAAATACCTTTGGACCAAGAGTCAAGACCAGCTACAGCGTTTACCGTACCAGGACATGGATTGCATCAATGGAAGGTCTTACCATGTGGGTTAAATTCGTCAGCTGCAACTTTTCAGAGGATGTTAGACTCTGTACTAGGACCTGACATGGATCCTCACGCGTTCGCGTATTTAGATATCATAATTATAAGCAAGACGTTTGACGAACATTTGATACACCTCCAAGAAGTATTTAATCGATTATTAAGAGCTCATCTAAGGATAAATAAGGAGAAATGCGAGTTTTGTAAATGCGAACTTAAATATCTAGGCCACGTAGTCAGTGATCAAGGTATAAGCACTGACCCGGACAAAGTTCAAGCAGTACAAGGATTAAATCCACCTAAGAATATACGGGAATTAAGGCGTGTTTTAGGCATAGCTTCATGGTACCGTCGATTCATCAAAAACTTTTCATTAATAGCTACACCGTTAACAAAACTTCTTAAAAAAAAAACAAAAATGGGAATGGGGTATCGCCCAAGACAAGGCCTTCAAGGAATTAAAAAACAAGCTAACAGAAGCTCCAGTACTAATGTGTCCTGATTTTCTTTACCTTTTACATTACAGACCGATGCTAGTAACTATGGGCTAGGAGTGGTCTTATCGCAAAATACAAAGGGACAAGAAAAGGTAATTGCATATGCAAGCCGGACTCTGACAGATCTAGAAAACAAATATTCAGTAACAGAAAAGGAATGCTTAGCCATTTTATGGGGAATACGAAAAATGAGGCCTTACTTAGAGGGCTATCACTTTAATGTAGTCACCGATCACCATTCATTAAAATGGTTACATTCCTTAGAGAACCCCTCTGGAAGACTAGCCCGCTGGGCGATTGAATTACAGCAATTTGATTTCGATATACAAAATAGGAAGGGTTGCATGAATGTCGTTGCGGATACGCTGTCCCGTGACCCGTTGCCAATATCAGAAAGCGAATTACTTACTATAACGGAGGAAACAGGAGACTGGGTTCAACGAAAAATACAGCTATTGGTCAAGAACCCTGAGAAGTACCCTGACTATCGCGTAGAGAATAATAGTTTATACCGGAAATTCATAGCTCACCCACTAGCCGACCGGAGCCACGAGTGGAAATTATGTGTCCCTTTGAAAGACCAATCAGTTATCTTAGTCGAGAACCATGACTTAATTACTGCCGGTCACCTAGGTATAGCAAAAACCGCATCTCGGATAATGCGCTTGTACTACTGGCCGGGAATGTTCCGGGATATTGCAAAACATGTCGGAAGATGCATATCTTGCAATAAATACAAAGTATCACAACAAAAGCCTAGCGGACTTATGCACTCGACTATAACGGAAAACCCTTGGGATACTATTTGCGCAGACTTCGTGGGACCTTTACCTCGTTCCATGAAAGGTAACACTATGATGTTGGTAATGGTAGACAAATTCACTAAATGGGTCGTAGCTGTTCCTCTCAGAGCAGCAACCGCGGCAAGCTTGATAAAAGCGATACGAGAGAGAGTGATATTCCAATATGGAATTCCGAAAGCATTTTTAACCGACAATGGCGCGCAATTCACGGGTCAACAATTCAAAACATTTTTGAACGAGTTGGGAATTAATCATATACTCACTGCGCCTTACACACCACAGGAAAACCCAACCGAACGAATCAATCGCGTAATTAAAACAATGATAGCTCAATACGTACAAGATAATCATAGAGCTTGGGATGAATACATACCGGAGTTGACATTCGCTATCAACACTAGCAAACATAACTCGACTGGATTTACCCCAGCTTTCCTTAATTTTGGTAGAGAGTTGAAATTACCTAGGGAACCAATACTACCTGAAGAACACAGCCGCACCGACCCTGAGGCTATAGTTATTAGAAGGGAAAGAATGGAGGCATTAAACCAACTAGTAGCAGACAATTTGACCTTCTCAAACCCAAGGCAAATATTATAATATGCGACGAAGGGCATGGAAACCAAACATAGGGGAACATGTGTACAAAAAATTAAGAGTTCTATCTTCCGCAGCAAACAAATTTACCGAAAAGTTAGCACCCCGTTACGATGGACCGTTTGAGGTGGTGAGATTAGAATCGCCAGTCATAGTAGCCATACGTAAGATAGGTGAGAGAGGCAATCGAAGAACTCCTGTTATCCGTGCACATGTACGTGACCTCAAGGGGTATAAAAGTGACCACACCGAAGAAGAGCTTTTCATTCCAAAGTTTAGTGCGACACAGAGCCAGCAAGGGAGAGCCAAGATGACCAGTCCGTTCGACAGAAAAGCCACTTGTCCACAACCAGTTACAACTGGAAGTAAGACAGAGCGAGGAGGAAGGGGCAACAAACTACACATTCAATCGGTAGTAGTCATCCCACCGCTGACAACGCAACGCTTAGAGAAGCTAAAGGAAGAAGGGACAAAAGCCAAGAAGTCGTCCAAAACAATTCCACCACCGACACCAAAGAGGTCAAAAAAAAGGAGCGGGTAAACAACCACGCAATGAGGAAACAAAGCCAATAGGAGCCAGAGCCAGCGTGCCACCGACCGACGCCATTGGAGCCGAGAATCAAATAAACAATGGTAATTCCTCCTTTAATTTTATTTCAGAGAATTCACCACTAGACGGCTATCTAGAGATACATGCGTATGATGATTTAATTGACCTAACCACGATACCGCCAACACCAACTTATAACCCGGAACCCATACAGCCGAACGGCAAAATACAACAAATACACCTCTGTACGATGGCAATGGATGCGCCTGCCCTAGTGGTTAAAAGGCATAGGAATAAAAAGGAAGTACTAGAAGATCCATTCTTGGGAATCGACGTAACTAGCCACAAACGATACAACCCAAAATTTCGGAGGCAAAGGCTAATCTTTCGTAGACGTTGGGGACATGTGCAGGCACAAATCAAAAAACCAGGGGTAGCCGATCTCCACTTCCAAGGACGCAGTAAGAGGGTAGAGTTTGTTACAAATACCCAATGATAAATAATACAAACAAAAAAAAAATATATATTGAATTAAGCCGAGTTGAAATTTTAAAGAAAGTGAATTAAATATAAAAAAAAAAAAAAAAAAAAAAATGATTACTATCTGCGTTATTATTATTAATTTATCTACTGGGAAGAAATTATATTTAGACGAGAAGGTTCTCGTCTCCGAAGAAAGAGGGGGATGTAATGAAGCATTTTATCGCTCCATTACATTCCTATAAAAATCAAAAAAATCAAAAACAATCATTTTATATATTTGCCCCTAGCAGGTAGCACTGTCATCTGAAGCAGAAAATGATTTCATTTAAAAGCCTCAGATAAGCGACCGCAAGCTCCCATTAGGGTATTGCCGATAACAGAGCTCGTCACCAACTGATTAGAAATTATATTTTCTAGTGAAAGTAATACAAATACAATATTTGATGGTGGTGAATATAGTGAAAGAGAGGTGAATATAGTGAGCGAGAGGTGAATTTCTAATAAAAGAAAGTAAGGCAAATGGCGAAAGTAAGCCTGAACCAAGCAGAGGAACACAAAAAGGCAACGATCAGCGTACATCGATGGTGAATTTGTATAATAAAATGTGTGGTATTAAACCAAACAATAAAATGGACGCAATATGAGTCGATGAAGATGATATTGAATAATTCTTGATGTACGAACTTGAGTACACCGCCACCCGCACACTCCTCGTGCATAGACAAACGCCATATGAGTCGATGACGATGATATTAAATAATTCTTGCTGTACGTACTTGAATACACCGCCACCCGCACACTCCTCGTGCGTAGACAAATGCAATATGAGTCGATGACTATGATATTGAATAAATCTTACTGTACGTACTTGAATGCACCGCCACCCGCACACTCCTCGTGTATAGACAAAAATACTTTGCATTACTTAGAGCAAGAGGAAGGGGAGTACCGGACAAGGAAATATATGGACAATTACATGAAAAAGTAAAGTTTGCAAAAATAAAATTAACAGGCACTTACAGTCAAAGACTTAACGAGAGGAGGCCGTTCATACAACAAAATCACTCCGAAACGTACCGAAGTATACCGTTGAAGTGTAATATCAGTATAAAAACCGAAAAGCCGAAATAATAGGAGTCAGTAAGACTTTATTAATTTAAACAGAGGGTAAGAACGTATAATAATTACGGTAGTAAATTTCCCCCACCAGTGGTAAGAAATTGCTATCTTTAAAGCCAGTAGAAATACTGTGGTTGCCAGTTGAAAAACTGTGGTTGCCAGTAGAAATACTGTGGTTGCCAGTAGAAATACTGAGGTTGCCAGTTGAAAAACTGAGGTTGCCAGTAAAAATACTGTGGTTGCCAGTAGAAATACTGTGGGTAATTTAACTCTTGCAAAGATTTCCCCCCACTAGCGGTAAGGGATCTCAAAGACAAATTACAATAAGCCAGTTTATAACTGTGGTTGCCAGTAGAAATACTGTGGTTGCCAGTAGAAATACTGAGGTTGCCAGTTGAAAAACTGAGGTTGCCAGTAGAAATACTGTGGTTGCCAGTAGAAATACTGTGGTTGCCAGTAGAAATACTGAGGTTGCGAGTAGAAATACTGTGGTTGCCAGTAGAAATACTGAGATTGCCAGTTGAAAAACTGTGGTTGCCAGTAGAAATACTGTGGTTGCCAGTAGAAATACTGAGGTTGCCAGTTGAAAAACTGTGGTTGCCAGTAGAAATACTGTGGTTGCCAGTAGAAATACTGTGGTTGCCAGTAGAAATACTGTGGTTGCCAGTAGAAATACTGTGGTTGCCAGTAGAAATACTGTGGTTGCCAGTAGAAATACTGAGGTTGCCAGTTGAAAAACTGTGGTTGCCAGTAGAAATACTGTGGTTGCCAGTAGAAATACTGTGGTTGCCAGTAGAAATACTGTGGTTGCCAGTAGAAATACTGTGGTTGCCAGTAGAAATACTGAGGTTGCCAGTAGAAATACTGTGGTTGCCAGTAGAAATACTGTGGTTGCCAGTAGAAATACTGCAGTTCCAGCATCAATACAGTGGTTGTTAGTCGAGACGATGTTTGCCGAATCTACCGTTACTATAATTTGAAGAAATATACAAGAAAGGAAGCACCAGAAGGAACCTTATTAAGGGAACAACAACCAACGTTGGACTCTAAAGAAATACTGGAAATTAACACCGAAAAACCGAAATTGGAAAAAATAAAAGCACATAGCCTAATAATCCAAACTTTAAAACTATAGAATTTATTTAAAATTTAATTATTTTTAATAATAAAACTATTTTCTTGATTGAATAAAGGAAAATCTTTGAAACTAAAGTTTTAGTGTACCTTCTTTAGTAAAACCCTGGACACCAGCGAGTATACCTCAGCCAGAGAAACCCAAGGTACATCACAACCGAATAAATTAACATCTATTATTAACCATCCCGGTTAACTTAAAATGCAATGGCTTTCTATAACAGTATGAGGAATAACCATAACACCAAATTCTGCAATACACTTAAACAATACCGAAAGCTGAGCAACAAAAATGTCAAAACAACTGCGAGCAGAAATTTCCTTCTAAGATGCAGGAAGCTTGGATTGATACCAAACTTCATCGCCAACTCAACAACACATTTGGAAAAGATAATGCAACAGGATCTTGGTAAAACACATCCTTTATTTAAAACACTTGAAAAAACAAAATATAATTTCCATTGCAAAATTCTTAATATTTTGATATCTGCTAAACATCAGTGCATAACCTCCACGGTTAATAAAATAACACAAATAGATCGCTCAGTAAAATCAATTTTGACAGAAAACGAGCTTTCAACTTTTCTCTTCTATGAAGAAACTCATGCTAAAAATATTAAAATGACACTTGACAGATCACATGACAAAAAACTAACATCTCTTAAAGATAAGCTTAAAGAAAAATATGGAATACACACAAATGAAAAATGGTTTGTAAACAAAACCAGTGTTACCATACCAGATGATATTAAATACCTTTTGTCACTTGGTCCAAAATACGCACTTCCTTGTACGGTTCACTCCACTTCTAATACACTTTTTAAAATTATTGCTGATGGTGAGGAATGCATTCAAACCATCATGAACAACGATGATAGAGAAAAAGTCCGTGCCATGTTTGCAAACATATTAGACAACTGCATGGAAAAAAGAAAATTCAACGATTTCAACAAATATATAACAAACGTACTCAACGAAACAAAACTGTTTCTTCAAAAACATAAAGAAATATTTGTTGTTTCGGCCGATAAAGGAAACGTTACGGTAGTAATATACAAGTGTGACTATGAAGAGAAAATGAAAATAATGATGGAAGACAGAAATGTATATTGGCCAATACGAACAGACCCAACAAACAAACTTCAAGAAACCAATAATGAATTTGTCAAATATCTATTTGATGGTAAAATTATTGACAATAGACAAAAACAAAACATGACGACGTACAATCCTGTAGCGCCCAGAATTTACGGTCTTCCGAAAATCCATAAGACAGGAATGCCACTACGACCAATATGTTCCTCAGTAAAAGTTCCATGTTACAACTTAGCTAAATACCTCATTGGTATATTAAAAAACATAACTTCAGACTCCAAATATAACGTTAAGGATTCGACCGAGTTTAAAGCAAAACTTCGTGAACTTAACATCGAAAATGATGAAGTTCTAGTGTCTTTTGATGTAATATCACTTTTTACAAATATACCTCTCAAAATGGCACTACAACTGATTGCAAACAACTGGGAAAAAATAAAAGAACACACTACTATCAAAAAAACCAAATTTTTTGAAATGATCCGTTTCTGCATTATTGATAACAATTATTTAGTATATGGAATCAAAACCTACCAACAAAGAGATGGTATGCCGATAGGAAATCCAGCTTCTCCAATAATAGCGGACATTATTCTGGAGGAACTTTTAAATACATGCCTTCCTCAACTTATAAACCAACCAATAATAATGGGAGAATGGGAGAAATCGACCAAATACTTAACGTCCTTAATAGCTTCCATGAAAAAATACAGTTTACAGTTGAGGTTGAAACAAATAACAGATTGCCTTACCTCGACACAGTCGTAATACGAGAAGGAAAACTTCTAAAAAGGGATTGGCATCAAAAACCTACGTCGTCAGGGAGACTGATAAATTTCCGATCCCAACATCCAAAACAAAACATATTCAACACTGCCAAAAATCTAATAAATCGAGTACTCCTAATAAGTGACGTAGAATTCCACAAACAAAATCGAGTAAGAATTAAGAATATATTAATGCAGAATGGTTTTCCGGAAAACATAATAAGAAAATTAATAGGACAACATGCAAACAGAAACAGCCAACCACAAGAACAAAATATAATTTACAAATCGTTTACCTACGTAAAACAAGTTGCTGACAGGTTTAAAACTGCCAAATTATTCGACACCGAAAAATACAAAATGGCAATGAAATCGACAAATACCGCATCACAACTGTATACAAAACTAAAAGCAAAGACGAATAGAATGGAACACTCTGATGTAATATTAGCTGCAAAGGAGGAAAAAACGTCAATTGCGACCAAATTTATGTAGGGACAACTAAACAAAAACTTAAAAAAAGATTATCAGGACACAAATCTGACATTAAAAACAACGCACCACAGAAGACAGCACTGGCAGCACACTGCATCACACTTCAGCATTCCCCAAACTACGACGACACAAAAAATTTACAACGCGAAGAGAACCCAAATAAGAGAATGATAATTGAAACTCTTCACATCATTAATGCCGACAATACAATCAACAGACGTACAGATATGGAGAACGTTAGCCCACAATACAAACATCTGTTAGAGAAAAGAGGGAAAAAAGCTCGCTAACAACTACAATCAAGGAGAATATGTGTTTTATTTGTTTCTTATTTCATTATAAAGTTTTGATTTTACTTGTAAGTTCAGCTTACATATTTATTTTAAAGTGCAATATAAATGTAACATTTGTAAGTCTTCTTCTTTTTTATGTTAAATATATTGTGAATTATATACGAAATCTTCAAATTCCCTTATAACCTCATGCATGTGTCGCTGAAATGTCTGTGCCGCATTTCTTAACCCAAACATCATATACACAAATTTGAAAAATCCAAAGGGAGTCGTTATTACGGTTTTGGGCACATCGATCGGCTCGACAGGGATCTGATGAAAAGCTCTCTACAGGTCAATCGTTGAAAACATCGTCCTATCTTCCAGAATGTTACGGAAATCTTGCACAAATGGGATCGGGTACTTGTCTGCAATGGTGATGTTGTTTAAGGCGCGATAATCCCCACATGGACGCCACTCGCCGTTTTGTTTCATTTGCATGTGCAATGGGCTTGCCCAGTTGCTCTTGGATGGGCAGCAGATGCCTTGTTCCATTAAATACTGGAATTCTTTTTGTGCAGCTTTTAATTTAGCACCATGAAGACGACGTGGGCGGGAGAAAACCGGGGGGCCCTTTGTCTCAATGTGATGAGTTGTTGTCGATATACTCGCTGGTTTCTTGTGTGACTTTATAAAATATTCTTCAAACTCAGCCAGCAAATAAGTAAAAGATTGATTATTATCTAAAGCTTTAATATTTTTTCTTTACACTATCAGATCTATTTTCAAATGGAGCTTAAAGCAAGCATCAACATATGAAAGAAAGATTTGCCAACACATATAATGTGCCCCACTGGCTCATCACTTAGTGCAGGTGTTAGTTGTTAGTAAGCACAATGGTACAAAAACAAAAACACATGCACATAAATACAACATAAATACATTATTACAATACAACACAGAAACAATTATGATCGTGGAGCACTGGTTCTAAAGCGAGTTTTTAAAATATTTTTATTTAAATTAAAGTCTATAAGGCTCTCATTCAAGTTATAAAACTTACTCATCCGTGTGAGAGGCTCATGCATGCCATAATTAGTTCTGTGGAGTTCAATATGCAAAAGTTCAGATCTTCGTAGGTGGTAAGACCCTCCGCGGTAGTTTAAGCCAATAGAAGCTAACAGGTCCGAAGCATCAATTTGTCCGCTGATAAGTTGATGAAGAACAATTAAATCATTATTTACCCTTCGTTGGTGTAAAGATTGAATCTGCAAAAGCTGTATCCGATGTTCATAAGGTGGCAGATTATAACGATCGGCCCAAGGAAGGCCTTTAAGAGCAAAGCGAATAAACTTATGCTGCACTGATTCAATACGGTTCTTATGGATTTCATAAAAAGGAGTCCATACTTGTGAGGCATATTCAAGATGAGGCCTTACGTAGCAGTTGTACAATGAGAGAGTGACGTACGGATCGTGTAATTCTTTTGCCCACCGTTTTATGAATCCAAGCATAGAGTTCGCTTTATTTACAATAAAATTAATATGTTCAGAAAATTCTAGATTAGCACTAAAATTTACACCTAAGTCTTTGAAACTAACCACGCGACAGATTTTATTTTGAGATATACAATATTCAAAAAAACTTGAAGATCTTTTCTTTGAGAAGGTCATTGTTTGGCATTTTTTAGGGTTAAGAGTTAACCCGTTTTTATAACACCATTCACTGAAACTATTGACATCAGCCTGCAGAAGATTGTGGTCATTAGGAGATTTGATTGTTTTAAAAATTTTCATATCATCTGCAAATATGAGAATCTCACTAAAGCGTATACAAGATGAAACGTCATTTATAGCAAGAATGAATGAGAATGGGCCCAAATGACTTCCCTGGGGTACGCCTGAATGGGCAAAGAAAGTATTTGAAAGGGAGTTTCTAAATTTGACCTGGTAAGATCTATTTTCAAGGTACGATTTGATCCACGAAATAAAAAGAGTAGGGAAACCATACGCTTGGAGTTTAAAAACAATAATGTCATGGCTGAGTTGGTCAAATGCTTTAGATAAATCTGTGTATATGCAATCAACTTCATTACCTTTTTCTAATGCATTTGAACAATTATGCAAGAAGGTAAGAAGGTTTGTAACAGTAGACCTTTTCTGCACAAAGCCATGTTGCTGTTTACAAATAATGTTTTTACCAAAAAATGAAAGGCTTTCACATACAACCTGTTCAAAAAGCTTCGGAACACATGACAATTTAGAAATGGGTCTATAGTTATTAATGTCAAATTTATCACCCTTTTTAAAAACAGGAGTGAGAAATGATTTCTTCCAGAAGGACGGAAATTTTCCAGCTTTTAGAGAAAGCTCAAACAAAAATTGCAAGGGTTGCACTAATACATCACTACATTTTTTCAGAACAATTGGGGGTAAACCGTCAGGGCCATAAGAGTAATCGTCATTTAAAGATGACAAAAAATGAAAAACTCTATCTTGTTTCACAGGAATATTGTTAAAATTAACTTGCGGGTAGCTGTTCACGTCTTTAAAAAAATCTATATCAACACTTCTATGAGTATCAACAAATGAGTTACGAAAATTATTTGCAAACGCGTTGCAAATATCACTGGGATTTTGTACGGAAGTGTTCTCATATAAAAAAACTTGCTGGGAAGCCATCCGAATTTTTTTTCGAGTTAACAAAATGCCAAAAACTTTTAGGGTCCTGTTTAAAAGAAGCCCCCATTTCGTTAACGTAATTGGTGTACAACAATTTTGAAAGATTTTTAAATTCTTCAAATGAGGCAATATATTGTTCGAAAATTGTTGGAGAGAGGGTTTTTATATAAGCTTTCCATACTTTATTTCTCTTGTTTCGAAGAGATTTTAGCTCTTGTGTGTACCAAGGGTGACAAAGATTAGTGTTTTAGATATTTTTGTAGGTACACAATTATTTATACAGCTACTGATTATATTTACCTCATTAACGACAGAGCACGTGGTTTGTTTTTGATTCGATGTTTGTAGTGCTGTCTATCAGTCGATTTCGTTTGAGGTCAATTACGATTCCATAATAGGTAATTAAGTCTGCCCCAATGATCGGTGTCGTGACATCAGCTACGATAAACATCCACGTGTATGCTCTTCTCAAACCTAGATCCAGTGTTAGTCTTCTTTCTCCGTATGTTTTTATTGTGCTGCCGTTAGCCGTGTACAATGTGTTCTTTGATGGTGTAAATCGATCATTGTACGATGGAGCAGACATATCTGTTCTACAGATATGTCTGCTCCGCTGTCAATTAGAAATTTTTTCTTAGAAGATAATTCGTAAACAACTAATTTTAGTATCTGTTGACCAACTCGTTGTTTACTTGTTTAAGTTGGCCAACGAGAGTGCTTCTAGTTTTTGGAACCAGCAGTAGTTATCATTTCTACTTTGTCTTGACCGTGAATTGCGATTAGAAAAAGGACGGCGAGAACTAGAGCTTCTATTGCGATGATTTCTGTTGTCTCGTGGTTTTCGTATTGATTGATTTAACTGATGGCCAATCGCATGTATTTCTTGTTGCAGTTGTTGTAAAGAAAGTTCTTTTGAGGACGCTTGAGATTGTGATGCTTGGGCTGCATTTATTTCTGAAGTATGAGAAAAATCACCGACTTCCATGATTTTGTCAGCTAATTTAGACAGAGCCGTAAGATCTTCATTTGAAGCTTGCAGAATGGCACGTACTTGTTTAGGTAAACGTTGTAAAGACAAGGTTTTGAGAAACTCGTTGGCGATATGATTACCTCATAGCTCCTTGAGTTCATTAAGAAGCTGTGATGGTTTTTTATCGCCTAGGTCAACTTCAGACAGCATTTTTTTGATCTTGCGTTGTTCAGAATCTTCGAATCATTCTATGATCAAAGACTTTAAATTCTCGTACTTGTCTTCACTGGGTGGATTTAATACCGCATCAGAGACTTGAGTTAGTACTTGAGACTCTATGGCACCAATGATGGTGTTAAACTTGGAGGAGTCTTTGGTGATTTTTGCTGATCTGAACTATGCCTCGATTTGCGCGAACCGTATTTGTGACTTCTCGTGCCGGAATGGAAGTACTCGAATTGCAAATCGGGTAATCGTTTCACGCGCTTCTTCTGGACCATTATCGTGGTCGGTATATTGACTTTCGTTAACGTTAGCCTTTCCCTCAGCGTTCACCATTTTATTAATTTTGCGTGAACTGGGGTCACCAGTTTTGGGGATTTTGGTTTCCAAATAAATGAAATGCGCTTTCTTTTAAATAAAATACAATTTTTAATATTACAACTTACAGACTACTTACAAAGAAATTTAAGGTTTTGAGGATATTGATGAACGCACGAGGTGTTTGGCGAAAAGGAAGAAGGAAGATTGTGGTTAAGCCACGTCTATTTATATAATTCAATTTTAAAAGAAAACGGAAATAAAAGAAAAGTGTCAGATTTAGCAAAATGTGTGATGTACATTTAGAACAAATAGAAATTAATTTTGTCGTGAAGTTTTAGATGTCGCCACAGGAGTATAACCGGATGCCTATGGGTATAAAAAACTCGCCGCTACTTTCCAACGAACAATGAATAACGTTTTAATGGGTTTAATTGGGATAGAAAGTTATATTTTTGTTGATGAAATTATAGTTTTTGGACCTTCTTTGGACGAACGTAACAGAAAATTGCGAAATGTTCTAACAAGGCTATGGTGTAACAAACTGAAGCTGCAGCCGGACAAGTGAGAATAAAGAAAGCCAAAGTTATTAAAGTAGTTTGTAGATTTATTCCACAGTTTGCTCAAATAGCTAAACCATTAAATAACTTGTTAAAAATGTGAAGAAGCCTTTGTCATTCTAAAAAATAAATTAATTTCCTCACCAATACTAATATATCCAAATTTCGAGGAAAAATTTCTTATAACTACCGACGCAAGCGATTTTGCAATAGGAGCTGTGTTATCCCAAGATAAAAAAGGCCAAGTCAAGCCTATATGTATATTAAGTCAGCCGTACTCTAAATGTTGCCAAAACAAAGTATACCACTACCGAAAAGGAACTATTTGCAATAATATTTGCCGTCAAACAATTTCGTCCCTACGTTTACGGTAATAAATTTACAATTCTCACGGATCACAGATCGCTTCAATAGCTGTTAAATCTTAGAGATCCTACATCGAGATTGGCGCGATGGCGTGTTTCATTAGAGGAATATGAATATGAAATCTTATACAAGCCAGGCAAACTAAGTGCCAATGCTGACGCCCTTAGTCGAATACCAATTGAGCCAAACGATAAAATAATTGTACCTACGAGAAACAACGATTAGAAGAACCTACAAAAACAAATGGGATCCAATCACCCCAACGATCGCAAGACTATTTACAGAGTATTTCTAGCTTTATTTTAAAGGGAAAAATTGGTAATATACACCAGGATAAGATACTTTCATGTAAAAACATAATTTGGCTTTAATAGATTATCCAGGCTAGAAAATACAACAAGAATTAATACCAAACTTTATTAAACCAGATTTAGGTAAAAGCCTCAAAACTAACTTTTGTGTTGTAGTAACACTTCCTATACCCATCAAAGGTACTAACGAGGAACAAATCACAGAACGACTATAAAGAACGAGATACAAAATTCAAATCATAGAGCGATTGGTTTTTCACTACCAAATTTGGGTAACAACACCAAAAACTCAAAATTTTACTAGAAAAATGAAAAAGAAGATCTGCAGATTTATCTATATACTAACAAAAAAATCATTTTAAACGACACCCAACTTATAGAAAAAGCCATTTTTGATTATCATCACTGACCTTTTGGCGGTCATCAAGACGTGTCGCGAACCCTTAAACGAATAAGGCACAAGTACTACTGGTCTTATTGAGGAAAGACATACAAAAATGTTCATCTTGTCAATTTAACAAAAGTAAGAAGAATCCTTCAGTACCTATGAAAATAACGACAACTAGTTCACGCCTTTTTGAAAGAATACCCTTAAATATAGTTGGTCCTCTGCCAGTCATCATCATCATCATCGGCTCAACAACCGGGGTCCGGTCCTGGCCTCCTTCAACAAGTCTCTCCACCTATCCCGGTCTCGAGCCGACGCCATCCAGTTGCGCACCCCAAGGCTCCGGGCGTCCTGGTCTACGCCATCTCTCCAGCGCAAGCATGGTCTACCACGCTGTCGTCTGCCATAGAATGTACCACAAATAACTTTCCGAGCAGGTTCCTCTTCGCTCATGCGAGCTAGGTGCCCTGCCCAGCGAAGTCTACCGAGCCTAATTTTTGTCACGATATCTGCTTCAAGGTAGATTGCGTACAATTCATGATTGTACCGTCTCCGGAATCGTCCTTCCTCACATATGGGGCCAACAATTCTCCTTAAGACTTTTCTCTCGAACGCGGCTAAGAGGTCAGAGTGCCTTTTGCTAAGCACCCAAGTCTCGGACCCATATGTTAGTACTGGCAGGACCATGGTCCTGTACAGCAGTAGTTTTGAAGTTATGGTCAGATTTCTGGATTTGAAGAGCTTTGATAGACTGTAGTAGGCTCTGTTGGATTTGAGAAGCCGCCCGCGTATTTCTTCTTCTATATTGTTATCGGCTGCTACTATTGACCCAAGGTATTTAAAGGATTGCACCACTTAAATTCGTGCTCCGCTACCTTGATTGTTTGACCAACTGTTTCTCTCGCATTCGACGCCACCATGTACTTTGTTTAGCCTTCACTAATGTGCAGCCCCAGATTTTGTGCCGCCTGCTCGATCTGGATGAAGGAATCGTGTACAGCTTGCTCGGTTCTTCCGATGATGTCGATGTCGTCTGCGTAAGCCAGTATCTGGCTGGACCTGTTGACGATGGTCCCTCTTGTTGCCGTGCCAGAGTCACGGATTGCTTTCTCCAACGCCAGGTTGAAGAGGAGGCAGGCCAAACCATCCCCTTGTCGGAGTCCATTAAAGATGTTGATTGGTCTGGATAGCAATCCGGCTATTTTTACTTGTCTTGTTACGTTGGTCATGGTCAACCTACATAGTCGTGTCAATTTATTTGGGATGCCGAATTCTCTCATGGCTTTGTAAAGTTCTACCCTGGCTATGCTATCATAGGCGGCCTTAAAGTCTATAAACAGGTGGTATGTTGGGATGTTAAATTCTAGACATTTTTCCAGCGCCTGCCTAAGGGTAAAGATCTGATCAGTTGTTGATTTGCCTGGAATGAAACCACACTGATATTGTCCGATGATGGTTTTAGCGTATGGGGTTTTCCGGTCTTGTAGGATAGAGTAGGCGGTACTCAACAACGTGATACCTCTATAGTTGCTGCACGTTGTGACATCTCCTTTCTTATGTATGGGGCATATTATACCTTTTCGCCAGTCTTCTGGCATTTCTTCATGCTCCAACACGTGCACTATAATACCATGAATTGCCTGACGTAGAGCTGGCCCACCGTGTTGAAATAATTCGGCTGGTATACCATCAGCTCCCGGGGCTTTGTTTTTCTTTAGCCGGTCTAAAGCCTTCTCAACCTCTTCTATGCTTGGTGACAGACACATAGGGTATTCGTCTTGAAGCAGTGGATCTCCACTTCTGCAGTGAGTTGACCATTTAGCAATTCATTAAAGTACACTTCACATAGCTCCAGTATGCTTTGTGGATCGGTGATCAGATTTCCCTCTCCGTCCTTGCAGTATGTGCAGCGTGGTGTGTACTGCGTCATGTTTCGGACGGATTGGTAGAACTTCCGCGCCTGGTGCGGACCTCGCTCTCGGCTTTTTTCTATTTCACAGATTAAGTTCTTCTCCCAGGCTGATTTTTTCTGTCTGTGAAGCCGTTTTTCTATTCTTCTGAGCTCTTTATATTCTTCTTCGCGTGCCCGCGTTCTATGAGATTGTTGCATTGCTCGGTACGCAACATTCTTACGTTCAGTCGCTAGCTTGCATTCATCATCAAACCAGTCGTTCCGATTTCTACGACTGCTGCCTAAGATGGAGTTGGCAGTACTAATGACAGTATTCTTAAGGCGTGTCCACTTCTCATCTACGCCCAGCATACTGGCTCCAGGACTTACTCTCCCTAAATAAAGTGATTCTAGGGCGAGTCCTAACGCATTACCAAAGGTGTTACTGGCATTTTCATTGCGCAGGGCGGCCGTGTTGATTCGAACCTGATCGGCGGATGCAATACGTCTTCGCAAGGCAATCCGCCCTCCTAAGACCATACCAACAAGATAGTGATCCGAATCGATATTGGCGCCTCGGTACGTTCGTACCGTCATCAAGTTCGAGTAGTGGCGACGGTCTATCAACACGTGGTCTATTTGGTTACGAGTGACTCCATCAGGTGATACCCAGGTGGTTTTGTAGATATCTTTACGCGGGAACCTGGTACTCGCAACGACTATGTTTTTCGATGCTGCCAATTCTAAGACTCAAAGTCCATTGCCATTAGTGTTCTCATGCAAACTATGGGTGCCTGCGTAATGCCTGAATACCGGCTCCCGACCTATTTTAGAGTTCAAATCCCCAAATATGATTTTTACGTCATACCTTGGACAGGCATTGAGGGTCCTCTCGACTTGTTCGTAGTAAGTCTCTTTTTCTTCGTCTGAGGACTCCTCCGTAGGTCCGTGAACGTTAATGAGGCTGATGTTCGTAAATTTGCCTCGCACGCGAAGGGTGCATAGCCTTTCGCTTATAGCGTTAAAGCCGATGATGGTAGACTTCATTTTTTCGCTGACTAGGAAGCCTACCCCGAGCACATGGTGTTTTGTATGACAGCTGTAGTATACGTCATATTCTTTCTTCTGTAAAACACCATTCCCTGTCCATCAGCTGGCTGCTGAGCAGCTCGAGCTCTATAGAGCGATCGTACGTTCCATAAGAAAATTCGTAAATCGTTTTGCCGTTTTCGTTGCGTAGGTTGTCGTCGTGAGATCAGTCCGTTTCCGAGGCTTGTTGTCGGTCTCGTAATTCGAATTTTCACGGAACAAGGAATTAACCTGTTGCCAACCTGAGGAACTAGCCTGATCATATTAGCCAAACCTTTTTTTAAAAGGCTTGTTACTAGCGGCCGCCGCGAAGAGGCTATGATCACACTTCCATCAGTCCCGAATAGTTACGGCACGTGCATGTTTTCGTATGCTACATGTTATTCCCCCTATTCGTCTGATGGCTGACCGGTCCTCTGCCAGTAAGCTATAATAATCCAAAATATATAATAACATTTAAAGATGATCTCACTAAATTTTCAGGAGCCAGTTTTTTTCAGAAAATATAATATGCCGACACGGTTCTCCTACTGCACTATTGACTGACCAAGGTACTAATTTTCTAAGTACTATGTTTTAAAAATTATGCACCTTGTTAAAAATAAAAAAAAGCTTAGCACATCACCTTATCACCCTCAAAAAAATGGAGCACTTGAACGTAGCCATTAGAATCTCGACGAATATCTTCGATACTACGTCAATCGAGATCAATCAACATGGTATACATGGAATCCATATGCAATGTTCGTGTATAACACTTCTCTACATAGCAGTACAGGTTCCTAGCACATTCTCACAAAACCCAAAGACTATATATATTTATAAAAACTACGCTAACGAGCTCAAATCTAGATTGCGACACGGTTATCAAGTAGCAAAAAAAGCATTGGGAAAAAAGAAAATAATCTCAAAATCTCAGTATGACAAATCAGCCAAACCAAAAAATATTAATGTAGGAGAAATGGTTCTTTTAAAAAACCAAACAAGAACAAATAAATTTTCATCCCTTTGGGAAGGTCCATACGAGGTTCTTGAGATACTATCTAATGAAAATACTGTTCTCAAAATACACAAGAAAGCAAAAGCAGTTCATAACAATAATATTATGAAATTCATAGAATAAATTTGTAGAGTATAACTTTTCAAAAACAAATTTTAATTACCTCTATACCCTTTAAAAAAAACTACCAACTTTTCAAAGTTTTAACTTTTCCAACATCCGAGACGACTTCCTATACATTCAACCTAAGATGAGCTATATTATAGTAGACTTTGACAAAAAACATTTGTACAATCCTACTATTTACGAATTAGACAAATGCTCTAGACAAACAGACTATCTTTTATGTCCAATTACTCATCCACTTTACGACTTCAACTCGAATCAAGATCACTGCTAGATACAATTATTACGAAGAGACAGACACACAACCTTCGGCATGCCAAGTAAAACAATCGCCTTTATCCATATCTTCGATACAACTTTCCCAACCTCGCAAATGGTTGTTATCATCAAAAAATGAATATGTCATGTATGAAATTTGCGACCGACAAATAACGACACACATATTCCTGGGATCAGATATTATAGAATTCGTCGAGAAATGTTATTTACGTAGCAAAGAACTGATCGTATATGGCCAAGTTATTAAAGCAAGAGGAAGAAAAGGAAGAAAATGATTAAAAATAAACAAAGGAAAATGTATAGAAAATAAGAAAATTAGAACTTGTAAGCAAAATCAAGATCTATTTCTTAATACAACTTAATACGCGACGTCTATACATCTTTATTAAAATATACTATATTATATCAAAACGACATCTCATATTCCATTCTGAACATTCCCGATACCCACTTCAGTTAAAATAATAATAATTCATGCACTCAGAATGCATTCAATGAAATGCATATAATACAACGCTATAGATACCGCAATAAGCGCAGCCCAATTGTTCCATACCAAAATGCTATGAGACGGCGACTATGCATAAAATCCAAAGTCAAGTGCAATGTTTGAAATATAGGTATAGAGAGCAAGGGTGAATGGAATTTGTCAAAGGCTGGGTGTATGAACTATATCTAGAACCATTGACGATTTTTAGGCTGATGGGTTGATATTGGGCAATATTGTGCAATAAATTAATGACTAAATTGTTATTTGAATTATCGAAATGGGAAAATATCGATGACGAGTGCGTTTCATAGGAAGTGTATTTGGTGGAACATACGTGGTGGGGATGATGATCAATAGGATTTGAGGGTATAGAAATGGACATAAAACGAGTTGAAGAGTTAATAATACTTTCACTTAGGTCGCAGCCACGCCATAGACAGCTGGCCTTTTTGTCAACTTATATATTGTTTCAACAAAACAAAAAACATTAAAAACTAAAATAAAAAGCATTATATTTAACTCTCCCCGAACACACTCTTCTCCTAGTAAAATAGGAAAGCACGGTGTGCAGTGATCTCACTAAATTTGGGTAACAATAATATGAACAAGAAAAGATCACAGGCACAAAAACAGTATGTCAGGGTAGTCTTAACAGTTCTCTTGGGTTTCCCACGTTTTGGGAACAATATCAATATAGAAAGCTTGACATCTGTGACAGATTTTAGCCATTGATTCTATGATGGATTATGTAAGTGGTTATAAACACTGAATAAAACTAATATGCCAAAATTGGTTAGTTGTGGATTTATATGTAAATATTTCCTATCCTTTCCGTATACACGGTTGTTTTTTCATAAAATTATAAAGCGAAGATTTTACGGCCAATCATTCGCTTTCAGAATTCAATAGTTTGTAAAAACAAGGCTATTGCCTGCATTTGGTTATAAAAAAAATTCATATACATAGGATGGTTCTATTTAACACAAACGGTTCGTCTGTTGTTACGTGTCAACAGGCTCGCTGAAAGTGGTGGCGTGGACACATGCAGCGTAAAAAAAAGTAGGCCAATAAGGTGCCTATTTTTATGTTAATTCTTGTGGTCTTATTAATGTGTGGCTGATTCTTCTACCTGAGATCTCATTCTAATTAGTTAATATGTCAGGCCTTTACCAATTATATCACTGATTATATCAATAAAGTAAATAAAAACTATGAAATAAACTACAGATTAATTAAAAACGCTTATTAATTAAAAACGATTATTTTGTTTCTAACTCATGACTTAACTACACCATGGAATAAGAGATAAGTCACGAGTTAAAATTTCTTATTTATAAAACGAAATAAATAATGGAATAGTAAGTCCACAATCGTTAAGAAAATCTACTACAGTTCTATTACAATTGTTTGTTTATGGTCTGTAAGCAAGTGTTTCCACCTGAAGAACGTTATGTGTTTATTTCTTTGTATTTATTTTCAAAATGCCGATAAATAAGTTTTGGGTTCGTTTACAGACAGATGAATCGAAACTCTTATCAAAGGAAATACAAAATAATAATTTCTTGTGCGAAAAGGTTAAAATTTAAAACTAAAATTTTCACCGGAAGTTAAGACCCTTTTAATGATTATAATGACTAATCTTAATACGTCTGTGTCTCAGCAATCACTGAACCGATTTACACAGTTCAGATGTTATTAAATAGAGAAAATATCAAAGAAGGTCGTGGAAACTATATTTCTCGAAAAATACACTTTAAAAATTAATTTTTTCCAAAATTATAATAAAGAAGAAGAAAAAACGCGAGAAAATGCATTTGGCATGAATTTAACAAACATATTTTTGTTTAGTTTTATAGTATTCCTTTTTATATACAAATTGCACTTCATTTATATATTTTCGATGAAAAAATCAAAACAAAACGAAATGACACTTTTTAATCTTACACTATCGCTAAACCACGTACTTGGGTGGTGTAACTTAACTGACAGTCCAAAAAGCTATTCCCTGTTTATTAATAACGTTTTGACATTAGTTCCGGAGTTAACGATAACTCATTGATAAATCGCGTTTATTAATAAGGGTGATATGTTTATAAATATCACAGATAAATAAATTGCTAAATATATTAAAAAAATATCACAGATAAAATAAATAATTAATTAAACTATACTTATAATAATTAGGTACGGTGACTTAGATAAATATCACAGATAAAATAAGTAAAACTATCCGGTACCTGGACTAATAATAAATAAAATATCACAGATCATCAGCAAATAAATAAAAGATATATAGACTATAAATTAAATACACCAAAAATAAATAAACTATGCAATAATAAAATAAACAATGAAATCTGAAAAAAAAAATAATACTATCAGGTACCTTTTTACCACGGTTTTAAGCAACATCATCTAAGTGCGTTATTACACAATCACATTTAATTTATACATGGAGGTCTTAAAAGTGGAAGTGAGGTCTTAAAAGTGGAAGTGATAAAATGGCAGTTAGCTATCCAGGATTTAAAAGATAATTGTTTATTTTTCGATTTTACGTTGCACAAATGAAAACACAGCAAACCAAAGATAAAAAAATAGAAACAAAAAAAGCTCCACAAAACAACAACAACATTTGCTTTACACACTAATGCGAACCTCACTGATAGCAACTTCTTGTCAAATTCTATTTGACGGATGTAAAAGCTTATCCAGAGAAAAATGAGTAGATAAATATTTAAGATTTTGCAACGAGTTTATATATTTATCAATGGCTAGTGCCTATGCATGGATAAATCAATTGTTACTAATGTCAAAAAAATTTCGTGCAAGAGGGGCTTTATGAATTTTTTTCCAAGTTTGGCGTTGTAATTTTTTGCAGCATTACTTTGTTTCAAATTTATGCGCTATTTGGCCTTACTTATATTGCACTTCCCTTCTCGAATTATATATTTTTCTTAGTGATGTGAAAACTCGTATTTTGCTTAACCCGAGTTAACTCGAGTTAGAATTCAAGCAACTCGAGTTGGAAATCGAGTTGGCTAACTCGGTTTGTAATTATTTTTTAATATGATTTGCACTTGTTCAGTTTACTATATAAAACTTAACATACCTATAAAATAAATGTACCTAGGAACCTACTTCTACTTGCTTTTACATTTTGTTAAAAAACAATAATTTTTTTATCACTGTTAACAATCAAGATTTGCAAGCAAGCAGGAACTAAAATGCTACATTGCTAACGTGTTGGTTTTTTTGGTCACTACTCTAATTTTTGAAAGCACTGACTGGTTAACCCGTTTGGAAGCATTAGCTTGTGGTGAATAAATAGCAGTAGCGAAATAATAGCAGTTCACACCGTGTCACTTCAAAAACATAGAGAACAATTATGATACTAATTGTTTTCCATTATCTGAATGAACATATTCAGGAACACCAAACACATGAAATACACTTTCTTCTAAAAACTTCACTACCTCAGGTAATGTTGCTTTTTTGATTGCCTTTAAGAAGATACATTTGCTAAAATGAAAAAATAAATTGCCAAAAAAAAAGTTTTGTACACAATTTGTTAAATAAGGTATGTACTTTATAAAAGAATAAGTTTAAACTCAATTGTAATGTAAATCTGGAGAAAAAATTTAATAGAAAATAAGAATGTCAAACAATTTTTTACATAACGGTATTTTTCGATTAGGCAAACATTTAAGCAAAATTAAAAGTATTTTACACAGTTCAATATATTTTTTACTAGAAATCGAAGTTAATAGTAGAAAATGTTTGCCTAAAATATTTTATTTTCAATTTATTCTGTAACTAAGCAAGCAAAATATAACCAATTTTTATCATATTGAAGGTCCCAACATGCAATTTTTCCTCTGCAAAAGGCAGGAACTCTGTGAAATATTTTTTAAAAGTAAATCTAAGAATGTAGACTAAAAATTTTAAGATATTGAGTCATTTTTAGAGGAAAAAACAAACTGCCCTGATAATCATTTTTCAAAGCTTAAGAATGAATTAGTTCGTTTCAAATTTGAACTAAAATAGAAATGGAAGAAAAGTCACCGCACAAAGCTAGTGTTTCATAAAAATGAATCCCATTGGCTGCAAGAAAGGGTTAAATTTAAAATGTATTTACTACCCCCTGGAAGACCTCAGACTAGTTTTGATCAATTGAGCAAGCGAAGCAAGCGTGAAAGAATAGCGGGGCTTCGAAATACTTCAGCAGAAGAGCTTGTTTTCGCTGCTCAAATGAATTTTCGAGCTGCTGGTAACAAACAAAGTGCAGACTTTTTAGAAGAGTCCTTGTCGGCCCGACCTTATGCTTCAAAAAGTCCGACAACTTTGTTAACGCCTGGGCAAGCTTTATCCTTGCTTATAGAAGCGAAGCTCTCAAGTGATCAATATGAAACAATTAGAAAATATGCACCCCAAGTTCTGCCTTCTTACAAAGTTGTGCAAAAAGAAAAATCTAAATGCTACCCAATAAATCTGACTGTGGGTGAACAAACAGCTGAAGTGCCAATTCAAAAACTGCTTGATCACACTGTTGAACGACTTTCAGCATCACAAAAAGATGTTTTAAATAGTTCCAGCTTTAATGAGCTTACGCTTTATTCCAAGGTGGGTTTTGATGGTAGCTCAGGGCATAGCGAATACCATCAAAGGTTTATAAACACAACTGATGTTGATGACAAATTTGTATTTATAACTTGTTTAGTTCCAACTAAGCTAACCGACAATACAAATGTTTTCTGGAAGAACCCTTGTCCATCTTCACCTAGGTATTGCAGGCCTATAAAGATATCCTTCGAAAAGAGTCTGATGTGTTGGTTAGCAGAGAACACGAATGTATTCAATTACAAATAAACGAACTTCAGCCAACAAAATTAACATTTGAAAATTGTGAATACACAATCATCAGTTGATTGTTTCAATGGTTGATGGGAATCTATGCAATAGTCTGAGTGGTATACGATCTGCTCAAAGATGTTATCTTTGTGAGGCAACATCCAAAGATTTCAACAATATTGTAAAAATGGTGTCACTTCCTATCAATGAACAATTTTTATCATTTGGAATATCCATTTTGCATGCATGGATAAGAATGTTTGAATGCCTGCTTCACATAGCCTACAAATTGCATATAAAAGAATGGCGCTAGTCTAAAAGTACCGAAAATTCCGTGGAACTAAACAAGCAACGCATTCAAGACGCTTTTGAAAAAGAATTAGGCCAAGAAATCATCTCTCAAAGTGCTTTGCCCATTGGAGAATTAAGTGAAGAGGCATTAGAAGCCCGAAATATGGACTTCAAATTGTACCGAGAGCATTTCAGCCGCAAAACCTCACGAAAAGACACATTAACTGATATTATGAACAGAATATTAATATCTTCAGATCCTTTTGTTACAAACCAAAGAGTTAGGAAAACTTCAAAGAAAATTCCCTTTGATTCCGAAGCTTTAGAAATGTTCGTACAACCTGATTTTAATAACCAACCCCAGACTGAAATTGCCGAATACTTTTCGGACTCTGATTAATCATTTGGGAACAATATCAATATAGAAAGCTTGACATCTGTGACAGATTTTAGCCATTGATTCTATGATGGATTATGTAAGTGGTTATAAACACTGAATAAAACTAATATGTCAAAATTGGTTAGTTGTGGATTTATATGTAAATATTTCCTATCCTTTCCGTATACACGGTTGTTTTTTCATAAAATTATAAAACGAAGATTTTACGGCCAATCATTCGCTTTCAGAATTCAATAGTTTGTAAAAACAAGGCTATTGCCTGCATTTGGTTATAAAAAAAAATCATATACATAGGATGGTTCTATTTAACACAAACGGTTCGTCTGTTGTTACGTGTCAACAGGCTCGCTGAAAGTGGTGGCGTGGACACTTGCAGCGTAAAAATAAGTGGGCCAATAAGGTGCCTATTTTTATGTTAATTCTTGTGGTCTTATTAATGTGTGGCTGATTCTTCTACCTGAGATCTCATTCTAATTAGTTAATATGTCAATCCTTTACCAATTATATCACTGATTATATCAATAAAGTAAATAAAAACTATGAAATAAACTACAGATTAATTAAAAACGCTTATTAATTAAAAACGATTATTTTGTTTCTAACTCATGACTTAACTACACCATGGAATAAGAGATAAGTCACGAGTTAAAATTTCTTATTTATAAAACGAAATAAATAATGGAATAGTAAGTCCACAATCGTTAAGAAAATCTACTACAGTTCTATTACAATTGTTTGTTTATGGTCTGTAAGCAAGTGTTTCCACCTGAAGAACGTTATGTGTTTATTTCTTTGTATTTATTTTCAAAATGCCGATAAATAAGTTTTGGGTTCGTTTACAGACAGATGAATCGAAACTCTTATCAAAGGAAATACAAAATAATAATTTCTTGTGCGAAAAGGTTAAAATTTAAAACTAAAATTTTCACCGGAAGTTAAGACCCTTTTAATGATTATAATGACTAATCTTAATACGTCTGTGTCTCAGCAATCACTGAACCGATTTACACAGTTCAGATGTTATTAAATAGAGAAAATATCAAAGAAGGTCGTGGAAACTATATTTCTCGAAAAATACACTTTAAAAATTAATTTTTTCCAAAATAATAATAAAGAAGAAGAAAAAACGCGAGAAAATGCATTTGGCATGAATTTAACAAACATATTTTTGTTTAGTTTTATAGTATTCCTTTTTATATACAAATTGCACTTCATTTATATATTTTCGATGAAAAAATCAAAACAAAACGAAATGACACTTTTTAATCTTACACTATCGCTAAACCACGTACTTGGGTGGTGTAACTTAACTGACAGTCCAAAAAGCTATTCCCTGTTTATTAATAACGTTTTGACATTAGTTCCGGAGTTAACGATAACTCATTGATAAATCGCGTTTATTAATAAGGGTGATATGTTTATAAATATCACAGATAAATAAATTGCTAAATATATTAAAAAAATATCACAGATAAAATAAATAATTAATTAAACTATACTTATAATAATTAGGTACGGTGACTTAGATAAATATCACAGATAAAATAAGTAAAACTATCCGGTACCTGGACTAATAATAAATAAAATATCACAGATCATCAGCAAATAAATAAAAGATATATAGACTATAAATTAAATACACCAAAAATAAATAAACTATGCAATAATAAAATAAACAATGAAATCTGAAAAAAAAATAATACTATCAGGTACCTTTTTACCACGGTTTTAAGCAACATCATCTAAGTGCGTTATTACACAATCACATTTAATTTATACATGGAGGTCTTAAAAGTGGAAGTGAGGTCTTAAAAGTGGAAGTGATAAAATAGCAGTTAGCTATCCAGGATTTAAAAGATAATTGTTTATTTTTCGATTTTACGTTGCACAAATGAAAACACAGCAAACCAAAGATAAAAAAATAGAAACAAAAAAAGCTCCACAAAACAACAACAACATTTGCTTTACACACTAATGCGAACCTCACTGATAGCAACTTCTTGTCAAATTCTATTTGACGGATGTAAAAGCTTATCCAGAGAAAAATGAGTAGATAAATATTTAAGATTTTGCAACGAGTTTATATATTTATCAATGGCTAGTGCCTATGCATGGATAAATCAATTGTTACTAATGTCAAAAAAATTTCGTGCAAGAGGGGCTTTATGAATTTTTTTCCAAGTTTGGCGTTGTAATTTTTTGCAGCATTACTTTGTTTGAAATTTATGCGCTATTTGGCCTTACTTATATTGCACTTCCCTTCTCGAATTATATATTTTTCTTAGTGATGTGAAAACTCGTATTTTGCTTAACCCGAGTTAACTCGAGTTAGAATTCAAGCAACTCGAGTTGGAAATCGAGTTGGCTAACTCGGTTTGTAATTATTTTTTAATATGATTTGCACTTGTTCGGTTTACTATATAAAACTTAACATACCTATAAAATAAATGTACCTAGGAACCTACTTCTACTTGCTTTTACATTTTGTTAAAAAACAATAATTTTTTTATCACTGTTAACAATCAAGATTTGCAAGCAAGCAGGAACTAAAATGCTACATTGCTAACGTGTTGTTTTTTTTGGTCACTACTCTAATTTTTGAAAGCACTGACTGGTTAACCCGTTTGGAAGCATTAGCTTGTGGTGAATAAATAGCAGTAGCGAAATAATAGCAGTTCACACCGTGTCACTTCAAAAACATAGAGAACAATTATGATACTAATTGTTTTCCATTATCTGAATGAACATATTCAGGAACACCAAACACATGAAATACACTTTCTTCTAAAAACTTCACTACCTCAGGTAATGTTGCTTTTTTGATTGCCTTTAAGAAGATACATTTGCTAAAATGAAAAAATAAATTGCCAAAAAAAAAGTTTTGTACACAATTTGTTAAATAAGGTATGTACTTTATAAAAGAATAAGTTTAAACTCAATTGTAATGTAAATCTGGAGAAAAAATTTAATAGAAAATAAGAATGTCAAACAATTTTTTACATAACGGTATTTTTCGATTAGGCAAACATTTAAGCAAAATTAAAAGTATTTTACACAGTTCAATATATTTTTTACAAGAAATCGAAGTTAATAGTAGAAAATGTTTGCCTAAAATATTTTATTTTCAATTTATTCTGTAACTAAGCAAGCAAATTATAACCAATTTTTATCATATTGAAGGTCTCAACATGCAATTTTTCCTCTGCAAAAGGCAGGAACTCTGTGAAATATTTTTTAAAAGTAAATCTAAGAATGTAGACGAAAAATTTGAAGATATTGAGTCATTTTTAGTGGAAAAAACAAACTGCCCTGATAATCATTTGTCAAAGCTTAAGAATGAATTAGTTCGTTTCAAATTTGAACTAAAATAGAAATGGAAGAAAAGTCACCGCACAAAGCTAGTGTTTCATAAAAATGAATCCCATTGGCTGCAAGAAAGGGTTAAATTTAAAATGTATTTACTACCCCCTGGAAGACCTCAGACTAGTTTTGATCAATTGAGCAAGCGAAGAAAGCGTGAAAGAGAAGCGGTGCTTCGAAATACTTCAGCAGAAGAGCTTGTTTTCGCTGCTCAAATGAATTTTCGAGCTGCTGGTAACAAACAAAGTGCAGACTTTTTAGAAGAGTCCTTGTCGGCCCGACCTTATGCTTCAAAAAGTCCGACAACTTTGTTAACGCCTGGGCAAGCTTTATCCTTGCTTATAGAAGCGAAGCTCTCAAGTGATCAATATGAAACAATTAGAAAATATGCACCCCAAGTTCTGCCTTCTTACAAAGTTGTGCAAAAAGAAAAATCTAAATGCTACCCAATAAATCTGACTGTGGGTGAACAAACAGCTGAAGTGCCAATTCAAAAACTGCTTGATCACACTGTTGAACGACTTTCAGCATCACAAAAAGATGTTTTAAATAGTTCCAGCTTTAATGAGCTTACGCTTTATTCCAAGGTGGGTTTTGATGGTAGCTCAGGGCATAGCGAATACCATCAAAGGTTTATAAACACAACTGATGTTGATGACAAATTTGTATTTATAACTTGTTTAGTTCCAACTAAGCTAACCGACAATACAAATGTTTTCTGGAAGAACCCTTGTCCATCTTCACCTAGGTATTGCAGGCCTATAAAGATATCCTTCGAAAAGAGTCTGATGTGTTGGTTAGCAGAGAACACGAATGTATTCAATTACAAATAAACGAACTTCAGCCAACAAAATTAACATTTGAAAATTGTGAATACACAATCATCAGTTGATTGTTTCAATGGTTGATGGGAATCTATGCAATAGTCTGAGTGGTATACGATCTGCTCAAAGATGTTATCTTTGTGAGGCAACATCCAAAGATTTCAACAATATTGTAAAAATGGTGTCACTTCCTATCAATGAACAATTTTTATCATTTGGAATATCCATTTTGCATGCATGGATAAGAATGTTTGAATGCCTTCTTCACATAGCCTACAAATTGCATATAAAAGAATGGCGCTAGTCTAAAAGTACCGAAAATTCCGTGGAACTAAACAAGCAACGCATTCAAGACGCTTTTGAAAAAGAATTAGGCCAAGAAATCATCTCTCAAAGTGCTTTGCCCATTGGAGAATTAAGTGAAGAGGCATTAGAAGCCCGAAATATGGACTTCAAATTGTACCGAGAGCATTTCAGCCGCAAAACCTCACGAAAAGACACATTAACTGATATTATGAACAGAATATTAATATCTTCAGATCCTTTTGTTACAAACCAAAGAGTTAGGAAAACTTCAAAGAAAATTCCGTTTGATTCCGAAGCTTTAGAAATGTTCGTACAACCTGATTTTAATAACCAACCCCAGACTGAAATTGCCGAATACTTTTCGGACTCTGATTAATCATAATTAATTTAATAACAACACCCAGAAAAGGTAAACAACATGTTTTTGTTAAACTCCATATTCAGATTTTTATGTCTTTTTTTTTCTTTTAGATTTCAAAATCTATGTACCTTATATTATGCTGCAAGTCCCAGATACTGTAAATCGACATTTAACCTATTCAAGAATTTTTCAAATTGTGTTCAAAATAAGAAAAACCTTGAGGTCACAATTCATTCTTATTTTTTTTCAATGAATTTCTTTTTTTTTTTTTCTTAATTAAGCTTTAGCTGCAAGCTTAAGCGATTTAAAATAAATGTTGGGTTTTTTACGTAATCTTTTTCCCAACAATAAAAGATCATTGCGTTTCATTACGGTTTTTCAGGTTTTGTAAGAAGTTTTTGGGTTCCTCCTAGAAAAAAATTATAAGCATTAACATGCTTATTTATATTTTTGTTTAGTTTTATAGTATTCCTTTTTATATACAAATTGCACTTCATTTATATATTTTCGATGAAAAAATCAAAACAAAACGAAATGACACTTTTTAATCTTACACTATCGCTAAACCACGTACTTGGGTGGTGTAACTTAACTGACAGTCCAAAAAGCTATTCCGTGTTTATTAATAACGTTTTGACATTAGTTCCGGAGTTAACGATAACTCATTGATAAATCGCGTTTATTAATAAGGGTGATATGTTTATAAATATCACAGATAAATAAATTTCTAAATATATTAAAAAAATGTCACAGATAAAATAAATAATTAATTAAACTATACTTATAATAATTAGGTACGGTGACTTAGATAAATATCACAGATAAAATAAGTAAAACTATCCGGTACCTGGACTAATAATAAATAAAATATCACAGATCATCAGCAAATAAATAAAATATATAGACTATAAATTAAATACACCAAAAATAAATAAACTATGCAATAATAAAATAAACAATGAAATCTGAAAAAAAAATAATACTATCAGGTACCTTTTTACCACGGTTTTAAGCAACATCATCTAAGTGCGTTATTACACAATCACATTTAATTTATACATGGAGGTCTTAAAAGTGGAAGTGAGGTCTTAAAAGTGGAAGTGATAAAATGGCAGTTAGCTATCCAGGATTTAAAAGATAATTGTTTATTTTTCGATTTTACGTTGCACAAATGAAAACACAGCAAACCAAAGATAAAAAAATAGAAACAAAAAAAGCTCCACAAAACAACAACAACATTTGCTTTACACACTAATGCGAACCTCACTGATAGCAACTTCTTGTCAAATTCTATTTGACGGATGTAAAAGCTTATCCAGAGAAAAATGAGTAGATAAATATTTAAGATTTTGCAACGAGTTTATATATTTATCAAAGGCTAGTGCCTATGCATGGATAAATCAATGGTTACTAATGTCAAAAAAATTTCGTGCAAGAGGGGCTTTATGAATTTTTTTCCAAGTTTGGCGTTGTAATTTTTTGCAGCATTACTTTGTTTCAAATTTATGCGCTATTTGGCCTTACTTATATTGCACTTCCCTTCTCGAATTATATATTTTTCTTAGTGATGTGAAAACTCGTATTTTGCTTAACCCGAGTTAACTCGAGTTAGAATTCAAGCAACTCGAGTTGGAAATCGAGTTGGCTAACTCGGTTTGTAATTATTTTTTAATATGATTTGCACTTGTTCAGTTTACTATATAAAACTTAACATACCTATAAAATAAATGTACCTAGGAACCTACTTCTACTTGCTTTTACATTTTGTTAAAAAACAATAATTTTTTTATCACTGTTAACAATCAAGATTTGCAAGCAAGCAGGAACTAAAATGCTACATTGCTAACGTGTTGGTTTTTTTGGTCACTACTCTAATTTTTGAAAGCACTGACTGGTTAACCCGTTTGGAAGCATTAGCTTGTGGTGAATAAATAGCAGTAGCGAAATAATAGCAGTTCACACTGTGTCACTTCAAAAACATAGAGAACAATTATGATACTAATTGTTTTCCATTATCTGAATGAACATATTCAGGAACACCAAACACATGAAATACACTTTCTTCTAAAAACTTCACTACCTCAGGTAATGTTGCTTTTTTGATTGCCTTTAAGAAGATACATTTGCTAAAATGAAAAAATAAATTGCCAAAAAAAAAGTTTTGTACACAATTTGTTAAATAAGGTATGTACTTTATAAAAGAATAAGTTTAAACTCAATTGTAATGTAAATCTGGAGAAAAAATTTAATAGAAAATAAGAATGTCAAACAATTTTTTACATAACGGTATTTTTCGATTAGGCAAACATTTAAGCAAAATTAAAAGTATTTTACACAGTTCAATATATTTTTTACAAGAAATCGAAGTTAATAGTAGAAAATGTTTGCCTAAAATATTTTATTTTCAATTTATTCTGTAACTAAGCAAGCAAAATATAACCAATTTTTATCATATTGAAGGTCTCAACATGCAATTTTTCCTCTGCAAAAGGCAGGAACTCTGTGAAATATTTTTTAAAAGTAAATCTAAGAATGTAGACGAAAAATTTGAAGATATTGAGTCATTTTTAGTGGAAAAAACAAACTGCCCTGATAATCATTTGTCAAAGCTTAAGAATGAATTAGTTCGTTTCAAATTTGAACTAAAATAGAAATGGAAGAAAAGTCACCGCACAAAGCTAGTGTTTCATAAAAATGAATCCCATTGGCTGCAAGAAAGGGTTAAATTTAAAATGTATTTACTACCCCCTGGAAGACCTCAGACTAGTTTTGATCAATTGAGCAAGCGAAGAAAGCGTGAAAGAGAAGCGGTGCTTCGAAATACTTCAGCAGAAGAGCTTGTTTTCGCTGCTCAAATGAATTTTCGAGCTGCTGGTAACAAACAAAGTGCAGACTTCTTAGAAGAGTCCTTGTCGGCCCGACCTTATGCTTCAAAAAGTCCGACAACTTTGTTAACGCCTGGGCAAGCTTTATCCTTGCTTATAGAAGCAAAGCTCTCACGTGATCAATATGAAACAATTAGAAAATATGCACCCCAAGTTCTGCCTTCTTACAAAGTTGTGCAAAAAGAAAAATCTAAATGCTACCCAATAAATCTGACTGTGGGTGAACAAACAGCTGAAGTGCCAATTCAAAAACTGCTTGATCACACTGTTGAACGACTTTCAGCATCACAAAAAGATGTTTTAAATAGTTCCAGCTGTAATGAGCTTACGCTTTATTCCAAGGTGGGTTTTGATGGTAGCTCAGGGCATAGCGAATACCATCAAAGGTTTATAAACACAACTGATGTTGATGACAAATTTGTATTTATAACTTGTTTAGTTCCAACTAAGCTAACCGACAATACAAATGTTTTCTGGAAGAACCCTTGTCCATCTTCACCTAGGTATTGCAGGCCTATAAAGATATCCTTCGAAAAGAGTCTGATGTGTTGGTTAGCAGAGAACACGAATGTATTCAATTACAAATAAACGAACTTCAGCCAACAAAATTAACATTTGAAAATTGTGAATACACAATCATCAGTTGATTGTTTCAATGGTTGATGGGAATCTATGCAATAGTCTGAGTGGTATACGATCTGCTCAAAGATGTTATCTTTGTGAGGCAACATCCAAAGATTTCAACAATATTGTAAAAATGGTGTCACTTCCTATCAATGAACAATTTTTATCATTTGGAATATCCATTTTGCATGCATGGATAAGAATGTTTTGAATGCCTGCTTCACATAGCCTACAAATTGCATATAAAAGAATGGTGCTAGTCTAAAAGTACCGAAAATTCCGTGGAACTAAACAAGCAACGCATTCAAGACGCTTTTGAAAAAGAATTAGGCCAAGATATCATCTCTCAAAGTGCTTTGCCCATTGGAGAATTAAGTGAAGAGGCATTAGAAGCCCGAAATATGGACTTCAAATTGTACCGAGAGCATTTCAGCCGCAAAACCTCACGAAAAGACACATTAACTGATATTATGAACAGAATATTAATATCTTCAGATTCTTTTGTTACAAACCAAAGAGTTAGGAAAACTTCAAAGAAAATTCCGTTTGATTCCGAAGCTTTAGAAATGTTCGTACAACCTGATTTTAATAACCAACCCCAGACTGAAATTGCCGAATACTTTTCGGACTCTGATTAATCATAATTAATTTAATAACAACACCCAGAAAAGGTAAACAACATGTTTTTGTTAAACTCCATATTCAGGTTTTTATTTTTTTTTTTCTTTTAGATTTCAAAATCTATGTACCTTATATTATGCTGCAAGTCCCAGATACTGTAAATCGACATTTAACCTATTCAAGAATTTTTCAAATCGTGTTCAAAATAAGAAAAACCTTGAGGTCACAATTCATTCTTATTTTTTTTTCAATGAATTTCTTTTTTTTTTTTCTTAATTAAGCTTTAGCTGCAAGCTTAAGCGATTTAAAATAAATGTTGGGTTTTTTACGTAATCTTTTTCCCAACAATAAAAGATCATTGCGTTTCATTACGGTTTTCAGGTTTTGTAAGAAGTTTTTGGGTTCCTCCTAGAAAAAAATTATAAGCATTAACATGCCAGACAAAAATTCAGAAACCAGCTTTCGACCTTCGAACTATGTATTTTGAATTAATTCAATATCTATCAGTTTTATTTATCTTGCATATTACTTGATTTTTGTTTATAAACGTATTTAAATATATTTATAACGTAATTAAATAACAGTATTATCTCAAAAAGCTGAATTTGCATGGTTTTCCTCACGTCATATTCGAATTCAGCATGCCAAAAACCTAGCGAAAAGTATATTTTGGTGAGGTCAAACAAAAACTTATTATAATCGCAGTTGATAAGCCATTTCTGCCCCACTGTGCGGCGGTCGAGTAGTTATATTAACAGATTAACTACACTAACAAGCGTCACATGACTTTACCGATTGCTGAACCTAGGTGGCCAAAAATATTTTTGCCGTAACTTTGTCAAGGTCTTGTTTATGCCACCATGTCCTGACGCAGGGCAGTCATGTGCAGCTTTCAAAAGACCCTCACACAACTCCTTAGGCATTCATAGCTTCCATGCTCGTCGCCGTGTATTGCGTCACCTATTTTTACTTCTGTCCGTTTATATGCAAATCCATCTGATATGCAAATATCAGGTAGTCTGTCTTATTCTTGTGCTATCGTCTTTTTTAATTCAACATACTCCACCGAAGAAAAATATGGTGAACTAAAGTCAACTTCCGGTGCTAAATCATCTCTTCCATATGGATTTGTGAGAGAGTATCAGGGACTACGTTTTGGGCTGCACTTCTATGATCGATCACGAAGTTGAAACCTTGGAGTTTAAAACTCCACCGGGCTAAGCGCCCTCCAAGGTCTTTTTGTGTCATTAACCATTTTCAACTTGCGTGATATGTAATGATGGTAAACGGTAAGCCCTCAACGTAGGCTCTGAACTTCTTTACCCATAAAACGGCCGCGTAGCATTCAAGTTCTGTCACTGAATAATTCCTTTGAGCGGAATTCTGAGACTAAAATTTGTATATGTATATTTTTATGTCTGGTGTCTGAAACACACTTTGCTACTGGACAAAGTTTTGAGAATAAAATGCTAGACTATACGTGCTACAGTCTGTCAAAGCTCTTCAAATCCAGAAATCTCACCATAACTTCAAAACTGCTGCTGTGCAGGACCATGGTCCTGTCAGTACTCACATATGGATCGGAGACTTGGGTGCTTTGCAAAAGGCACTCCAACCTCTTAGCCGCGTTCGAGAGAAAAGTCTTAAGGAGAATTGTTGGCCCCATATGTGAGGAAGGACGATTCCTGAGACGGTACAATCATGAATTGTACGCAATCTACCTTGAAGCAGATATCGTGACAAAAATTAGGCTCGGTAGACTCCGGTTGGCAGGGCACCTAGCTCGCATGAGCGAAAAGGAACCTGCTCGGAAAGTTCTTTGTGGTACATTATATGGCAGATGACAGCGTGGTACACCATACTTGCGCTGGAGAGATGGCGTAGACCAGGACGCCCGGAGCCTTAGGGTGCGCAATTAGATGGCGTCGGTTATCGAGCCGATGACGATGATGATACGTGCAATCACGCTCCACATCCAGCTGACAAAGGTAGAGGTGGATCGGCAATACTTATTAAAAAGTGCTTGGCACATCATGAGGAAGCCGAGCTAACAAATGAAATTGTTGTAAAAAAGTATTTGAATAGTTTCACTTCACGGCAACACTTTTTGCACTATGTAAATATACCTACAGATCATATAATAACTCACACACTTTATCATATATAAATGCAACCTCTTAACTTATCATTATATCATCTTATAGTCATCTTTCTGCTCTTTAAACCACCAATTTTATTTAGCAGGTTATGGGTCCAGACCCGCTAAGATTCAAAAGTATATATAGATTTTTTTTTTTGATGTTTCAAGAAGGTTAAACGGTCTAATTTTTGATTGACATTTAATTTAAGATTCACTTTGTCTTCAATTTTGTTATAAATTCATCATGGGCAGTGATCATTTTAAAATTGAAAATTGGATAAATCTGACCATTATGCTCTATGGAAGTTTCAGATTAATATTCTTTTAAATGCATCTGGGTTAAGCAATCATGTGGAGGATGGTTTGAGTGCTCCTGTCAAAGGTGAAAGTGAAGCAAAATCCGCATAAGATGTTCACTTGGTGGCATGGAAAATGGCAGACAGTAAGGCTCAGAGAATCATCGCTTTGA
This sequence comes from Baccha elongata, assembly GCA_951217065.1. Classification (NCBI taxonomy): domain Eukaryota; kingdom Metazoa; phylum Arthropoda; class Insecta; order Diptera; family Syrphidae; genus Baccha; species Baccha elongata. The sequence goes on from OX578274.1 coordinate 84,369,581, forward strand.
GCATTGGTTCATCACCTCTAAGGCACATTATCATTTGCAAAACTGCACTAGAAATGTGCTAAAAATTGAAGGCTGTAAACGAACAATCATCAAAAACTAAAGTTCACATGCTCTTGCAACGCTTCTACAGCTCTTCTACGCATCTACAAAACAAATAAGTAGGCTGGAAAACATAGTGAGGCAGTTGAGAGGTGTGGGTGAAGAAGTGTCGGATGGCATGATTATGACGAAAGTTCTTGTGACTCTTCTCGAATCTTTCAGTAATTTCTCTTGCGCCTGGGAATCTACTGCAAAAGAGCAGCAAAAGTTACAAAATTTTACATCGAGATTGGTTCTTGAAGAAACGCGAATAACATCTTCTCATGCTGTAGAAGCAACTGTTTTGATCGCTAGACGGAAAATGCACAAACCACATGGTTGTCAGCAACGGCAAAATAATTCCTAGCCAGGGAAGTGCTTTGCATGTCACGAGTATGGCCACTAGAAAAGGGATTGCACAAAGAAAAAAAGCGGTGATGGTAGTAATTGGAGAAAATACAGTAGCATGGGGTCATGGATTATCTAGCATGACCATGAATGTATTTATGGTGACCATGTATTTAGATTACGGAGCAAGTGACCATATGTCTTTTAAGAGAGACTGGTTTGTTTGTTATCGGGAGTTGGGTCAGCCGATAGGTATTCGTATTGGTGGAGGGCACAAAATTGAGGCGCTTAGTGTTTGGGACATAAATGTTTTAGCATTTGATGGAACAATATTTTTAAAGAATATCCTTGCAGGCGTGCTCTATGGACCTCGAATTTCGGTTAATCTTTTTTCTCAGAGCCGTGCATTGGACCAAGGCACAAGTTTCATTTCAGACAGAGATAACTGTTAATTTGAGAACATAAATGATGACTATAGTTGTAGTGGGAGAATGGAAAGAACAACTGTTCAAAATGTGCTTCAAAGTCCAGGTTGCCGCAAATGGTGTTGCTAATATGGCAAAAAGGCAAGATATGTCATTAAAATTATGGCATGAGCACATGGCTCACTAAAATGTTGTCCATGTGCGTAATCAACTAAAGAAGCAAGGCCATGAGTTTATAGATGTGGAGGATTTTAGTTGCGATGCATGCTGTTTCGGAAGATTGCACAGACTACCATTTCCTGAAAGCACATTTAGGGCTCAGTATCCAAGTGAACTCGTACATGCTGACGTTTGTGGTCCCATGGAGGAAGGTTCAAGTCGTGGCTCTTGATATTTTCTTGTTTTCAAGAACCATTATTCCCACTATCGAATGGTATATTTTTTGAAACAAAAATCTGAAGTTTGCAATGTGATGAACCGTTTTTTAATGAAGCTGAAACAGAAAGTTGTCTTCTGTCAAGGTTTTACGTTCGGACAATTGTCTTGACTTTCTTAACAAAGCAGTAAGGGCATTTCTAGAAAAGAGAATAATTATATGCGGAGAATACCAAAGGATTTAAAATCACGAGGGATGTGGAATTTAGGGAAAATTCAACTTCTAATAATGAAAAACAGGAAGATGATTTGTCTGAAGTTTGTAAAAATTCAATTGTGTTTTCAGTTAATGAGGTAGATTGTGATGGTGGTGCTTGTGGCGGTATGGACAATGAGGTAGTAGTTGCATCAACTAGTGAAAATGTGAATCTGTTTGTGGTTGATAACGTGTTTCAATCGGCAGATGAAGAACGCTGTGAAAATCATGAGTGTAATGACGCAAATATGGATAGTGGCTCTACAAGGTACTCCATTCCATTAAGAGACCGGTTGCGCAGTGCTAAAAATAGACATGAGTCAGATGGTTGTTGAAGTTTAAAGCTAGTTTGGTTGTTCGTGGTTTCACACAGGAGGACGGTGTTGACTATGAAGATACATTTAGTATTTGTCGTCAAGTTTACGTCAATTAGGACAATACTCGCGATTGCAGCTAACGAAAATCTTCATCTTAATCAATTTGACGTCAAAACTGCGTTTTTAAATGGGAATTTGAGCGAAGAAATCTTTAATCCAAATGGATCCTTGCGTGTTCACAACTAAAGGCAATTTTAGGCGTATTAAAGTAGCCGTCTATATTGATGATGGACTAGTGGCAGCCCAGGAAAAGGCAGACGCTTCGGAGTTACTTCAGTCCCTGAAAAAGTCTTTTGAGATCACAGCATTAGATGGAAGTTATTTTTTGGGAATGCAAATTTCAATTAACGGACTTTATCTAGACCGAGTATTAAAACGTTTAAATATGGACAACTGCATAAGTGCTAATGCAAGTGTGATGTCGTTGGGTGCAATAAAATTTCCGTACCGGGAAGCTGTAGGAAGTTTGATGTACCTCGCTATAGCTACCCGCCCAGACATCGCTTATGCAGTGGCAGTGGTTTCTCGTTTCTTGGAATCTCCAGATCAATCAAACCTTGTTAAAAGAATAATGAAGTATCTGAATGGTAAACAATGGGTAGGTATAATATTTAAAAAATCTTTAAATTTCAATTGTTTCATTTCTGGTGATGTATCTACCAGGCGTTCTACAACTGGCTTTATCTTTTGTCTCTCGAATGGGCCTGTTTCATGGTCGTCTCGAAGACAGAAGTGCATTTCACTGTCTACTACAGAATCCGAATATGTGGCGGCTTCTCAAGTTGTAAAGAAGTTAGTGTGGGTGCAGAGGCTGTTAAAAGAAATCTATCCAAACATTTCAATCAATATGAATATGGACAACCAAGGTGCGATCCGGTTGGTGAAGAACCCTATGTTTAATAAGAGGACTAAGCACATAGATGTGCGGTACCATTTCATCAGAAAAAGATACAAAAATGGTGATTTCAATATTATGTATGTTCCATCTGAAACCCAAATAGCAGATATTTTTACAAAGGCACTTTGCAAAGAAAAATTTGAAATGTTTAGAAAGTTAATTGGAGTAAATTTTTATAATCAATTTTAAAGTAATTTTGAAAGTTATGTTTCGATATGTAAAGTTGAAAATGTACATCGATATTTTAAATTCTTAAATTTGAGCTATTTAAAAGTGGGAGTGTTGTAAAAAAGAAAGTATTTGAATAATGTAAAGATACCTACAGATCATATAATAACTCACACACTTTATTATATGTAAATGCAACCTGTTAACTCATCATTATATCTATAATAAAATAGTCTTCTTTCTGCTCTTTGAACCATTTATTTTATTTAACAGAAATCATGCAAGTGGCAACAATCAGTATAGGCATGAAAAAAAAAGAGTTTAAAATAGCAGCCATATACTGACTACCGAGGCGCTCTCTAACAGAAGAAGAATATAAAGAACTCCTTGATTCGCTTGGAAGTAACTTTATTGTTGGAGCTGACTTCAATGCCAAACACACTCAATGGGGATCTATGCTCATAAATACAAAAGGTAAACGACTTTAACTAGCAGGTAGCAAACACAAATGTGTATTCAATTCCTCTGGAACGCCAACTTACTGGCCATCTGATCCCAAAAAAAAACCAGACCTTGTAGACTTTTTCGTGGCTAAAGGCATTAAACGATATCATATAAGAATTATAGGCAGTTACGACTTATCTTCAGATCATACTCCAGCTATCTTATTACTGAGTGAAGCTGAAAAAAGAGACAAAATGTATCCTAAGCTCGTGAATAAAAGAGCAAATTGGGAGAAATTTGAAGTTAAACTGGAAAGTTTTATTGACCTAAGGTCCCCATTGGAAACTTGTGAACAAATTGATCATGAAGTTGAGCAATTTATGGCTGATGTGCAACAGACTGCAGAAAAAAGTACTCCAACTGTTTCAAACAAAAGAGAAACTGAAATAAAATATCCTGTAGAAATAACATAATTGATTTTGGAAAAAAAGGGCTCAAAGAAAATGGCAAGGTTCCGTGTGATAAGAAAGTATTTAATCGACTAAATAATGAATTAAAAAAAAGAATCTATGAATTCAAAACTGATTCACTTAGAAGATTTCTTGCAAGTTTGACGACGGATGCTTCTAAAGATTACTCATTGTGGAAATCAGCAAAACGTTTAAATAGATCGCAACAAAAAAATTCGCCCATCAAAGCACAAGACGGAAAATGGATTGCAAATCCGAAACAGAAAGCGGACCTTTTTGCAGATCATCTCTCTCTCGAATGTCTTTAAGCCATAGATAACTTAGAATTTCAATTTATGAGGCTCAAAGAAGTAAAAAAAACATGTGCCAACACAAGTTATCAAACAAAAAATCACCCGGATATGATCTAATAACTGCTCAGGTTTTAAAAGAAATGCCAACAATAGCCTTTACAAAACTCCAATATATAATAAATGCATGCCTTAAGCTCCGTTATGTTCCACATCATTATAAAATTGCAGAAGTCTTTGTTATACCAAATCAAGGTAAGCCTCCAACAGAACTAACATCTTACAGGTCAATATCGCTTATACCAATTATGGCAAAAGTTTTCTAAAAAGTGCTCCTAAATAGAATTAGCAAAATAATAGAAGAGCGAAGACTTATACCAAATCATCAGTTTGTGTTTTGAAATAAACATTCCGCGATAGATTGAGTACATCGAATTACGGATGTTGTTGAAAAAGCACTCTAAGGAAAACAAGTATGTTCCGCTCTTTTCAAGATGTTTCTCAAGCCTTTGACAAGGTATTCGGTATTAACAAGAGTATTCGGAACATGGAAAGAGCACATCAAAGAGAAGAACTAAACTTGAAGTATAGAAAAATGTACTGGTACCCTTTCCATGTACCCTATCCATTGAAAACAAATTAATGTTATGTAAGCAGGTAATAAAACCTGTTTGGACGTATGGCATCCAACTCTGAAGTTGTACAAAGAAAACAAATGCTGACACCATCTGTAATGATGTACCTATTATACTTAAATTAAGAAACTGAGCTCAGCTCAGTTGTCGTAAAAAAAAAGAGAGAGCAAAAAGTACATGGGTAAAGCAAAAATGACAAAAGTCGAAATCAAAAGACCGCGTGGTAGACCTCCGAAAGAAGTACTATTCGTTTTCATCAATAAAACCATGGAATTCTTAAAAAAAAATTGGTGAACTCAATTTAAGCTCCGGAAATTTAAACGATAATTGGCAGACTTTTTAGAGAAATTTTGAAGTATTTTCCACACCAATCGAATTAGCTAAAAAGCCTGACGAGGTTCAAGTTTCAATATTCCTTAATGCCGCGGGTGATGAAGCCAGTGAAATTTACAAATATGTGCTTAAAACAAATGATGAGGCAGAAAAAAAAACTTACAAGTGTAGTTGAAGCCTTCAAAGTGTTTTGCACCGGAAAAAAATCAAGTTTATGAAAGTTTTATATTTCATACAAGAAACCAGGGCATTATTGAACCATTTGATAATTTTCTTATGGAAATAAAAAAGCTGGTAAAAAAGTGTGAGTTCAGTGACGTAGACAGAATAATGAGAGACCTAATCGTACTGGGAATCAGCGAAAAAAAATTACAGAAACGATATCTGTAGGTTGATGGATTAACGCTAGAAAAGGCAATTGATGGAGTGCCGAGTTACAAACAAACAAGTAGAACAAATAAACACAAGAAAATATAACAACAGGACAGTCACACAAATAGATGCTATTAGAAAACAGGAAATGTATCAGCAGAATAAAAAAAATATAAAAACAGTACTAACAATAGATCTTATCAGAAAAATATTTCTTCTCATAATTCTAGATCACCACATGTAACGGACCTGCAATTTGATTGTACAAAGTGCGGTAAATCACATGGCAAAAGATCGTGAACAGCTTTTAGAAAGAGATGTACACTGTGTAACGGATTTAATCACTTTGCAGTTGTCTGCAAAAAACAAGCCGGTTCGCGAAGTTCACGTCGAATATAGCGAGATAAATGAATTAAATGATGTTTTTTTTATTGACACTATTATGAATAACAACAAAATTGCGAGTACCTGGCTTGAAAATAAAAAAAATTAAAGTGCGAAACATTGACATACAATTTAAAAAATATGGTCAATATTTTACCAGTAAAATACTTAAATGGGATTAAAAACATTCATATTTACAAAAATGCAGCTAAACTTGCTGCTTATAATGGAACGGAGATTAAATCACTGAAGATAGTCAATTTAGAGTGTGTAGTTGCTAATAAAAAAGTCGTGATCGAATTTTATGTAGTTGATGAAGATCGTATACCTCTTCTAGGGTTAGATAGTTGCATGAAGCTAGAATTAGTTAAACGAATAAATTAAATACGAAATGATGACATTAAAAATGAAATAGAAAGCAGACTTAAAGAAAAAAATAACATTTTAAGGAAATATGAAAAGTTTTTACGGGAATAGGATGTTGCTATAAAAATGTTCGCATAGGATTAAAAAATAGCGAATAAAAAAGTGTTCTTGGTATTTGACATAAATTACGGATTTCAACAAATCGAACTTGACGAGGATTCGAAAAAAAATTGTACCTTCAGTACTTCATTTGGTCTTCATCGATACATTAAATTGCCATTAGGTATAAAAATAGATGCAGAAGCGTTTCAACAAATCAATGAACAAAATTTTGGTGATATTCCGAATATTTCTATTTGTATAGATGACATTGCAATAGCCACAAACACAGAAGAAGAGCATGCTAATATAGTTCAGATGGTTTTAGATCGAGCAGTAGAGAAAAATATAACATTTAACAAAGAAAAAGTTGAATAAAAACAAAAGCAGATAAAGTTATTAGGCCACATTATAAGTAAAAGTGGAATCGCTTTGGACGATGACAGAATAAAATCAATTCAAGAACTTAAGCCTCCAACCTGCAAGACGTAGTTGCAAAAATTATTAGGCTTTATTAATTATGTGAGATTAGTGGCAACCCTGGTTCCAAACTGTCAAGAAGGTTGTGATTTAGTTCTCTGATTTTATAAATTAATTGCAAATATTTTAAAAAAGTGCAGCAATAATATTATCTTTCAAAGTGAGCAAGAACGTTTCTTTTATCTAAAAAGTACAAAAACTCATTCGAGTAAGTTATAGATAATAAGAAAAACCGAGTCAAAAATTTGCTCTTGCAAACAAAGAAATTTTATTAATTAGCACCCATAAACAAACGCATACACACTTATCTACATATAAGCTAAAGCGAAAGGTAGGTGAAACCTCACCCGAAACAAATCAACCGAGCCAAAAAAACCTTTGCACAATGGGCGTAGGAAAAACATCTAATTAAGCAACTAAGGCCGATCTTGTGGAACTTCACAACAACATTAAAGAACAAAAGGAGCAAATAGATGTACTGCAAAAATAATTAATGCTTACGCAGGTTGAATTGCAACAGACCCAAGGAGCCCTTTATATGAGTTTGAACTAATTTGGAGCACTGCAAACCGAAGGCATACATCTGGAAGAGCGAGTGGGGGAATGGTGTTTGGGATAAATAAAAAGTTTTCGTCGAAAACAGATTGCCAATTTATAAGGAGAGAAAATAGATATATTTGTAAATTAGAAATTGAGGGAACACCAATGGTGATTTGTCCAATCAACATAAACTTTAACAACTGGCAAACAGAATTCAACGAACTTACTGATTTTATTTTCAATGAAGGGTGCAAAAATACGCTTCTAATTGGTGATTTTAATGCGAGAGTTGGAAGTGAGCATGTAGGCCCTACCATGAAAGGGGAATTAGAGTGTTTTTCGAACTATATAAGGAAGTCTAAGGATGAAATTATAGATGCTAAAGGAAAACAACTAATCAAAGCATGTGATTCCTTTAACCTATGCTTATTAAACGGTAGAACAACGAGTCACATTAATGGTGAATTCACATTTTTAAAGTGAAATGGGAGCTCCGTAATCGACTATGCACTTATAAATGGAATGTGGCATGAACTAATACAGGATATGGAAGTATCAAGTCAGATTTTTTCAGATCATATGCCCCTAACAATCCAATTTGCTCTAAGGTCAAATCCTTCTATTACTAAAAAGCTTTCTCTACTACCAAAACTTATTTGGAAAGACAGCTGGGTCCACGACTACCAACATCAACTAAATCAATGCATCACCACGCTAGAATTGGACTGGAACAACGCCTTTTTATACCCAAGTTTTCTGACCAGTAAAATTAAATTTATAGCTCAAGCAAAAACTAACAATAGCAAGATAGTTAAAAAGCAACCTTGGTATGATGAAGAATGTGCAAAGGCTAGAAAGAACTCCCTTGGATCACTCAATCTCTTTAGGAAATTAAACACAGATACAACGAAGCAAATATACTTAGAAGCAAACTGTCGGTACAAAACGATTTGTGAGTACAAGAAAACCCTATATTTCAACGGAATTGCGACAGAAATAGCTGACATTTCCAATGGTAAACAGTTTTGGGCAGTTGCGAAAAAACTGAACGGAAACACTCACAAAGTAGGCACTCTTGTTGATATAAACACGCTTAAGAGTCATTTCAGCACAATGCTTAATCCAGAAGTACCACAAATTACATTTCTATACGCAACACCACAAATATATGATAATATTTCGGACACACCATTTAACATGGAGGAACTGTACGAAGTCTTAAGAAAAGCTAAACAATACAAAGCACCAGAGGAAGATCGGATACCCTACGAGTTTTTTCAAAATGAGACGAGTGGCTTTCTCGAAAAAGTTCTTAACTCCCTTAATTTCATTTACAAAGAGTCGTGCGTACCTGAAGAGTTTCAAAATTCCATAATATTTCCAATATTCAAAAAAGGTGATCCCAATAACGCAGCGAACTATAGAGGGATCTCATTTTTTAATACAATAGCAAAAATTTTCACTGGATTGCTAAATACAAGATTAACAAAATGGGTCAAAAAAACAGAAAGCTTAGCCAATTTCAGGCAGGATTTAGAGAAGACTTTTCCACTGTTGATCAAATCTTCAATATATCAAGTATCGCACAAAGCTACTTAAACCGAGGGAAAAAATTATATGCATTTTTATTGACTTTCGTGCGGCATTCGACACTATTAACAGAAACTGTCTTTTCTACAAACTGTCACAAATTGGCGTATCAACAAAATTCCTAAACATACTTATCAACCTATACAGGTAAAACAAATCAGCTATATGGAATGAGAATGAGCTATCGGATTGGTTTGGAATAGAAATCGGTGTGAGACAGGGATGTCTTCTAAGCCCCTTAATTTTCTCACTGTTGTAGTGATCCACTACATGCGACTCATCCATTACCATTGGTATGTCTATTTTCACTCATATTTCACTCTATTTTCACCGCATAGAATTTCATGTTGAAGATATTCTTTTTGTTGCTCAAACGATCCTCATGATCATCATATTCAGAAACCCATAGGGCCGCCTAAACATTAATTAATTGTCGCCTTTTGTCATCTGAAACCACTGCGCCAGATACACAACTATATGGGACAGTGCATGGCAAACGCAAAGGGAAAGCACGAGCTTCATTAATATGTCATCACCCAAAATTCATTGATACCTTACACTGCAATTGTCAATCGCTATTGTCGCTCGTTGTGTATCTGAACTCGATATAGCTATGGCTATAGATACCGATAAGAGATACACAACAAATAGAGCCAGTGTGAAGTGCATGAGTTATTATTTAATGGTGTAAATGACCGGAGTCTTTTTAGCTACGTTTGGATATGTATGCATTTTGGGTATCGATATCAATTGGCAATAAAAATTGATATTTTACGACGAGAACGCATTTTTTATGAAAATGCATGATAATGCATTTTCATGGGACAAGTGGTTTGATTTGTGGTGGGGATGGAAATCGACATGCAAATGATTTGTATAAATAGGCAAAGGATGATGAGGAATTTTTTCAGAGTTAATACTTCCATCAAATAAGACTGCAGCCAAAGCATTGAGACAGCGGGTCTTATTTTGAAAACTATAATTATTAATACTTACTAAACACTGAGATCACAGCCAAAGCATTAAGACAGCGGGCCTCTTTGTTTCAATAAAATAATTTATAAAACTAAAAAAGTATTTTCTTTGACTCTCCCCAACGCACTCTTCTCCTAATTTAATAGGAAAGCACGGTGTGAAGCGCAAGCTTAAATTTGGGTTATTACATGGTGGCAGTGGTGGGATCCATACAAAAGTGATCTCCTATAAAAAAAAAAAATCCTACTCTACAGAAGACCGCTCTTCTGATGCGTGGCTGGAGCTAAATACCAGCTAGTTAAAAAAGTTACAAGTGAAAAAAAAAACACAAAAACAAAGACCTGGCGAATTCCTTACACAGGACGCGGAGGCAGTGAAAATAAATTTAAATCAGTGAAAATATTTTTAAATCCAAAGGAAATCCAGGTCAACTTCAACAGGCGACCAGCCAGTTAAAAAAGTTACAAGTGAAAAAAAAACACAAAAACAAAGACCTGGCGAATTCCTTACACAGGACGCGGAGGCAGTGAAAATAAATTTAAATCAGTGAAAATATTTTTAAATCCAAAGGAAATCCAGGTCAACTACAACAGGAACAGCTAAAGCAGCAATAACATCATCAGAAGCAACAACAACAACAACAACAAAAAATAAAAGCAGCATATTATTTAAGTAAGAATTAAATAAAAAAAAACATATATATATATTTTGGGACATCTTTTTCCTCCCATTTTTTTTCTTCTTCCTCCCCTCCCTTAAATAATTTTTTTTCTTCAAAATTGTCAAGACACGACGAGACCTAAAACGGTTAGAAAATTTTCTTTTTCTTCTTTTTAATCTAATAGAATCCGAAACAATGGCTTTTCAGGTCAATATTAGTGACATTTTTAATATAGTGCCCACCTTCAATGGTGACCCGAGTGAATTAAACAAATTCATCGCATGTGGGAACATCTTGTTCTCGTCATGTAAAAAAGAGGAACATGTAACATTCCTCTAAATTGTAAAAACTAGGCTACAAGGTCCAGCCTTCGAACTAATACAGTTCAATTCTTTTACAAAGTGGAGTGAATTAGTAATTAAACTAGAGGAAGAGTATAAAGAAACCAAGACTCGTTTTGTCGCCCAAAGTGAACTTCTGGTGGCTCAACAAAACACCAAAGAGTCAGTTAAGGAATTTGGAGACAAAATATCAAAACTATTAACCTCCCTTAACTCGGCAACATTCGCAGATACTAGTGATGCCTCCATCAGGAAGTACCTGGTCAACGAGAATGAAAAACTGGCTATTCAAACATTTGAGGATGGTCTCTTGAATCCAAACTTACGTTTGATGGTTCAAGCTCACGGGGAAAAGAGCTTGAAAAATATAATAACTTTCGCAGAAAACCATGCTGCAAGAATAGATAGGCAGATGCCTACCTATAGAAACAAACCCCCCTTACAGCCAAATTCACCCTCAAACTTTTCCTTCCGACCCACCTGTCAAATTTGCAGGATCTTGGGACATTCTGCCCAAACCTGTTACCGCAACAAGACCTTACCTAACATTACCCCAAAAACAGAAGTTGTGAAATGCAATTATTGCAACAAAAGTTATCATATGGAAAGTGAGTGTAGGCTTCGAAAACTACACTCACAAACAAACCAAGTAAATCCAAATAAATCTTTTAAAAATGACAGAAAAACTGGTGAGCAACGACAGGTGAACTTCCACCACGTAATGCCAGAAAGCCATTTTTCTTATGATAATGCGGGAAACGACACTTGTCGGGTCGAAGAGATCGGCTATCCTTAACGACAACAAGTTCAGGCCGACATACACCAAACCCAAGAGTAGTGGCAAGCATAATCATCGAATTGCTCCCCTACAATGATTTGACCATAATTAGAATTCCATTCACAGACGGAAAATATAGAAGTCTTGTTATCGACACTGGTGCTGAAATAAGTATAATTAAAACACCTACAGCCAAACCCATAAAAAACAATAAAAATAACATAACAATTTCAACCATGGGCGGTCATAAGGTAATGAGTACCAGTGTTGTGAATGAGTCTCTATGGGTCGGCTGTGATGATGACAAAATTATAATTAACCACCCCTTTCATATTCTAGATGTATGTACCGACATGGATTTTGACGGCATAATAGGAAACGATTTTTTAAAAAAATATTCATGCGTACTTAGCTACGATCAAAATTTTATTAAGATCTTTCCCTTCATTGATGATCAATCTACCGCTATGATACATAATTTTGGGAAAGTACTGAGTACTATTCATTATCATAAAGTGGGTGTTTCCGCTAATGTATCAAAAGCAAATAGAGAAATCCATTCTGTACCCAAATCTGTAAATTTTAATGGAACTAAAAATTTGCACAAAGATTACTCAATTCAAGTCAAATCTGACTTTCAAGAAGATTGTACAATCGAAGGGTCTAACCATACTGGCTCTAACTCCTCTCAATGTCATACAGACAATAGTGTAGGGGGTACAGAAAAAGTATGGCAATCGTTGAATGATACCACCTGCCTTCGGGCTTGCCTACGGGTAGGATAAGACGATTCATCAAAACAAGACTACGATAAAATTGTTAGCAAACCACTTCCTAAGGAAAAAGTTATAAGTACAAAAATTAAAAATAAGCCTATGGTAACAAAAACCATAGCACAAAATGATATAAACCCAGCAGAAAGTAAGACTGGGATATCAAAAAATAAATACATAACACTTGTGCAACGTAGTCAGCAAATGATAGAAGTTCCATTTAATTCCAATAAATCACGGGATATAGTAATAAAGAAAAAAGAAATAATTCCAGGGGTGTATGTAAGTGAAACTATAGTTAAACCTGAAAAAAATAAAATAAAAATATTATTAATGAATACTTTAGAAGAAAAAAAAAAACCTTCATCCAAACGACTTAAATTTAGAATGGGATACTCTTGACAACTATAATATTATTTCAGCTGATAGTCATATAGATCGTTTGCAGAAGAGGCTATCAGATTTGCAAACAATTATAAAACTGGACCATTGCAATCAAGAGGAACAAAAATCAATATTGAACATCTGTAGAGAATTCAATGATTTGTTCTTCCTCAAAGGTGACCACCTTACTTACACCAATGCAATGGAACATAAAATAATAACCAACGACAGTAAGCCCCCATTATTCTTAAAACCATACAGACTTCCCGAAAGTCAGAAGCAAGAAATTCACAAGCAGGTAAACGAAATGATTGATGATTCAATTATACAACCTAGCTTCAGTCCCTGGAACTCACATCTCCTCTTGGTTCCGAAAAAATCTGGTAACGATGGCGAAAAAAAATGGAGAGTAGTCGTAGACTTCAGAAAATTAAATGAACAAACAATCGGAGATGCATACCCATTGCCAAATATCACAGACATTTTCGACCAGCTAGGTCAGGCAAAATATTTCAGCAGATTTAGCCAAAGGGTTTCACCAAATATTGGTAGCCGAAGCTGATAAAGAAAAAACTGCGTTCAGCACACCATTTGGTCACTATGAATATAACCGTATGCCATTTGGTTTGAAAAACGCCCTTGCTACGTTCCAACGCCTCATGAATAATGTTCTCATGGGACTGCAGGGTATCGAATGTTTTGTTTATGTAGATAACATCGTCATCTATGGGTATGATCTTGATAGCCACAACCGAAAGCTCGTTAACATTCTGAAACGTCTAAGGAAGCATAATTTGAAACTCCAACCAGAAAAGTGTAACTTTCTTAAATAAGAATTAATTTACTTGGGGCATATTATTTCAGAAGAAGGAATCAAGCCTGATCCCGAAAAGATCAAGGCAGTTAGAACATTCCCCGTGCCCAAAAAGCCAAAAGATGTTAAATCATTTTTAGGTTTTGTGGGATACTATCGAAAGGTTATTCCCAATTTTGAAAATTTATCCAAACCAATGACAAAACTTTTACGAAAAGACGCTGTCTTTAAATGGGATGCCTTCTGCGACGAATCTTTCAGAAGTTTAAAACAAAAAATTATAGAACCTCCCATACTTTCTTATACTGACTTTTCTAAAGAATTCATTGTTACTACTGACGGTAGCGATATAGCTTTAGGGGCGGTTCTTTCTCAAGGTCCGATTGGACACGATAAACCAATCTCATTTATAAGTCGAACCCTCAATGATCATGAAACAAGATACACAACGTCGGAAAAGGAGTTGTTAGCAATTGTTTATGCACTTAAACAGTTTCAACCATATATCTATGGACGAAAGTTCACTATTTACACAGACCATAACAATTTACTATGGTTAATTGGACAAAAAAAAACCCACATCCAGATTGTTACGATGGCGCATCTTGATGGAAGAATACGACTTCAAAATTATTCACAAACAAGGTAAATGTAATGTCATCGCAGACGCTCTCAGTAGGGTAAAAATTAACAACGACAGTAAGGTACTGGTGACAACCCGCAACCAAGCTAGAAATCAAGTAAGCCAAGTAAATATACAAGATGATGAGGTAAAAAATATAGAAGTCTTGTCAACCTTCACTCTTGTGGAAAATAATGGATCAATTTTTGAAAACAAAACAACTAAAATTAAAGTAATAATATTACCAATAATAGAATCAGTAGACGAAGAATTTTTACAAAATAAATGTCCAAGTTTTAATAAACCAAAGATAGGAGAATTTTCCACATTTTCACATAATAATGAAACACTCTTTATAACTACTTTACCCATCCCAATCAGAACCGACAAAGAAATGAAAATAATTAAAACATGTCTCACTTCTGTTAGCGACCTTAATACTGATGAACAATCTATCGGATTTTCGTTACCTCACATGGACACTGAATCAAAAATTAAATTAAAAACAATCTTAACATACATTTTTCAAAATCAAAACAAGGTCGTTTACGTTTTTACCAATGAAAAGATAAAAACGGTAAAAACGGTACTTTATGAATTCCATGACTCCCCTCTCGGAGGTCACCAAGGCATAACAAGGACTATAAAGAAAATTAAGCAACAATATTATTGGCCAACAATGAACAATGACATAAAAAACTATATACTATAATGTAAATCCTGCCAGACAAACAAGTTAATACAGAATCCCCGAGTTCCCATGAAGATTACTACAACAAGCTCAACTCCGTTCGAAAGAGTAGCTTTAGATATTGTAGGGCCTCTTCCAATTAGTTACGAGAACCATAAATATCTCCTTACCTTCCAAGATGACCTGACCAAATTTACTGAGGCTATACCACTAGAAAATGCAGAAACCTCTACAGTAGCTAGGGAGTTTGCCGAAAAAATTTTATGTCGCTTTGGATTTCCGGAAGCACTCCTAACGGATCAAGGCACGAACTTTCTCAGCCAATTGTTTAAGGAAATTTGCAAACTTCTCAAAATAAAAAAAATTCAAACTACCCCATACCACCCTCAAACTAATGGTGCACTTGAACGTAGCCACCGCACACTAGCCGAATATCTAAGGCATTATGTGAATTGCGATCCCCTTTCATGGAACACATGGATCCCATACGCAATTTTTGTGTTCAACACAACCCCACATAGCAGCACTGGCTATACGCCACACCAACTATTGTACGGTTATCCGGCCAGGATTCCAGCTATTCTTGGAAGAAATCCGCAACCTACCTATAATTATGAAAATTACTACAACGAACTAAAGTCCCGATTACAGCACGGATTCCATATTGCCAAGGAGACTTTAGTAGGTAATAAAGAAAAGTCAAAAAAATAGTATGACAAGCATTCGAAACCAAAAAAATTTAATGTAGGAGACAAAGTTCTTATCAAAAACCATACAAGAAAGAACAAATTCTCTTCTCTATGGGAAGGACCATTTGAAATAACAAAAATTATTTCCGACGAAACGACGGAAATAACTATAAGAAACAAAACGAAAGTAGTACACAATAATGATCTGAAGCCCTTCATGGAATAATCCCTAAACAAAAAAAAAATTGGCCTCGTAAATAAAAGTAATAATTAGATAATATATTAATTGTATTCCATTGAAGTATTTTAGTTTGAGATTTTATAATCATTTAGTTTATAAAGCAAGTAAATCGTTCCCCTTTGTTCATACCTGTTCAAAAAAAAAAAAAAAAAAAAAACAAAAAAAAAACAAACAATAAAACTACTGCGTCAGTGATAACAAAAGAATACTTTTCATCTTTCTTTTCCGCTCACCTACCCATTACACAGTCGCACAGAAAAAAAAACTGAGTAAATATACAATCATTTTTTTTTCAGAACATGAAGTTCACAATTCTCCTCCTTGGCCTTCTGAGTATTACTTATGGGAATTTGATTATAAGCCAAATCGAACAAAAGGCTGGTATTTACTTTGAAGTAATAGGACCCGCCGAGTTATATACTCATGAGTGGAAACTCATATTATGACTTGGAGCATTTGACCAAAGCACTTGATGAGGCATCCTTAATTATCACCGAAATCACTAATATATGCCAACAACTTAAGGATAAAGATCAGTTTAAAATAATATGTGATGCAGCATTATCTGAAATGCACCACTTAATGCAAGATATCGGAGTGAAATATAGTCTTTTGAACCCACATTACCGACAAAAAAGAGCATTATTCAATGCTGTAGGCATTTTAAGCAAATCACTCTTCGGTACATTGGACGAAGATGATGCACAATTCTACAATAAGGAGATACAAAAACTTAGGGAAAATGAAGACCATGTGGTATCTCTTGTTAAAAAACAAACTCTTATCCTCGAAACAACCAAGAACGTTTTTAGCAAGTCAGAAGCAGCTATCAAAAATCAAATGATGGCAATCAACTCTAAATTAGATTATACAAAAAAAATGTTGGATAGACTGATTAATACGACAAACATTGTCGCTTTCACTGAATTGGAATCCCTCACATCCTTAGTCACACTCATCATTGTGAGATACCTAAACGCATTAGACGATATACTTGATTTAGTTACAGACGTAACCCCTGGCAAACCTCACCCATCCATTATAACTCCTGAGCAATTTGAAGTAGTGTTAACAAAAATTAAACAAGAACTCCCATCAAACACAAAATTACCTAGTACTCAGATAGATAACAACATTATATCTCTTTATAAAATGTGCACTACCAAAGTAGCAATCCATGATAACAAAATAATATACGAAATTAAAATACCAATTCCGTTTGTTGAAAAATATATTTTGTACAAAAGTATTCCTTTGCCAACTATACATAAAAATAACTTCGTGTTCATACACCCTCCCTCTCAATACATTTTTCTCGATTACAACAAAGAAAATTACTATCTATTAAATACAGCAGAGTTATCTCTCTGCAAATCCCAAAATGATAAATTCACATGTCCCCTTACACATCCATTATTGAGTACTAAATCAGAAAACCCACAATGTGAAATCCAATTGCTAAACAGAATATCAGTTATTCCCAACTCATGCGAAATAAGACAATCCAACCATTCAACAGTATGGATCCAACTATCGCAGAAGAATAAAAGGATTTTCTCAACTTTTAATAATTATTATATTGACGAAATATGTGACGAAAACATAACCTCATATAATTTACACGGTACGGACTTAATAGAAATCAAAGGGCATTGTTACCTTAAAAACAAAGACATGACAATACACACTTTTGACGAAAATTCTACAACAATTAGCAAATTTTACATTCCTCCGATAAACATTTCAAAATTACTTATAAATAATACTTCAAGTTTACCAAAATACCCCAACAACTTAGCCATTATTAAATTCTCTAGCCATGAAGTATCTGAACAAATAAGCGAGTTAAAAGCAGACGAGGCAAAACCGCTGACAAATATAAGTGAACATCACGTTCATCATTATATACTTATCTACACGATTACAATTATAATTTTAGTATTGAGTTGCTTCAGAAGATACCAAACCTACAAAGTGAAAAATGAACCAAAACCCATTGCTTCGGATATTAAACTAGGAAGAAATCAAATCAAAGAAAACGACAAAATACAAACCGAAATACAACTCCATGACAAAAACTCCCAAAAATCCTCATCTAAAGATACCATAGTAGAAACGAATTTTAATTCAAAACCCGAACGCTCTCCAAAATTTGTCCTACGACAATATCCCAAGTAACCAATAAAATATATATTCATAAATATAAGATTGTTAAAATAAAAAAAAAATAACCCAAGTAACCAATAAAATATATATACATAAATATAAGATTGTTAAAATAAAAAAAAAATATAATCTAAGTAACCAATAAAATATATATACATAAATATAAGATTGTTAAAGTAAAAAAAAAAAAAAAAAATCTTTTATAAAAACTAAATAAGTTAATATAAAAACAAAAACAAAAAAAAAAATGTTTAAATTATTAATATAAAACTTCATGTTAAAAATTTATAAGATAAATATTTTACATTTTTACGTATTTAAATTTTTATGGTACATTTATATTGTCAAATTTAAAAAATTATATCTTTTAATTAAACAAAACCTACAATGCAATTTTTATAAAATGTAATCCTTTCATCCTTTCGCAACTTTACAGTTTTTTAACCTCTTCAAGGTATAATTTTCTTTCTTCAAGGGGAGCGGGATGTAGTGATCCACTACATGCGACTCATCCCTTACCATTGGTATGTCTATTTTCACTCCCAAGCCACCGACCGCATAGAATTTCATGTTGAAGATATTCTTTTTGTTGCGCAAACGATCCTCATGATCATCATATCCAGAAACCCATAGCGCCGCCTAAACACTGCAATCAATTAATTGTCGCCTTTTGTCATCTGAAACCACTGCGCCAGATACACAACTATATGGGACAGTGCATGGCAAACGCAAAGGGAAAGCACGAGCTTCATTAATATGTCATCACCCAAAATTCATTGATACCTTACACTGCAATTGTCAATCGCTATTGTCGCTTGCTGTGTATCTGAACTCGATATTACTATGGCTATAGATACCGATAAGAGATACACAACAAATAGAGCCAGTGTGAAGTGCACGAGTTATTATTTAATGGTGTAAATGACCGGAGTCTTTTTAGCTACGTTTGGATATGTATGCATTTTGGGTATCGATATCAATTGGCAATAAAAATTGATATTTTACGACGAGAACGCATTTTTTTATGAAAATGCATGATAATGCATTTTCATGGGACAAGTGTTAAAGTATGGTTTGTGGTGGGGATGGAAATCGACATGCAAATGATTCGTATAAATAGGCAAAGGATGATGAGGAATTTTTTCAGAGTTAATACTTCCATCAAATAAGACTGCAGCCAAAGCATTGAGACAGCGGGTCTTATTTTGAAAACTATAATTATTAAAACTTACTAAACACTGAGATCACAGCTAAAGCATTAAGACAGCGGGCCTCTTTGTTTCAATAAAATTAATTATAAAACTAAAAAAGTATTTTCTTTGACTCTCCCCAACGCACTCTTCTCCTAATTTAATAGGAAAGCACGGTGTGAAGCGCAAGCTTAAATTTGGGTTATTACACTGTTCTTGGACGATATTTCAGATTACCTACCAGCAGGAGTTCTAGTTGAAGGAATTAGAATAACAACATTGCTTTCCGCAGACGATCTAGTTATTCTAGCAGAATCAGCTTGCTCTTTACAGCTAATGATAAATAAGTTAGAAAATTATTGCAAAACACTTCAAAATAAAACTTGCTGAGTCAAAAAAAGCAATTATCTAATTTAACATGGAGAAATCTGATGTCTAACGCTAGGGTTGGAATTCCATCCAAAATAAAAGTTTTTGAAGCTGTTATGCCATCTGTAATGTGCTATGGTGCACAAGTTTGGGGAGGAAGACGTAGAGAAACTTTTGCGCTTCTTTTTAAAAAAACTTCTCAGGCTTCCTTCAACCACGCCCAATTATATGCTCCAAATCGAAAGCGGCATGTCTCCTCTTTTGGTTTTAACACTGCAACTAAACATGAACTATGTTACAAAAGATCTTAACGAGGAAGATGATACACGTTTGACCAAAATTCTTGTTAGAAAAGCGCTGAGATGGTAATCCGTGCGAGAGGTGAACTTCTCAAACTTAATTATATGCCACATCGTGAGGGTCTACCCCTGCTCTGCAGTCTTTGCAATACCGGCGAAAATGAAAATGTTGCACACTTTATTGGTTTCTGTCCGATCTTGGAGGAAATTAGGCGATTTCATTATGGAATCGATTTAATGACGATTTACGATGTTATCAGCTTGCTGAATGATGCTTAAAATTGGGATAAACTGGCTTCTTATTATCACACTGCTCTGAATAATAGAACTCGAATACTTGAAGATTTTTTTTTAATGTTTGCAAAGCTAATTTTGCCTCTTTTGATATATTTTATAACAATCATTGTTAAATTTGTTGTCATTTCTCGGCAGACCGCTAGGCAATGCTTAAATGTACCAAATGTCAAACAAACTTTGTAAATTACTATTGATTGAATAAAGTACCATAATAATAATAATAATAATAATTATGTGAGAGAATATATCCCTAATCTATCGGATATATCTGCCGCATTAAGAGAATTAATAAAAAAAATTAATGCTTTCAATGGTCTGATGTACATAATTTATGTCTCCAACGAATTAAAGAAGCGATTCTCAGAGCACCGATTCTCAAATCTTTTAATCCAAGTGAAAAGATCACTATTCAAACTGATGCGTCACTTTCAGGTCTAGGAGCATGTTTAATGCAAAATAATAGACCAGTATCCTCTGTCTCTTGCAGCCTCACGGATACAGAAAAACAGTATGCAAACATAGAAAGAGAGATGCTAGCAACTGTTTTTGTGTGTAATAAATGGCACTCACTCATTTATGGTAGGCAGGTTCATATTGTCACTAATCATAAGCCCCTTATAGGGATTATCAATAAAGAATATAGTAAAATACCCTCTCCCCACTTGCAACGTATGAAACTAAAATTAGAAAAATACAAGCTAGACTTAGAATATATTCTAAGTCTATTATTGGCCTTCCCTGAACATAGATATTGAAAAATTAGTGGCAACGTGTAGGGTGTGCCAAAAATATAGGTCTAGTAACATAAAAGAACCGCTTATTAATCACGAAGTTCCAGAGGGGCCATATCAAAGAATTGGTATGGACATTATGGAATATGACGATAAATCATACCTTGTCATAGGGGACTACGTAAAACAGCAAAGTCGATTATGGGCAAATTAGAAACCAATTTTGCCATTCATGGCATTCCTAGACAAATCGTCGCAGACAATATGCCTTTCAATTCATTTAAATTTAAATCCTTTACAGAAAACTTTGATATCGAAATTATCACAAGCAGTATTTAATATCCAAAATCGAACGGTTTCAGGGAAAAGTTTGTTCATATTGCAAAAATGCTACTTCTCAAATCTGCAGAATCCAAAAGTAAGCTATGGTTAGGCCTGCTTGAATACAGAAATACAGCAATAACAAAATCAAAATTAACACCAACACAAGTGTTAATGGGTAAGCAAACTCGCACACTATTACCTGGTGATCAAAAACTTTATAAAAACGAAGGTATTTGCAACGAAATATTACCTGTGCTTAATAACAACAATCTTACAAATAAGCACTATCACGATCGCAGCGCTAAAGAAAAAAGTCCGTTCGAAGTAAAGCAGAAAGTGTGGCTGCAAGATGGTAAAAATTGGCTGCCGGGGATCAACAATACAATAATATAAAAATATAAGTATTATTTTCTTAAAAAAAATTAAAACCATAATTGTAAAATATTTTGTAAACCTTTATAAAAGGTTTTATAATATATCTATGAAGTAGATAAAATTTTCTGTTTTGTATGAAAACAAATTTTCATTATAAACCATTTGTGCTATCCTTAGTATCATAGTCTTAAAACGCATATTTGAGAATAAATATGTATATATAAAAAAAAAAGAGGAAAATAAGAGAAAGAATATTTTGGAAACTGAACTATTTAGACTCAAATGTATAATATCCAATAATTAGTATAAATTACTGTATTATATTATAATTGACACTTCCGGTTATTTGAATTGTAAACTTAAATGGAGAGATGTAATGATGTACATATTGTACTTAAATTAAGAAACTAAGCTCAGCTCAGTTGGAGTATGTAAGTAGCAGATCAGTTGTTAAGTAAGAGTTGAATAATGAGGTTACCGTTCATAAAAAGCTGTTGTCATTACACCATCCAAACATTCCAAAACAATGTCCTTCGTGGAATAGTAAACGCTCCATGGTAAACGAGTATAAGAAATAGCGATTGACATCGTGACCTCTAAATAGAAATGATTACAGAAGTGCTTAGAAAACACGCTGTATCACACAATCAGCGACAGCGACACACCAACTCCGAAGTGAAGACCGTCTTAAATGAATTTCGCAATGTTGGGAGACTAAGAAGCCTCACGAGCTGATGGTCTAATAGAGATAAGAAAGAATTAAAACTTTAACTTGATTTTCTTGGCTACATGAAATTTGGCCCCCATGGGGATTTTTTTCGTAATGAAAAATTGCTCTAATTTTATAGTGGAAAAATTGCCCCAATTTTATGAAAATAAGCCCCAAAATGAAAACAAAAACTCAAACTAAAAATTAAAAATGGCCCCAAAAATTTATGCACAAAACAACAACAACACATTTTTTTTTTTTTTGTGTTTAATAAATTGGGCCTTTTTTCATTTTCAAGTTTATTTTAAATGTAATTTCTCATCCTTGTACTTCGGATGTGGACTACCAACGGCAGCGTATGATAAGCTCATTAAATTCTGATCTTGACAGCATTATTCAATGGGGATTTAAAAACCGTGTAGAATTTAATGCTTCGAAAACTCAAAGCTGTCTACTGTCGCAAAAGCGTAACCCTCCCCCAATGCCACTATCCATGGGTGGTACTTGCATCGAGGAGATTGAACAACTATCGGTCCTAGGTATGTGCATCACAAACCACTTTCTGTGGAGTGATCACATATTTGACATGGCCAAAAATGCTGCTAAGTGTTTAGGTTTTCTCCGACGATGCAAGACGTTTTTTACTCCTTCTGATCTGGCTACAATTTACAAAGCTTTTATTCGTCCCAAACTTGAGTATAACTCTCATATTTGGGCTGGAGCCCCAATAACGTACTTGAGTCTTCTGGATAGAATTGAAAAAAGAGCTCTAAAAATGATAGGAGACCGTTCTCTCACCGAGACATTTGCTTCTCTTGAACAGCGCCGCAAGGTCTCATGCCTGTGTTAGTGCTCTAGTGAAATAGCCAGTTGCATTCCACCCCTTAAACAATTCACCCGTAATACCCGTACTGCTAGGAATGCCCATCAGTTTACCCTTGAGCCCAATTTCGGACGTACTGTTAAGTACAGAGATTCTTTCTTTAGCCGCACTACGCGAATGTGGAATGCTTTACCAGACACAGTATTTCCCACTCATTACAGTGTGCAGACATTCAAAACCAATGTGCATCGGTTTCTCCTTTCTAATCCTATCCTCCTTTCCTAATTGCTCGCACTGTGTTTAATCATTATAAGGGTATTCATAACCCCTCTAGTGCGCGCTCAATATTAAAAAAAAAATGGTCATATTTCATTATGAAAAAGTCCTCAATCTAATGAAACCTTTGCTTTCCATATATACAAAATATAGGTACCTAAGTTTAATTATTTTATAAAAAAGAACAGAGACATTTATATTTTATTATTTTTTGAAGTCTTGTTGTCTGAACCATTGTTTATATGTTTTAATAGTAAAGTTATAAAAACATTTCTCTGGCGGCTATCTAGCGTCGACATTAGTGAACTGGTTTCGGGACTTTTTCAGACTTAAGAATATAAAAACAAAACAGACCAAGCAATTGGTTTTTGCGAATGTATTGTTATATATTTCTTTTTTATCGCATTATTGTTGTCAGAACCTCTACATAGCCGTCTCTTTCCAAACAATTATCTTCAATTCTTTCATTATACATGAAAATACCCACGTCAACCAAAGTCGGTGCTAGCTCCGCATCGGCGACTCGAAACAATAAAATTTTCTAGTTACAATCGTAATATAGTTTCTATATACAAGGGACGAACTCAAAAAATCAACAAGTACCTACATAAATTTATTAGTTTCAGTTTTTCTTGTTTGAGGACGGGAATATAAATATTCTCGAAAACGTTATAATATACATAAATTTGTAAGAGAAAAAGAAGTTTTTCATTTTCCTTTGTTTTGTAATATATTATATATGGGAAAAAGCTACAGAATCCCGAATTACAAAACCCCGAATTCAAATATTGAAAAATCCCGAATGCGAAGAATTCGATCAATGGTTTTTCTGAACCAAAAATTAAGTAGACACCTATCTACTAAGTAATTTGGAATTTTTTAATTCGGGATTTTGTAATTCGGGAGTCCGTACCCAACCCATATATATTTTACATATACAACAATTAGTCCAGTAGTTTCTCAAAGTATTGGTTTACTTATACCATCTACATATACCGATTTTTCCCAAATTTCTTATGTCAGGTATAGATCATTTCTTCGAAGAAAAAAAATGGAATTTTCTTATAAAAGTAAAGGTAACTGCTATCATTACGGATAGTCGTTATATCCGTTACGAAAAATTTTATTGTTCTCGAAAGCGGCTGCGATTTTCTTGAAAAAAAACCTTTGTAGAGGTGTACCTACCACTTTCATATAATCCATTTTGGTTATCAAATATTCTATGTTTTTTTAGTTTTCATAAATACGCTTTTAAACTATTGCTTCAAAAACTTTTGGAATCGTTTTTTAGGGAATTATAACTACATTGTGAAAAATTTTACTACTTTGAGAAAGTCAACAAAAAAGTTCCACGGTTTTCTATTTTAGGTAACATAATAAAGAAAAATATATGAGCATGTGAAAAAATTCTTTGATTTATGCTTCGAGTAGTTGCTGACAGATGAATCACTTATTTTAGATTTTTTTAGATAAAAATTTTACTTTACTTTTGATTAAATTTTAAAAAGTAACATACTTAGCAAAGTTTGTGAAAAATACTTGATGGTATTTGCAATATCCAAACCCGATGGTGCTGGAAGAACATTGTGCAGTAATCGAACATGGTATTCATGGAGACATCGGAGCTTGGCCTGAACTACAAAGCAAAAGATAGAAAATTATTTAAATGTATTTTAAGTAGAAAAATAATTTATCATGCGTTGTTATATAAAATTAAACTTACAGGCGGCTGCCCTCGTGCCCATGTTGATAAGCTGTACTTTGAAACTACCTGTCATTGATGCGGGTACAACTTTATGCTCTAATACATTTGGCTTATTCAACTACTAAAATTACTGAGATTTTTTCGCACACTTCTTTAGATTTCATGCGATTAGAAGAACATAATTTCTGACCAACATTTCAACACATTTTATTTATTGCGGCCATTTTTTGTAACAAATATATAATTTTATAAATTAAACTACAAAACTTTTGCATCCTCCATAAAATTTTCTCCGAAACTGAAAAAAAATCAGATGTGTATCAGAACTACACTTAGTTTTACAAGATTGGCAAGATTCAATACGCATGACCATACCAATTATATGTATTGAATAGGTACCAACTTTGAAATGAATGTTGGTGTTAACAAACAAGGGAGTCATATATGTATGTATACAAATAGAATTTAAAAATGTTAATGATAATTCAAACCCTTAATATTAGATAGATACTATATTTAAGACACTGGGTCTTTGGTACTGGAACTGCTTAATTTTAATGGAATGACCTACATATATACACTTGGTAAAACTCAGTTACATTCAAATTTGTTTTTTTTTTAATTGGGATTAAAAATACTACAAGGCAAGTTATGGTTTAGTATATACAGCCTAATCAGATGAACCGAACAATGTTGTTTCTCTACGTGTTGACTTCAATTGTCTACATTTATACGTAGACAATTGTGTCAACAATATCAATAATGTCAACAATGTCAACAATTAGGTAAGCAATGTCAAGAATCGCTTTTAAACGTTAGTTTTGCGAATTTGAAAACAAAAAAAAAATTCCAGAAAAACGCTTGGACTTTTTTACAAAAAAACTAATATTCAACAACAAAATCTAACATGTCGGGAAAGCCAAAGAATAAAACTTTTGATAAGCTAAGCTAGGCTCTTTTTTGGTAAAAGTCAACAATTCATATTCTGCTCTTTTCACAGTGTGCCTGTGTAGAAAAATTTATATAATAGTGTTGAAAACCGCGATTAAAGCAGTTATTTATAGTTCTCATTATTTTACTCATTATTTTTTTAGAATAAAATATATAATTTGTGGAATCAGGGTCCAATATAGTGATGTTTGTTAGCCAAAAAAAACTGTAACTTCTAAATCTGAAGGTTTTCATTTTGACGGCTTAAATGATATGAACCCTTAAAGTTGACATAATGTCCTTTACAAAACTACTTAAAATAATTGTTGCAAATTTTTAAACATCATTATTTTGTAGGTAATAGGAAGAACTAGTATTTGAAAGCATCATACTATCTTTTTCATATTTTTCAAAGTTTTACCAACTCTGAGTAGAAAATGTATCTTTCTAGCATCCACAATGAATTTATCTTTATCAAGCAATGTTGTTGGTGGATTTATATAGTGTTTGTCGCTTGTTGTGTGTAGGATGGTAGTAAAATTACGTTCTACAAAATTGGATTTGTGAGAGAGAATTGTTATTCTCTCTGAAAGATTTTGACATTATGCTAATCGATACCTTAATTCGCAAACCAACTTACTCTGTATTTTTCGTTTTTAATTTGTTTGTATAGCCATTGGTAAGGAAACTAGGAAAGAAATGAAAATACAATTAAAATAATAGATTTATAAACTATAATCTAATGTGGTTTTCAGTTTTAGGGGAAGGTATGCTAATGACGGTCAGCTGGCAATGATGGTAAGTGTTGTTTTGGCGTAATTAAAGCGAAATTAGTTATTATTTTTAACAGAATGTATAGACAAGAAAGACTGAACAACTTTGACGTTTGTCAAGTTCAAAAATCTGTCAGATTTTGAAGTAAAACCAAAAATTACGAAAAACAGTGTCTGTGATATAATTTTGAGCAGATCCGAAATCTACATATATAAATATTGCATTTATAAATGTTAAGTAACATTTTCTTATAAATAAGATGCTCTGGACATTCGTTTTATATACAATTTTTTTTTTTTTTTTTTTTAACTAACAACTTTTTATACAAATTATTTTTATGAATGCTCATTAAATCATGTAATCACCTTCAGGTATCCGTGACCGTATGGCCAGGCCATTTTTTTTCGTCATCCGATCCCTACCTCTGAAAATTGCCTGAAAATTTCATCAAAGTCAGTTTAGCCGTTTTTGAGTAAATTGGGATTAATTGCAATATTTTTTTTGTCAAGTAAATCACTATACAGTGGTCTTGGCCGTCATTGCCTGCTATGATGGGCAATGACAGTCAAGTTGGATATTTTTTAAACTTCTTTTTTCCAAAAGTGTATTTACATATGTGATAGGAGATTCGTTCCTTTTGAGAATCCTAAAGAAATATGTAATTTTCATTTTATTTTATAAATATTGAAAATGAAACAAAATTTTCGACCACCTTCCCCTAAAATTTATGCGATTTAACTGAATTCGACGGTTTTATATGTCTCCTTCCCTTCGGAGATAGCCGTTTGGTGGTAGCTGGTTAGTGATTAAGGTATTTGCGCCGACACGACCGAATAATTTTATCAACTAATTTGACAGATGGTCCAAATCAGAAGATAACGAAGAATAGGTTGGTACACAAGAGACCACCAAAAGTGCAACAAGTAACACGTTAATAATGTTACTTTCCCGTCTAGCTCTGCAGGTCGTAGGTTCTTTGGAAGAATTTTAATTTTTAATGGTAAACAAATGAGAATGAGTTATAATTATTGATTATCGACCGAATCAAAAATTATTTGATATTTGAACACAGGGCCGGGCACGAGTACGATAACTTTGGCGCCAAGAATTGAAAACGGTTTTTTGTAGAACAGTTCAATACAAGCATTTTTTACTGTGAGTGGGGGGGTCTATCTCCCTCCGTTTGGGCGGGAGGGGCAATTTTATAAAAACAGTGCCAAAAATTTAAAACAAATTTTTAATGTAATTTTGCATTTTCTCAAAAACCAGAAAACATTAAATCATTTTGTTTTCAGTTTATGATTTAAAATTAATATGAGCAACGAATTTTATAAAAAAAGTAGTATTTTATTTTACAGTTTTGAAAAATCACACTTCAAAGTTTTTTTTTACCTTTTTTTTCGCAATTTTTGAGTTTAAAGTCCGTTTTTTCAAAGACTATGCATAGGTTTCACTTGATTTAAAAAACATCTAATAGAAAAAAGCATTGGCTTTAAAGAAAGATATAAAATTTAGTTGTAAGTATTACCGTTATTTTTTAATATTTGTTTTAAATGTTAAGCACTGTTTTTATAAAATTGCCCCTCCCGCCCAAACGGAGGGAGATAGACCCCCCACTCATAGTTAAAAATGCTTGTATTGATCTGTTCTACAAAAAACAGTTATCAATTCTTGGCGCCAAAGTTATCGTACTCGTGCCCAGTTTGAGATCCCGAATTCACATTTAGTAATTTTCTATTTTCTCAAAAACCAGAAATATAAAATCATTTTGTTTTCAGATTATGATTTAAAATTAATATGAGCAACGAATTTTATAAAAAAAGTAGTATTTTATTTTACAGTTTTGAAAAATCACACTTCAAAGTTTTTTTTACCTTTTTTTCGCAATTTTTGAGTTTAAAGTCCGTTTTTTTCAAAGACCATGCATAGGTTTCACTTGATTTAAAAAACATCTAATAGAAAAAAGTATTGGCTTTTAAAAAAAGATATAAAACTTAGTTGTAAGTATTACCGTTATTTTTTAATATTTGTTTTAAATTTTTGGCACTGTTTTTATAAAATTGCCCCTCCCGCCCAAACGGAGGGAGATAGACCCCCCCACCCATAGTAAAAAATGCTTGTATTGAACTGTTTTACAAAAAACCGTTATCAATTCTTGGCCCCAAAGTTATCGTACTCTCCCCCAGTGCCGTGTCCAAAAAGGGATTTGGGCGCCAGAAATTCTTTATAGGTAAAATTTCAAACCTGGGTCGATGTATTTAAAATATTTGAGCGAAACGAAATAACAGAATAAAATAAAAACACCAATTTTATATTCTCAAGTTGAGATTTTAAAATGTTTTATTAAGGAAAACTTGGATAACCCAGGATAAAAACCTTAAATTTTTTCAAATAAATTATTGACAGTAAATAAAGATAAAAAGGTACCAAACAGTAAATCTGCCTTTTTGCAGTTTGAATTAAATGAAATTTTACGGGGCTCACGGGGAACCGTAAAGCCGAAGAATGGAACGTTACCGGAATTAAATAGGGGAAAACAATTAAACAAATTAAAGCACGTATATTAATCGAATTAAAAGGTCTACCGCGACAAATTAAAACCAAAATGGCCACACACTTGAGATAAACCACAACACTCTACACTCTACTTATCTTTTATCTTTTCCTTTCTCCTTCACTCCTTCACGTCTCGACTCTCTATTTTATCTTCAAAAATTTATATTTTCTACCAAATCTCCTTCTCGAATTTTTTTTTACTTTTTAATTTTCTCGACCCTTTTTGTTTTGATCAACCTCTTGTTCATCTAGCTCAACCAGAAGTGATCTTTTTCACCAACCTCAACATATTTGTCCTCCCTCGGCCTTCTCATTCACTGACACATACATACAACCATCTAATCTTTTTCGTGGAATTCGGCCACCGTTGTTGAATTCCTAACGAAACATTACTCTCGCTTCACATTCACGGAATTCACCAAGTTCTTGGAGTTGTCCCAAAACTTGACGAATTCTGCAAGGCCGAGTTCGGAGATCACACCCGATTAACAATTTTTTCGAGAAAAATTAAATAGAACAAAACTCAAGAAAAAGATTCTTGCTGGGCATTCTCCCAGTTAATTAATATCTACTCGTGATTCGAAACGCGAAACAATCTTTTTCATCAAACAATTTTTGAGAAGAGTGAAGAAGGCATAATTTTAAAAACTCGAACTCTACTCTAATAATCCCGATAGACCTTTTAAACCACAAGTTAAAATTACGGTAAAAAACGTTAACGTTCCATTCTTCCAAAACATTAATATAATAATAATATTTTTAGGAAGGGCTCATGGCCGTCAAGATATCTATCTTGACAAAAACGTCACACTCGTTAGCCTTAAGTATAGGCTTTCACTTTTATCAAGAATTGTAAGTGAATTTCTACAGCTCATCCGCTGGCACGCCTTTCACTCTCGTTACTTCCAATTATATATATCATCATCATCATCATCATCGGCTCGACAACCGGGGTCCGGTCCTGGCCTCCTTCAACAAGTCTCTCCACCTATCCCGGTCTCGAGCCGACACCATCCAGTTGCGCACCCCAAGGCTCCGGGCGTCCTGGTCTACGCCATCTCTCCAGCGCAAGCATGGTCTACCACGCTGTCGTCTGCCATAGAATGTACCACAAAGAACTTTCCGAGCAGGTTCCTCTTCGCTCATGCAAGCTAGGTGCCCTGCCCACCGAAGTCTACCGAGCCTAATTTTTGTCACGATATCTGCTTCAAGGTAGATTGCGTACAATTCATGATTGTACCGTCTCCGGAATCGTCCTTCCTCACATATGGGGCCAACAATTCTCCTTAAGACTTTTCTCTCGAACGCGGCTAAGAGGTCAGAGTGCCTTTTGCTAAGCACCCAAGTCTCGGATCCATATGTGAGTACTGGCAGGACCATGGTCCTGTACAGCAGTAGTTTTGAAGTTATGGTCAGATTTCTGGATTTGAAGAGCTTTGATAGACTGTAGTAGGCTCTGTTGGATTTGAGAAGCCGCCCGCGTATTTCTTCTTCTATATTGTTATCGGCTGCTACTATTGACCCAAGGTATTTAAAGGATTGCACCACTTAAATTCGTGCTCCGCTACCTTGATTGTTTGACCAACTGTTTCTCTCGCATTCGACGCCACCATGTACTTTGTTTAGCCTTCACTAATGTGCAGCCCCAGATTTGGTGCCGCCTGCTCGATCTGGATGAAGGAATCGTGTACAGCTTGCTCGGTTCTTCCGATGATGTCGATGTCGTCTGCGTAAGCCAGTATCTGGCTGGACCTGTTGACGATGGTCCCTCTTGTTGCCGTGCCAGAGTCACGGATTGCTTTCTCCAACGCCAGGTTGAAGAGGAGGCAGGCCAAACCATCCCTTGTCGGAGTCCATTAAAGATGTTGATTGGTCTGGATAGCAATCCGGCTATTTTTACTTGGCTTGTTACGTTGGTCATGGTCAACCTACATAGTCGTGTCAATTTATTTGGGATGCCGAATTCTCTCATGGCTTTGTAAAGTTCTACCCTGGCTATGCTATCATAGGCGGCCTTAAAGTCTATAAACAGGTGGTATGTTGGGATGTTAAATTCTAGACATTTTTCCAGCGCCTGCCTAAGGGTAAAGATAGGCGGTACTCAACAACGTGATACCTCTATAGTTGCTGCACGTTGTGACATCTCCTTTCTTATGTATGGGGCATATTATACCTTTTCGCCAGTCTTCTGGCATTTCTTCATGCTCTCATACGTGCACTATAATACCATGAATTGCCTGACGTAGAGCTGGCCCACCGTGTTGAAATAATTCGGCTGGTATACCATCAGCTCCCGGGGCCTTGTTTTTCTTTAGCCGGTCTATAGCCTTCTCAACCTCTTCTTTGCTTGGCGACGGCAACATAGGGTATTCGTCTTGAAGCAGTGGAGCCTCCACTTCAGCAGTGAGTTGACCATTTAGCAATTCATTAAAGTACACTTCCCATCGCTCCAGTATGCTTTGTGGATCGGTGATCAGATTTCCCTCTCCGTCCTTGCAGTATGTGCAGCGTGGTGTGTACTGCGTCATGTTTCGGACGGATTGGTAGAACTTCCGCGCCTGGTGCGGACCTCGCTCTCGGCTTTTTTCTATTTCACAGATTAAGTTCTTCTCCCAGGCTGATTTTTTCTGTCTGTGAAGCCGTTTTTCTATTCTTCTGAGCTCTTTATATTCTTCTTCGCGTGCCCGCGTTCTATGAGATTGTTGCATTGCTCGGTACGCAACATTCTTACGTTCAGTCGCTAGCTTGCATTCATCATCAAACCAGTCGTTCCGATTTCTACGACTGCTGCCTAAGATGGAGTTGGCAGTACTAATGACAGTATTCTTAAGGCGTGTCCACTTCTCATCTACGCCCAGCATACTGGCTCCAGGACTTACTCTCCCTAAATCAAGTGATTCTAGGGCGAGTCCTAACGCATTACCAAAGGTGTTACTGGCATTTTCATTGCGCAGGGCGGCCGTGTTGATTCGAACATGATAGGCGGATGCAATACGTCTTCGCAAGGCAATCCGCCCTCGGAAGACCATACCAACAAGATAGTGATCCGAGTCGATATTGGCGCCTCGGTACGTTCGTACCGTCATCAAGTTCGAGTAGTGGCGACGGTCTATCAACACGTGGTCTATTTGGTTACGAGTGACTCCATCAGGTGATACCCAGGTGGCTTTGTAGATATCTTTACCAGGAACCTGGTACTCGCAACGACCATGTTTTTCGATGCTGCCAATTCTAAGACTCGAAGTCCATTGTCATTAGTGTTCTCATGCAAACTATGGGTGCCTGCGTAATGCCTGAATACCGGCTCCCGACCTATTTTTGCGTTCAAATCCCCAAGGATGATTTTTACGTCATACCTTGGACAGGCATTGAGGGTCCTCTCGACTTGTTCGTAGTAAGTCTCTTTTTCTTCGTCTGAGGACTCCTCCGTAGGTCCGTGAACGTTGATGAGGCTAATGTTCGTAAATTTGCCTCGCACGCGAAGGGTGCATAGCCTTTCGCTTATAGCGTTAAAGCCGATGATGGTAGACTTCATTTTTTCGCTGACTAGGAAGCCTACCCCGAGCACATGGTGTTTTGTATGACAGCTGTAGTATACGTCATATTCTTTCTTCTGTAATACACCATTCCCTGTCCATCTGATTTCTTGTAGTGCTGTTATGTCAGCTCTATATTTTGACAGGGCATCGGCTAGCTGCTGAGCAGATCGAGCTCTATAGAGCGATCGTACGTTCCATAAGAAAATTCGTAAATCGTTTTGCCGTTTTCGTTGCGTTGGTTGTCGTCGTGAGATCAGTCCGTTTCCGAGGCTTGTTGTCGGGTTCGTAATTCTAAAATTTTACGGAACAGGGAATTAACCTGTTGCCAACCTGAGGAACTAGCCTGATTATATTAGCCAAACCTTTTTTTAAAAGGCTTGTTACTAGCGGCCGCCGCGAAGAGGCTATGATCACACTTCCATCAGTCCCGAATAGTTACGGCACGTGCATGTTTTCGTATGCTACATGTTATTCCCCCTATTCGTCTGATTGCTGACCGCCATTGTGACAATTTATATATCGCCTGTAATAAATTGACAATTTATATATCGCCTGTAATATATTGTCACTTTTGCAAAAGGCTGGTTGTACACCTATGGTTGATGGTACCATGGCTGCCCTTTACTTAACCAGAATCTTGCAGCCGCAACGAAAAGAAAAGATTAAATAATTAAAGGTCGAAGACCGGCTTTTGTTGCGGTAAATTTTACCGTAACAAATTCCACCCTTACCTCCCAGGAAATGTGTTTACTTTTCCAAAGAAACTTAAACCATTTCCTAAGGAAAAACAACACAACACGTGGATTTCCATCAAGGACAAAATGCCTCCAAATTACAAAAAAAAAATTGCCACGACTTCATAAAAAAAACAACTCAAAAAATGAAAATAAATTTTAAAATTAAAGTTACTCTTAGGGACTTCAATCTCAAATATTAACAGCCGTATCAACAAATGGCTTTAAATTTTTAACGTGCCATGTACCCCGCTCCTTTCCTTGATCGTCAATTAGTACGTACGTCCAAGGAGACATACGTTTACTAATGCGATAAGGCCCTACAAATTTTGTAGCCAGTTTCGCTGCGTAAAAATTTGCTGCATCGGACAGCGCAAAATTTCGTCGCCACACGAGATCGCCAAGGTGATACTGCGTGTCTCTCCGTCGTAAATTATACATTTTGGCGGACTTATTGGTTGCCGCAAATAGCTTCCTAGCTATGTCCTCGCGTAATTTTTGAAACTGTGTTTCGATCTCCTGTTGTCCTTGACCCCTCTCGCTGTTTCTAAGACCTATCTCACACCCACTCGTTACCATGTTTCGACCGAAATTCGCAAAATATGGCGAAACGCCCAACACCTCATGCTGCGAAGTTCGAATTGCACAGGCCACCTTTGCCAGTTGTGAATCCCAACTTCGATGATTCTCCGAGACATAAGCTCTAAGAGTCGTTTTAATGATTTGGGTTATGCGCTCCGCAGGGTTTGCCTGTGGGTATTAGTGCGCAGTAAACCGAAGAGTTGATCCATACGCTTCGCCAAGCGCCTTTAGTTCTTTACTACGGAACTACGGAAGAAAGACTTTGTCTTCCAACTCTTTACACACCGCCTTGGCGGTTGCAGAACGAAGAGGAAACAAAAGAGGAAATTTTGTGAAATAATCCACCACAGTTAAAATATAAATAAAACCCCTAGATGACTTCGGCAATGGACCAACGAAGTCCACGCAAACTATTTCGCATGGTTTTGAAGTCCCTACTCTCTCCGTCATAAGACCAGCTGGTTTATCGTTACCAGGTTTCACTTGTTGGCAAATTCTACAGCTCCTAACATATTTTGTAACATCTGCTCTCATTTTGGGCCAATAATATTTATTTTCTATCCCAGCAATTGCTATCCTAGCAAAAGTTTTCTTCACTCCCATGTGTCCTGCTAATGGACTATCATGGCACTCACTCAAAATTCTAAGTCTATCACTTTTCCCCACAACTAACTTCCAAAACTCGTTCTCTTCATGAACCACTTCATGATTCACCTTAACATATTTATAGAGCCGCCCATCTTCTACTCTCCAGGATGCGTATGCTAAAGGGCTCTTTTCTAACAAGGATTTCATTTTAATCACCCAAGGGTCCAAATCCGCATCAGAGATTCCAGCCACTACTGGAACTCCTTGCGATAACATGTCGGGAGTGACATGTTCTTTTTCCTTACGATGGATGATCTTGTAATCGAATTGTTGGAGCCGAAGGGCCCAACGAGCTAACCTACCCTGCGGATCCTTGAGGTTACTTACCAGACCAATGAGTAATGATCCGTCACGACAGTAAATCGAACACCTTCGAGACACGGCCGTAACTTTTCAATAGCCCACAAAACTGCCAAGCATTCCTTTTCGGTCTTAGAGTAGTTTCTTTCACTCCTATTCAATGACCGACTTATATAACAAATTGCTTTTTCTCCATCTTCAAATTCTTGAGAAAGTACGGCTCCGAGTCTGACGCGTCTGTTTGGACAACAAACGGTCGAGAAAAATCCGGACATGTCAGAATCGGTGCCGTAACCAAACACTCTTTGGCTTTCCTAAAACTATCTTCACACTTTTGTGACCACTCAAATTTCTTACCTGTCCTTAAGAGATCGGTAAGAGGGCTTACTAACATTGCAAAATTTGGCACGAATCGTCGATACCAAGAAATAGTCCCTACAAAACTTCTAATTTCTTTCACATTTTTGGGGGCTGGAATTCTCAACATGCTTTCTACTTTTTCAGGATCGACGTGAAGTCCATTCCTATCCATTCTTTCCCCATGGGTATCTGCCAGTATGCAGACTTGATATCAAACGATGTCAAAAACTTCGCGTTTCGAAGTTTATCCAAAATCGCTGAAATGAAGGGTAGTGGATAAGCGTCCCTGTCAGTAACTTCATTTAGTCTTCTTTATCAACGCAGAACCGAAAACTACCATCCTTCTTTTTTACTAAAAGAATTGGGGATGCCCAAGGACTCTTTGATTTTTCGATCACACCAGCTTCCAATATCTCTTGGAGTTCTTGATCGATATGTTTTTGGATTGCCGGTGAAACCGGATAATAACGCTGCTTGATTGGTTATGCGGACGTTCTAATATTGTGCTCAACTAAATTGGTGCACCCTAAACCTTCGGTCATTGAATTAAAAAGCTCTTCTAAAACAGAATCTAATTTGCTATTCTCACTACTATCTAAATCTGATTTTTCCCTAATAGTTACAATGTCTGTGATCAAAGCCAAATGACTTGAAAAATCCTACATTCCTGATCGTAAATCCGGGACTATGCCCGAGAGTGCCCAAAAGTCAGCACCCAAAATCAGAAGGTGTGGTAGACTAGGTATTACTAGGCATTCTATCAACAAGGATTTGTTCTGAACCTCCATCGGTAAACAAACAAACCCTGCTACTACTACACCCGCCCCATCTGCTAATGCTACTGACCCAATACTACTCTTATCTAATTTAAGTGTCAACTCTTTCAAAATTATCCACCCATCCCCTCCTATTATTGTGCGTGAAGCACCAGAATCCAAAAGTCCTAAAAATTTAATACCGTAAATGTTGACACTTAAATATGGCCTTCTATCTCTACCATTTGCCGCTAATGTGAAACGCAGTTGTACACGATCTACCAGTTGGTCGCCAGCAGGCGACCTAACTAACACTGACGGTTTTCTCGGTCTGCTGTCCCGAGAGACCGTTGCCCATTTCCCGAACAATGACGACAATCTCTACGATTGACGCCCACTGCACCGCAACCAAAACACCGTCTCGGAACTGCACAGTTATTGGCGAAATGCCCTTCCCTGTTACAGTTGAAACACCCAATCACTCTAGCGACCTGACGAAAAGGATTTTCTCGAACATGACTGAAAACTTCCACCCGATGTTGTCTTGACGTGTTTGGTTGGTAACCACACTCTGGTTCCAACAGATTTCTATTTTTAGAAAGACACTCTACCTAAAATTGCAAACTTCTTAACCGTTTTAGGTTTGGCATTAGCGATTTGAATTTGAAAGAAGTGGTCTACATTTTTCCTTAAAATTGAAAGCATCCTTCCCTCTGACAATGGTTCCGATAATCTTCGAAACAATGTCCTCATGGTGGCCAAGTAAGTGCCGAAAGATTCATCCTTCCCCTGTGAACGTCGGTTGATCTCTTCTAATAAAAGATCATCGTAGTTTGCAGGTAGGAATTGTGCCTTGAGTTCTTGCACCAACTCTTGCCAATCGCGAAAATCTTCCCTAACCGTCCTAAACCAGATAAGCGCCTTCCCAGTTAAAAGTTCCGAAGCTGATTTAAAGAGATGGGTTTCTGGAACATCATTGGCCAACCGAAGCTCCTCAACCCGTTCTAAGAATGAATTAACTGATGATCCGTCCGAGTCACCAATAAACTTTACTCCCCATTTTCCCACTCTTTCTGTGCATTTTGTTTTCACCTCGACTCATTCAGGTATTATTTTATCAACTATTTCAACCCTACTGGCAACCCGTGTTGGTTCAGCTAGTGTTTCTAATAAAGGTTCAGCAGTATGCCTTCCTACTGAAGGACTTGATTGAAAGGGGGAACCAACGTTGACCGATCGATCTATCGGCATCTTCAGCTGATTTCCAGTTGTTGCTGGAGACTTTTTCCCGGGCAATTCTTCTTCATCATCACTACTCTCACATTCACCAGTTAAATCACCCAACAACAACAAAACATCATTTCTCACACCACTTATTTCATCCTCTTCTTCTTCACCATCACACGGAGTTCTAGATAACGGATGAACTCAACTTAGAGAATCAACGGTGTCACTAACAGCCTTGAAGACAGAGACCTTACATGAGCTAATCTGAAATAGTTAGAGCTAAGGTCAGTAAGGGTTTTCAGTACTTGCCAGGGTGCTGAAATAGAGATGGTGACGGATGAACCCTTTATGGGCCAACGGCAGCGATCATATCCCCGTAGTGGGTTACTGGTATCAAATTCGTTTAAACATCTATAGGCAAATAACACCAAAGAGAGCCTAACGACACAATAACACCTTAAAGCTATCCCAACAGCGTGCATGCGTGAGTACTAGGGTTGCGCAACTGGAGATCACCGGCGTGGTAAAAGGCGATCACACAAAACTAGCGCATGCCAGTGTCAAAAACATGCGAAAACGTTACGCGAAATTTTCAAAAAATTTCGAGCATTATGGATAGACTTGCTGATACAACAGGCACTACCCCGCCACGCAATACTCCTGCAATGCAAGGTACTGATCCTGGACCGAGCAGAAATGACCGGGTCAGAGCTAGACGGATTCCGGGGGCTAGCAACATGATGCAACAGATTAGTCGAAATCTGAGAGTGGCGAGTTGGAATGTTGGAAGTATGAACGGACGAAGCTACGAGCTTTTTCTCATGGAGATGAAGAAGAAAAACAAACAAGCAGAGACTCCAGGAAGAATCAAGTGGTACAACCTCGACAAAGAAAAGGGAGTAGCTTTTATCTCTAAGATGAAAAATGTTCTGTTCCACACCATCAACAGAGCTGGTTATGAAGAATTTGATGCACAAAATATGTGGAATCCTCTGCAACGAACCTGCCTTCTGAAAGCCAAATCAATGCTAGGCACAGCAAAACGACACTACCATCAACGGGACAAGCAAACATGGTGGTGGAGCGATGAAGCCAAAGCAGTGATGACTAGGAAAAAATTAGCTTTCAAAGCTTGGTCAATGTGCCTTTTTTCATAACAAAGAGGAAAAAGCACGCCTTGAAGTAGCCTACAGATGCTCCAAGAAAGAAGCAAAAAAGAAGTGCGCCCAACTTAAAGCAGAGAGTACGGAGAGCATGTATCAGGAGTTGGAAGAAATATCTGTGCCGGCTGCTGATGCAAACCAGGCCCTTCAGGAACTGCGACATGTCAACATTAACAAGGGTGCAACTATCTTTAAAATTGCCGCCCAAAGAAGGAGAAATGTGCTGGAGATCTGTTCACCAAAATTCATAAGCGATGCTCAAGGCCAACTTCTTGTGGATGACGAAAAAATTCTTCACAGATGGCGACAGTATTGCGAAGGACTTTTAAATGAACAGTTCACCAGAATATACTTTCCAACAGCCGCACCAAACTATGAAGAAGTGCCCGACATAACAGTCGAAGAAATTAATGCGGCGGTGAAAAGCTCCAAAAAGGGAAAAGCGATTGGACCAGACGGGATACCCTCTGAGTTCTGGAAAAAGATGGGAAACATCGGGCTCAGATGGCTCACGGCTCTCACCTCCAAATTTATCAGAGGTGACCAAATGCCTTATCAATGGAGGGAAAGTTATCTTCTCCCAATTTACAAGGGAAAGGGTATTTAGTATTTAGTATTTATTTACTATCGATATTTCAATTCACAGTAAGAGTACACTTATAAATTTGTGAAAATTAAAAAATAAATTAAATTACAAAGCTTAACAAAATATAACTAAAAGATAACAAAAGAAAAGAAAAGAAAAATAAAACATAAAACAAATTAATCATATGAACATTACGTTATTCCTAGCATGAAAAAAATTAAAGGTTGAAGTTGCTTGATAAGGGTAAATGGGAGCGGATTTGGGAAGTTAGCTAGTTGCTTTGGTCAATAAGGTACAGTCTTAACTCGTCACTAAATTGTTGCTTGTCACGAAGTTCTCTCAAGTTGCGCGGAAGTGTATTCCAAAGGCGGATAGCTGAGATAAAGAATTGTCTCTCGGATGTAAGGCAGGTGAAATGTGGTAAAATCAAACAAGCAGATCTGTTGGATGTCGAAAACCGGATTTTATCAAAAAGATATGACGGCTGCATGGTTTTTAAAATTGAAACAAACACATGGTAAGAAACTTTATATAATTGAAAAATGACATGCCTAATAAATTTTTTTCCAAATGTGAAATACGGTCGAATCTCCTCAGATTGTATATATAGCGCAGAGTACTATTGAATGCTACTTGAAGTTTTCTTTTGCTTTCAGTATCACAGTTATAAAATATTTCACCAATCTTGTCTTTGGTGGTGTAAACTTTTGGGCTGTCCATAAAGTTCGAAGAACCCCATATGTTTTACCCACAACCTCATTAATATGGTCATTCCATGTCAAAGTTCGGTTGAATACCAACCCTAAGTTCTTTGACTTATCCACGAATTCAATTTTTGAAGGACCAAGCATAATTGAGGGAAAATAAGACAGATCTAGCTTCTTTTTCGAGATAACAAGACATTTACATTTTTTCGGATTGAGCGAGAGACAATTGTTTACCGACCACCTCATAATTCATTGGAGATCATCGTTCAGATCATTGGTACAGTTTTCTATGAGCCCAAGAGGGCAGCTTTTATAGATTTGGATTTCATCAGCATGAAAATGCTTCGATGAATTCAAGATTGTATGTTGTATGTCATTTATGTACAGCGAAAATAACAGAGGGCCCAAAATCGATCCTTGTGGAACGCCCCGTAGTACAGGACAAAAATTTGATATGGCAGTCTCTAAGAAGACAGCCTGTTTTCTATCACTAAGATACGATGAAAACAATTTTATAGCAGAAGAAGACATATTGAAACGGTGGCTCATCTTATCAATAAGAATAGAGTGGTCAACCATATCAAATGCCTTAGAGAAGTCCAGTAAGACAAGAAAAGTAATCTGGTCTTCATCTAGTTGCGCTCTTATGTCTCCAACTACTTTCAAAATTGCTGTGGTACAGCTATGTTTGGCACGAAAACCAGACTGAACTGAGACGAGAAGATCATTACGTACGAGATAATCATTAACTTGCTTATGCATAATTCGTTCGCAGATTTTGGACAAATAGGGAAGAATTGAAATCGGCCTAAATTCCTTACCCGATGAGTTTTTAGGTATTGGAATAATTTTTGCATATTTCCACTGACAAGGAAAATCACAGGTCAAAAAGATTGTATTGATGATATGAGTTATATACGGAAGCAAAAACGGTAGTATAGCTTTCATAAAAACCGGGTGTATTCCATCTATACCAACTATATTAGAGTTAATAGATAAAAAGCTTTCCACTACATTCGTACTTTCTATTCTTTCGAAGAAAAACGGTGTTTCAGTGGTGCCTACAGTGCTATTAAACGGGACTCTATTACCATAGGTGATATTAGTATCTGGAATTGATAAGAAATTTAGATTTAGTTCATTTACATCTACATCGTTTTTGCACTTCGATTTCTGCTTGCCTACTCCTAATTCCCGAAGATTATTCCACATCTTTCGCCCATCTACATTAGTTTTAAGCTTATTAGAATAGAACTGTATTTTAGCTATTTTTATCTCACGAACAACTTCTTTTCGTTTGTTTTTGTAAGCTTGAAGGTACTCTTCTATACGGTAGCGCTTCCACCGCACAGTGGTCGATTTTGAGTCATTAGCTGGACTTAATTCTTATTTGTGTCTTGTTGGTTTTGCGAAAGTTGTTTATCAATTTAAAACCATTTACATAACTTCAATGGGTTGGATTTTGTTTTGTCGAGTTGGCATTTCCCTCAATTCGGAGATTTTTGGGTCAGAAGAGATAAACATATAATGGAGAATATCAGTATTCGTCGCAATTCGGGAAATTTTTCTTGAAAACCCGGATCTGAATATTTTATAATCCTTTTGACGGGCTTCTAAAACATCTTCTGAAAGCTGTCCTATAGGGATTGGAAAGCTTTCAATTTCAATCAGCACCGTGCAATAGAATTTTGTGAACACTTACAGGCATTTTATACCAATTATATTTTGATACAAATAATTTTGCTGTATAGTAAGTTCGGAACTTATTTGTATCAATTTTCAAACCTGAAGATAGGGTTTTTTAAAACAATAGAAAAACGCTCTAGAAGTTTTGAATCTACACCTATAATTTCAGCAGTCTTTTTTGGATCTTTAAAAAATGTACGGGCCGTATTACCATCATTGGTATTACCTCCGCCTTGCTTTGGAAAATCTACTAATATTCCCAATTCTGATCTTAATTGATTTTGTAAAAATTCTTTTCTTCCAAATTCCAAATTATTCATATCCTTAGGACTTGCTTTGCAAATATAGCAAACTGCACTGGCCCTGTTTTCCATTACCGCGTTGCATGTTTTACCATCGACCATAGTACAACACTATGCTTCACTGAAACAGTTTTGCTGTTAAACATTAGACTTGTAGTTTGTATACTATTTATTTCCGATTTCATACGGGTAAACTCTCTTCTTATTGTCTCAATGTTTTCCTTTGCAAATTCAAAGCGTACTGGCCGGCAGAAACGTGGGGAAGACGTTCTTGAATTTATCCAGATATTTTCCGTGTTAGAACCCACATTTTTCCTTATTTCTAAAGGTATATACATGTGAGAACAATATCGTCATCACTTGATTCTGGATTGACCAAAAAGTTTTGTTTATAGCGCGAATGTCCACCACTTCCATCAGAGCCCCATTTCCACGAACACTCCAATGTGTCACCGTCTTCTAGTTGGCTTGCAAAAGACTCAAATTGTGCGGCAGACAAACGTTTCAATGTCAAGTCCAACAATGGTTGCAGCTTGAATTCACATAGTGTCTCAGTAACTGTCAAAAAGTTATTTGCTGGATAACATTCTTTTTTGACTCCTAAAATACTATCGTATGCTGGATAGATATTGGCATTTCTTTCTTTCGCACTTTTTTGCAGTAGGCTATATTGGTGTTTAGTCAATCTTAGGTCCGTTATCAATGCTGGGGCTTCTTCTGGTGTATATGGCTTCATTTTATCAATAGGTTCGGTTTTTTTCATTCTTTTAATTGTTTTTGGAGAACTCTCTACAACTTTTTTTAGAACCACAGCTTTAGAACGTTTACCTTCTATTCTAAGTTTAGATTCCATAGCAAATGCCAATTCTTCTGCCGATCTGTCCATAAGATTTTCAATTTTGCGTTTCTTCGCCTTATTCCTACATTTCTGGAATTCCTTGTCAGGTCGTCCTTGTCTACAAGTTGTTGTAATCTGGGCGTCAGGCAATGGAATTTTGAATTCTTTTTGCAGCCAAGACTCTTCGTGGCTTAAAAATCGTTCAGGAGATATTTTGTTTTCCTTGATTTTTTTAAAAAGGTGTGAAACAAAAATTTTGCTGTACACGAGACATTTTTGAAGATCAGGTTCTTGAAGAACAGTTAATGACCGTTTTGACATCACGTGTTGCAAAACTGCATTTTGCACATAGCGTAACTGAAGATTTAAAAAGATCTTCCGCCTTGATAAATAAGAAAATGTCTTTCTGTGAAAGAAATGGTCGCCCTAAAAAGGGCGGATTGGTACCTAAAAGAAAAGAAAAAAAATAGTTTCGGTAATTTTCGGCACTTAAATTTAGCATCAAATTAAAGGTAATAATCCAAACTACAAATGACAAAACTTTCACGATGACACTTTTTTGCACTTTTTTGTAATTGTCCAAAAAGTAAAAAAAAAAAACATGTTAAAACTATCAAAAAAATGTCTGCCAACATTTAGATAATAGTAATAGAATATGATTTTTTTTTTTACAAAAATTAAATTGAAATTAAAAATACATACCAATAGCATTTTCTGACATTTTTTGTTTAATCCAATTACTCACTTTTATCATATACTTCACTTATCAAACACTTGTTAACTCGCGGAAGGTAAAATAGAGAGTGAGCAAATAATCTTGAATGATTACATTGATATGCTTCCCATGAACATAATAACGGAATTAAAAAATTCTTTTTGTTGTTTTTTGTTATTTCAGTATATTGACTTTCGGCCTAACGGTATTTTTTATAATGACAATAACTTTATTTTTTTGACTTTTGACCAGCTAGTGTGTACTGAATCGACCAGTGTGCACCGCTGGTAAGCATGATCTCTTTGCATTATTAACAAACGAATTTCATTCGTGAACCAAGCATTTACTTTTGGTCTCACCCTACCGGTTGATAAGGGAACATGTGTGTCAAATAGGTTATTTATATTACTCTGAAGAAAGTCAACTTGAGCATCCGGCGAGGTCATACCATAAACAAGACTCCAAGGAGTTGAACGAACATGATTTTCCAAAGCAGCAACGTTTATGTTCTGGAAGTTGCGATAGCTATAAGTTGAATTGTTTGTATGTACGTTAGTATCGAAGTCAAATGTTAAAAAGATGAGGTCATGTTTTGAAAAAGCGGGAACAGAAATTTGGTCATAAAAGAGTACTTTGTCAATATTATTTACAAAAAACAAATCTAGAAGGGTACTTGAGGTGCTGGTGAAGTGAGTAGGCGTTTGGGTATTTACTAAATGTAAGTCAAACGCTTCCATATTTTCGCTGAGTTGACTTTCAACGAGGATATTGCTGTTAAAGTAACCGCATACAATAACGTTTCTTGCAGTGGTTGAAAATTCATCCATTAATGAGTATATAGGTGTTAAGTCGACATTTCTATTTGGTCTATAAACTGTACCTAAACGAACAAAATCAACTCCTAACCCTATGTCTACAAAAAGATATTCAATAGGACATCCAATGGCTGAAAGACATTTGAGCTTACAATTGAGACCTTCTCGTATATAAATAGCTACACCTCCACCAGTGCGATTTTTCCTATCCGATCGAAAAATTTTATAACCATTTAAAGCATAAACAGCATCATTTACATTTTACAAGAACCAAGTTTCCGACACACAGATCGCATCAACTTTGGAATTAACAAATATTTCTCTAAACTCATCTATTTTAGGTAGCAAGCTTTGCGAATTAAGATGACAGATTTTAAGCCCTTGTCTACGACTACAAAACACCCTTATCATAGATCGCAAAACTACATCATCACTACGCTGTCATTTAATTCCATTTTGGATAGTATTTTGGTGTATTGGACAAGTGACTCACAAAAGTACATGACGATAGTCAGCGAC
This sequence comes from Baccha elongata, assembly GCA_951217065.1. NCBI lineage: Eukaryota > Metazoa > Arthropoda > Insecta > Diptera > Syrphidae > Baccha > Baccha elongata. The sequence goes on from OX578274.1 coordinate 84,414,478, forward strand.
TTTTCTACTTTCCAAAGCTTTAGAATTTGTACACAAGGACAGGTATAGGAAAGGAAATCATACAAAATCATTACACGAACAAAAAAATTGCAATAGAAAAAAGCGAAAAAATGAAAAATTTCATGAATAACATAATCAAAACAAAAGAAGTTTGTCATAAATACTTGTTGATTGCCGATAGAGATAATCATTGTTGTTATAGATGTTGTTGTTATTTGTCTTCTTCTTTATGACTGCTCATGGCTAAAATATTCAGCATTCTCTCGTTCTCCACCAGAATTCCCCTTGCGTTTGCACTTTTCCTAACATAAACGGATCCAAGATGTGTAAAAACGGAAAACAGCTGTTTGTTATGCTTGAAACGTGAAGCTTTGTGATAGAGTGAGCGGTTTTTGCTAGTCATACTTCCATACATATATATGTTTTTATTATGTTCTGCTCTAATATCGACGTCATTGAGACATAATTGCCTTTCATTCTTGCAAAAAAGAGCAACTGATTGAAGAACAGTGTTTCTTTCGTGGGGAGAGATAAACTTTACTATAATGGGCTTATCCCTATTAGTCGGTTCGTTACCTCGGCGAGGCTGGTGACAACGAAAAATTGCTTTTAGTGTAGGCGGAATGCAGTCAATTATATGACAAATGTGATGGAACGTGGTCTTTAAATTTTCGTTTTGCATCTCCGGTACCAAAAAAATAATCGCGTCGGCTCCAATCTCCCGTCGCTCAAACGCATCGCATCTTCTTTCCAGTTCGAACATTTCTCCTTCAAGTTCACGTGTCTTTACAATTTGTGTCTCAATAGATGGCAAAGCTTGAAGAGATTCCTCTGTCTCTTTAATCTTAATCTCTGCTTTCTTTTGTCGTGCTTCTAACTTTTTAAGAGCAGCCTCAACGTCGCGTGTGTGCGTGGTTAAACGGTCTTCAATAAGTGATATTCGTTTTATAATATCATCACGCAAAATATTTATTTCCATAGTGATTTGGTTAGTAATTTTTTGGGTAAGTAAAGAAAATCTTTCTTCCAAATCAAAAAGTGGGACATCAGGAACGGGTTTAGAAGAAACTGAAGCGTTGCATCTGTTGCCTTCTTTACCGACAGGTGTATTTGTCTTAGGTGTGTGTGCGGGTTCCTTGTTTACGCCGCGTGTTCCTCCTCCTGCTCTTGATGTAGGCGTTGACTGCTTCTCTTTGTCTGCGGATCGCGTTTTTGCCGCCATCAAACTCATATGAAATATTTTATTTAACAAATATTAAGCAATTAAATCAATAAGCCGATGAGACCAATGACAAAAAAGTGTCGCGCAATGGAACAAAATTACAGATTTCTATTTTAACTTGATTTTATGACGGATTAGTTGCGAAATTAAAATTCAGCCGGACGAGATTATCAACACGTCTATTCGCTCTTAATCATTACAAACAAAAGGGTGATACGAGGAACTGCGACAATTATCGATCAATCAAGCTGATGTCACCTACTATGAAGATCGTTGAGCGGCTTTTAGATGGCCGCCTGCGAAAAATAATACTGCTATCTGATGACCAGTGCGGGTTTATC